>CM057822.1:56741912-56961912 GCA_030067965.1 Latrodectus elegans
ACAAATGGAGACACTATTCAAACTATATACAGGGTGAGCCAAAAGTTCTTTACAATTTTAAAAATTCATAAAAAAAGAAGAAAGTAAGATAAAGAAGTGCGGTTTGCAAAAAAGGCCTCACAAGATAGTCGGATTTTTTTTTTGCAGCAAAAAAAGTTTTAGTTAAAAAAGTTGCCTATAGATGACGCTGACTGTCCAAAACACAATGAAAAGGACAACAGTACGCTCCATTCATTTATTCTGATAATAACAGTTGTTCAATATGACCTCCAGTACATTGTACGACACAACTAAGGCGACTCGCAACGCCCGTTACAGCTGAATGCAATATTTCGGAATGAATTGCAGAAACCTCACGACAGATGGAATCTTTGAGTTCGGCCAATGTTGAAGGAGGTGAACGGTACACGCGTGATTTCAAATAGCCCCACAACCAGAAATCAACCGGAGTGAGGTCGGGTGATCGTGGAGGCCATGCGATCTTGCAACCTCGACTGATCAGTCTCTCTTCACCAAAGGTACTCAAAAGGAATCGTTTTACTGGATAGGCCTAATGTCACGGTCTTTTATCGCAAGATTAATTTGCATAATTCTGCTGAATCATAGATGTCACCCATAGATGTCAGCGCCATCTATGGGTGACTTTTTTAACTAAAACTTTTTTTGTTGCTAAAAAAAATCCGACTACCTTGTGAGCCCTTTCTTGCAAACCGCACTTCTTTATCTCACTTTCTTCTTTTTTTATGAATTTTTAAAATTGTAACGACCTTTTGGCTCACCCTGTATATTAATTCACGTGTTCCAAAGTTATAAATGTTGTAAATAAATATAATTATAATAATTCAAATAATTTTTATTAATAGTTTAAACAATTATACACTTAACTCTAGTTCTAAGTACTTCTTATAAAATTTATAAATATATTTCTTGTATGAATGACTCAAAATAATAATGTGTGAACATCTATACTTTCACAATATTACAATTACAAAATAGTTCAGAAATATCTAATCGCATACAGTGTGCATAAATTATCGTTAACTATCATACGAACTACAAACTCATTTTGCAATTTAATTTTTTTTTTGTTTCCATCTTAAGTGTTTTGGTACACTTAAGAAAATAATGTAAGAATCTCGTTAAATTATTATATTCCTATTATAAAAATTAAATCTAAAGAATCTTTAATTTTTCGACAGTAATTCTCATTTAATTATCAGTTAACTAAATTCTCAGGAGCTTTGGGAAAAATAAACATCTTCCAAGTTCATAGGGCTTTTCAGCGTCAGAATGAATTATTAGTTTTTCTTACCTCCTTTTCTACACATCGAATTTCTTTAGCAGAGAAATGTATTCAGTGAACAATGGATCTTTTTTTTTTTTTTTTTTTTTTTTCCACCCAGCCTGTATCCTTGGCTTTCACCAAAAGGGCTCGGGTGCGAATCCCAAGTAAGGCTCGGAACTAGAGATGAGGTCGGAATTTCTGCCCGTAATAGATCCAGTTTCAAAAGAAAGCAGTGCACCTTCTTGTTCTGTCTAGAATGATCGTTCTCGTCTATAAATGTTCTGTAGCTCGGCTAGTTATCATTTCTCATACACTAGTTGTCTCTCTCACAAATGTACACCAGATAGAAATTTTTTTTATCAATTTATTGTGCTCTTGTGTACCACCAATACTTAAATAAATAATAATTTTATAACCTTTTATGCAAATTATAATCATCACTTAAATTGAAGTCAATGAATCGAGAAACACAACATTGCTAAATGTTACTAAATTTACTTAAGGAAAATGTTATGAAGAAAAATTCTTTACAAAACTGAAATATCTTAAACTAGAACAATTATTTTACAGTTCAGTTTAGATATTGCAAATTTTTCTTAATAAAGAATATAAAACAATCTGCATAAGCTTTACGTTTCCTTATTTAATAAAATTATAGCAAAATTTCACAGTATCTTGAAATTTTTTTTTCATATTGAGAATACTCATGTGACTGAAATTTCTTTCATTTAATACTCATAACAGAAATTAAAGAATTTTTTCAAGAAAATTTTATTTTAGTTCTTTTGATTTAGCCCACACAAAATGTGATTTTTTTTTTCTTTTTTGCTTAATGATTTTTACACATTTATGTATAAATTAAATTTCAGAGAATAAATTATTGGACAGTTACAAATATTTATCATTATATAACAGTATACACAATTTAAATAAATTATTAATTGAAAAAAGACCCTTGCTTTATGCAAAACACTTTTCTTTGAAGACCACAACACACCTCCCATTTACGCGTAGCAGAGGCCAAAGTAGTCACAGAGAGCCTCTATTACCAGGTTTGATTTTGTTTGTCACCCAACTGTCATTTTTTGCACACGAGGTTTAATTTGACCGGGACCAACGGTTTAAAGTGAATTCCGAACCACTACAAATATCCATGCCCTAATGGGATTCAAACCCACGAACTGTTGAACCGAAGGCAAGAGCGCTAACCATTCGGATCCTGGTAATAGAGGACCAGCTAGGCCCTCTATTACCAGGATCCTACTTTCCAGGAACACAGGCCTCTAAGCACTGCAAACATGTAAGTGATTAAGTCCCTAGGAGAAATTAATAGTTACAGGGTGGCAATAACTACTCTGGGAGAGCCTTCAACCTTTTCACAAGGCAACCAAAATGGGGGAGGAAAAGAAACTGGAATAAAAAGGAGAGGATAAATCACTAAGGTATCTGCAAATTGTGACACCCGTGTTTATTTAAGGAAAATAACCCCCTTGTGGAGTTAAAATATTTAATCACACCTTTTGAATTATATTTCTCAAAGCAAATAATATTAAATTAAAT
Organism: Latrodectus elegans; assembly: GCA_030067965.1. Classification (NCBI taxonomy): domain Eukaryota; kingdom Metazoa; phylum Arthropoda; class Arachnida; order Araneae; family Theridiidae; genus Latrodectus; species Latrodectus elegans. The sequence continues at coordinate 56,744,758 of CM057822.1, forward strand.
AAATTTAATCAACATCCAAATTCATTTATTTAAAAAAAAAAATCGGAAAATTACAGTTCATTTGAAATTAATTAACCATATATAATAAAAATTGTGACTTATACTGATAAAAATGCAAGAGATAATAATCAAATAGAATAAGAATTATACATCAAAAAGAGTAAAAACGGATTATTATTAGGGAAACTTACAGCATTTCTCAGCCTGTGATACAAATAAATTTAATAAACTGAAGATGTAATTAACAGAGTTAGATCTTCATATTTAGAATTTTATAATTTAAATAAAGAAATAAAAGAATAATAATATTTGAATTATGAGATTATAAAAATATCACTAATTTAATGGAAAATTTTCCAGAATAAATCCATATGAGAAACTATTTTGTCTTTATAATTCAGTTAAGTTTTCAAAAAAATTACCAATAAAAATCTTTATCAAATGATATGTGTGATAGTCAAATATGTATAAGAAAACAGTTCGTCTAAAAGTTCAAGCAAATATTTTGTGTGCTTTTAATATATTCAAAAATTTGAGTGATTTTATATTACCCCATGCTCTTAACATTAATCCTTACTGAAAATTCCCATCATGTAAGAATTATATAAATTAATAACAGATTAGGTTCACAGAAATAGAACTATTTTAATGTCAAATAACAAAATTTATCAAATGGGATGTGAATCTAAATAGCTACAATGTTGGAAACCTTATTCAGAAAATGGGAAGTTCGCATATCACATGAAATTGATTCAGTAAAAATTTTCTTATTTGAAATAATAATAAAAAAAACGTTGATAAAACATATTTTAAACTTGCAACATTGCAAACTAATATTAAAAAACCATTCAAGACATTTTGAAAGATAAACTTTAAAAATTATGCAATCACTATTCAGAAGCCTATCTTTAAATAGGAGTAAAACAATTTCTTAAACTTTGTAAACTTGAAAAGCTTACAAAGTTAGTTTTACTTCATATGTTAGTACTAAAAATTTCAATAAATTTTTAATATTAACATATGAAGTAAAATAATAGATCTTTAAAACAAAGTAAGAACTTCCAAGTGCAAATGAAAAATTCCATATGTTGAAGGGAGAGGATCATTCATAGGTTTTGCATAGAATTTCAAAAAGAACATTTTAAGAATTTGAAGGAACTTTTCAATAATTATATTAAATTATTTCAGGAAGCATTAAAATTCAAACACAAAGTAAATATTAATCTATAAATTATTTTTAAGCAACCATGTGTATGTTTATGAACACATATTAACCGAATGATGATAAGTATATACATAACATATAACATTTACGATTTAAAATTAATTATTTCAAAATTATTAAATAAGTTTAAACATTGTTTATATTATCCACATTAAAATATTTTCTATTAATTACTGAAATATTGTATATCATGATTTTTTTAACGATTTTAACATGATTACTTTCTATAATTTACTTTGAACATAAAATGGTTTAAAAACTTTTGTTTAAATCAGAATACTTAAATAGACATCACAAAAAAGGAAGACTAAAAACATAATAAATTATATAAAATTTAAATTATCTCAAGTAATTTTTCTCATCAATGCTGTTTTAATACCTTTGTAACATTGATTAAAATATTTACAACTTTTTTATGAATGAAACACTTTTGTTACATTTAATAACTGATGGGTATAAGCTTGATTAAATAAAAGCAGAATGCAAACTCTAATCTTTTTTTCATTGCATGAAGAAAATATGGGTAAATTCATGTCAGCCAATAAATTTGTAAGTTAATGAGAAAATAAAATAGCAAATATTGACATATTTACTCTAAAAAATAATTTAAATAAACAAAAAATTAAACATAGAATTAAAGCAAACACAAAATTAAAAAGTATTGCATTTAAGATAAAGCAATATTTTTTTTATATATAGTGTTTTCATAAAGTATTAAGATAAATAGGAAAGTTAAGGATTATTTTTTCAATTTGATTATGTAAATGATTATCAGTAATTAACTTGCATAAAAAACTTAAGTACAAATAAATCAAAAATTTTTTATAATAGGTACAAAAAATTTATTTTTTAATTCATAGCAATATTTTTCTCAATGCTCTGGAGTAGCTAAATATTTCATAAATTTGCATTAGATAATTTTGAAAATGTGCTCTAGATTTACACAGATGATATGTGTACATCAACATTTTAAATTACTAATCAGATTTTAAATATGCTCAAAAAGTTGCATGAACTTCTCAATCAGTGCAGTAATACAAAGCACATTAATATTTAACATAGATTACATAATATAAGGAATACTGATTATAAAACTTGTATTGATAAGTGTGAACCACTAGAAACTGAAGCCTACTTAGATACAAGAAAAAAAAATTACTGAATCAAACAATGATCAATGATTGCAATACTTGATATAGGAGAATGGCAATCGATGCAGAATTTAATATATAGGCATAGCAAATTTGTTCTGATAAAGAATAAAAATATGAACAAAAAAAAATTTTTTAATAAAGAATTATAGTATTTGAAATATATAAAAATAAGGTAATTCTCTATTGCATTGTTAATAATGTGATACTACTCTGAACAGGATAAATTAGGGGCAATAGCCATAAATAAGATGGGTGAAGTAAGATAAAATCATACATATTACATTGTAAAAATTTTAATACAATTTAAATTTATAAATCTATTCATAATTTCTAAAGAAAATTCCCTCAGATCTTTAATTTTATAAAACATTTTTTCAATACCCATGAAAATTATTTAGAAAAAAGCTCCATACTTTTCCACTAATCTACTTTCATTTTTTTATAATTACAGAGCAAGTAAATTATATAAATATTTATTTTACATTTCTACAATTAAAATGAAATATCTTGATTTAACTAAAAAAAATTTTTTCTTACAAAAATGAGGGAATAAGATTTGAATTGAGTAAAAACAAAATCCTACAATTCATATTGACTTAATTTTGTAATAAAATTTTCTCAAGAATATATTCCTACAAAATAATACATTTTATACACAAAAATAAAAACTTAGAATTATTTAGAGTTTAAAATCTGGCTATAAACAGTTCCTACTGTATTTCCCAATAAGGAGATCTAGGGAAGATCTTTTCCTTATAAAAGAATAAATTTATTTGCATTTTAACTCAAAACATAACTAGAAAAAACTTTCTTTAGAGCAGGAAATATGCAAAATTTTGAATTAACATTTGAGTAAGTGTTTCAATAATACATAAATTAATAAATTGGGACAAAAGACATTAAATATGAAAATTTAATTTATTAATGATGGCAAGCAGCATTTCAGAAACAAATATCTTCATATCTGTTATGCATTTACTCATTACACTTATCCATTGAAAATCAAACATATTTACAAACCAAACTAATATTCACTAGATTATAAAATAAATACTCCTTAGAATTAATTCAAGAGTTTGTATTTTATATTCAGATCAATGTTATGTAAATCAGTAAATAATTTATACATCACAAGCACAAGGTACTGTTTCAAGGAAAAGGAAAAGGAATCACATAAATGAGATTAATCATTTTAAGGTATATTACTTTATGATATTATAAAATATTTTGCTATAATCAAGTAATCATGGACCTGCGCTTGAACTTTTATCATTTTGCTTTAAAACATATAAATTAGAGCTATGTTTCAAGAAATCAACTAAATAAATCATTTTTAAGTAATAGTAAACTCTTTCCACTTTTGGAAATAATAAAATGAATAAAAAAGAAAACAATCATTTGTAACACATTTTCAAAAATCTCTTTTTATTAAAATAACAAGTGAATTATCAAAAAAAATCTTTTTTCATATATTATTCTATTGAATTTTACAATTATTAAGTATCATTGAAAACCCTTAGCCTCATCAACAATTTAACAAAAAACAATCTGCACTACATAAATTTCCTGTGACAAATATTGATTTTATTACATGGCAAAAAAAGAGAAAAAGTACAAAACACAATACACAGTAATAAGGAAAGCACGTCATATACTAATTGCCTGATTTACATCACACTAATATTATATATATATTAAAATTATTTCTTGAGATATAATTCACAAATACTTTTTTGAAATGTCAATGACAAATATGAAAACTCCAGTCATATACATATTTATTACAATAAAGACATCACATCATTTTAGCACTTCCTACAAATATGGAAATTGGATCATCTAAAATCATTTTATTTTTGAGCATGCTTATGATAAGGGATGAGAAGATAACAGGAAAATTTAAATAGAATGGGCAGAAATAATCACTTTTATAGCACATTACTTGTGTAAGAGAAGATTAAGCGTGTGATGCTCAACATTTACAATTACAAGTTAGTAAACACGGCTCTATGACACTATAAAAATAGATGTTATAAGAAGTATATATTACAAAGAGAAAAAGTTCCTAAAATTAAAAGGTTGAATATAATTCTCATACGTTAACACCAACAAGAAAGAACATTTACGGGAGAAACATACTGTCAGAGTTGCAATAATTTGAAGGAGTGAGAAAATGACAAGAAAAGTCTGCACTTCAACTAATATATTTAAAGTAAAAATAAAACTAAGAGAAATTTTGAAATGTTTTCTTCAGTTCACAAAGAAATGCTAATGAAACTTTTAAGGGTTGGTCCAGGATACTCTGTAAATCTATTTTCCTCTCATAGTGACTTTATTCCTCTAGCTTTGCCTTTACGCTGGATTGAACTGGTGCGATTGTAACAATCGTTCCACTGCCGCACTAATGTCCCCAAATGTAGTAATGAGAGCTATTAAAACAATAGCAGAAATTATAAAACCCAAAATAAACAGATTAAATAATTGACAATAATTTTAACTACTGGCATAGAATATATTTAATTATACATTGTAATTACTCCCTGGTATGAATACAAATTTTCAAAAGATAATTTCAAGTAATCAATTCTTAAAACAGAATACTATTATGCAAATACATAATAAAAATTTTAAAAAGTTATGTACCCCGACACTACATTAAAAATATGTCCTTTTTACTATCAAAGACAAATTGCAATTTAATCTTAATGTATGTTGTAAAATTAGAAAGAGAAACTGCTTTAAACATAAAGATTACATTACAACGTGTTAGAAAATTCCAATAATCGGAAATCAAAAAGAAAAACAGGATGCTTTACAAAATTAAGTTTATTTGGCATTTAAGATCCCCTATCAACACATAAGGACTTATTAACACTTTGCAATTTAGTTTTCTAAGTAATGGAGCACTAAACTTTGTTACCAAATCATTGCATTTAGATATAAATATATGAAATTTGGCTCAAAATATTCTTTAAACTTCCATTTTTGATAATAGATGGCAGCACTACATAAGACAATCAATAACTTTCAATTATAGCAAAAAAGATTTAAATCTTTTTATTTTGTCAGAATATCTTCTAATTTTTTATCATATAAAAGTAACTGCTTGAAAAAAAATTTGTGTTATTTTGTTGCCTGTACCTAGAACTATTTATTCCATATTACTTTAAATATTTCATGCATATGGTATACACAAGATTGTCTGATAAAACAAAGTGTTCCATCCCCTGGAACACTGCACTGCAAAACGGCACTTTTTCTTTAAGTGATTCAGAGTGTGATTAGTCTTAAATCCAATGACGAGAGAAACAGCTGTCCTTATTTTTTATTGTTTTCTCTCTTTTGGGGTGGAATAAATTAATGCTGAGGAATTTACAGGAAGATGTATTGGTAATATTTCTACACCCCTTTTGGCCTCTTGAATGATGCGTTGGATGCAAGTGAAGGTGATGGCAATGATTTATCTCAACCAGGCTCCTCTATGCAGCCCCAAAACCTTATTTGGAAAACTAAAAAGATTGTACAGATTTTTTTTTTTTTTTTTTGCATAGACTATAGCAGGCCTCTTTGTTATGTATCTTGCACTATGCTAAATGAACTACACAGATGAAATGCATTGTTTTTTCATTCCTATGCAAAAACATTTATGGGTATAAGTGCTTCACAGCAACGTTCACTTAGTCACACATTTCACAACCCTTGCAACACAGTGTTCAATGTGATGGAACGCCTACAAAATTGAAATGTTAAGCATGATCTTTACAAAATTTTCACTGAATAGTCTTTAAGGCTAAAAGAGACATACTAAAATTTTTTTGTTTAAACTTTAAAAGGTTGTGCACTTGAAAGGGTTAAAATCAAGACTTAACTGTTTAAAGTAAATTCCAAACCTATGACCTATTGAGGCAAAAGCAAGAACACTATTTTGCTGCCAACTCAATAGATACTTTACAAGAATAACAGATTATTCAATGAAAAGTAATATTTGAAAGACAAATAAGTTTTAAAACAATCTATTTCCTTAATAGTCAATCAAAGTTAAGAGTTAGCATCTTTTGTTTAACTAAAGCAACTCTAAAATAAATAGCATATATTTTAATAAGCAGATTCACTTTTTATAAACCAGAAAATTATAATAAATGCTCTATTCATAACTATTTTTAATTTTCACTAGGAATTTGAAGAAAATTGAATATTTACTCATTAGATTGAGATTTATTCAATTGGGATCATTATTGCTGGGTTAACTACATGATGTTTAATAATATTCCCAGGTTTAATATTTTAAAACATCTGTTGGTAGATACAAGGTGATTTCTTTGTTTACGATGGCAAAAACTTGTCAAAAAATTTTGTTCCCTTCATAAAATTACATAATTACCAATTTATATTAGTGTATGCATATTAATTCATCAATTTTTATTTTTAAAATCTTGTCATTATGTAAAAGTGTATTTCGTCCAAAGTTGTCATGGTTATTAAAGTAGTATTTTTATTTTGTACTTTCAAGCATTCTTATTTTTAACCATACGCCAATTTAAATATTATATGTATACAAAAATACACATACATAAACACAATTGAATCTATACATATGTCATACTTAATCCACTTAGTTATCCATTAGTGTTAGCCACTAAGTGTCTAATGTGGTGAAAGAAAAAATATACCAATTGTGTGTTTACTGTTTTAAAGGATGTAAAAAAAAAAAACTTATATGTTTTTTCTCTCTCAGCAAAGTGTCACTATGTCCTACCAGTCCCAACAGTGAAGATGGATGATTATTGGATCTTGCCTCAGAGGAATGTACATGTTTAGAATAGCCCTATTTTGGGTTAACTTAAGACTACACTCCCCAGAATTTGCTATCATTAAAATCAGTCAAAGGGGACTTGCTTAGTTCCTAGCAATGTTATCATTTTAAAGAGATTACTGTTGCAGCAGAACTCTATGAAATGAAGACAGTGTTACTCCATTCTACAAAATCAGCACAACAGCAAAAACAAAAAAAATTAAGATTCTAAAGAGATTGTTTAGAAATATTGCAGTTTTTAATTTAAAATTCCATTAATTAATAAGTTTTTGAAAATTTAAGTCATTCTTGCCGATTTAAACGAACTGTAAATTGGATGTTTGTGTTTTTCATTTTACTTATTTCTTCTGTTCTATTGTCAATGGCTTGAATCAATGAAAAATGACTTCTCAAACCACACAAAGCTTTGGTCCTTATAAAAAAAAATCATTTTACTAACAAAATAAACTTCAACAGTATTCTCCGCTCAAAGAATGCAACTTGCAGGTAGGTAGCAAAGGCATTGACAAATCGTATTTATGATGCAGTCTCAATATGATATCGTAATTTACAATGATTGATATGCATTCTCATGTCATGGATATTTTGATAAAAGTTGTCATAATTTCGTAAAAATTAAAAAATATTTAATTTTGAAAATGAAACATTAATTAGAAATTAATATATCCGGGAGTAATTTGAGTGTTTTTGGTTTTTTAATATGAAAAAAAAAAAAAAAAAATACTGTGGTTAGCATAAAGATTAAAACTGTCTAAACAAGATTTTTATAATTATAGGAAAAAATAAAATAAAAATAAAGAATGAAAATTTTATTAATACCACAGGATTTGGAAGTCTTTCAATTTATTTACACATTATCTTTCAAAATAACTAGCTAAAACCTATTATATCTCCTAATAAATTTTTAATAATTACCCAGAAATGAAATAAATTTTTATTTCTATGAGTATGACTTATGAAATTATAAAAATTAAAAATAATCCAATTTTGAAGAACGTCATTTTCTTAAAAACACATTAATTTATACTTTATGAATATGGAAAGTAACACTTTCAAAAGGTGTAAGCATGAAAAACAATAAATACATAAGTATTTTAAGTAAATTTTAATCAGGATGTTGAGAATAAATTTCACATTTATAAATGCAACAGGAAATAATGATTAATTCTTAATTAAGAGTGGACAAAATTCAATTAGGAGTGAAATTTTTATAATTTATTTTGAATGAAAATGAAAAGAAATTAGATAAAGAGACAGAAAATGTATCAATAAATTATCAAGTTCAGTTGAAATAGTGAGGAGCTTCTCTACCTTTCTTAATGCTGCAACAATTTTTATTAATATTATAAGTCTATTTTAATTTTTACAAGATGTTATAAATTAAGCAACTTTGTTGTTTGTAAAAAAGAACATTTTGTAGTAACTCATCTTATAATTGATAACAAAATAGTTCAATTATTTTATACCTTTTAAGTAAATTTTACATCAACTGCAATTGTGAGCACATGGTCTATAGTTTTTTCTACTAAAAATTTTTTTTTTAAAAAAAAACTGATTTAGTTAATTTATGAGTATGAATTCCCATATAAGATTTATTCAAGTCATTCATATTAACATTTTTTCTTTCACAAGTGAAATTTATTAACAAATTAATTTTTAAAAATTGCAATCTGTTTACTAATTTTATGTTGTTATCCTGGAGTTAACACTTGTTCATTGCAAAAAAAATTTTTTATGGACCACTACCAATTATTTTCTATGTTTAGAAATTACAGAAATATATGTTCTAATACAATATTCTTACAGCATAAAATATAAAGTATTTTCAATCACCCCTATCATAAAAAAAATAAAAAAAAACTTGCAGAAATATAAGGGCACTTTCTTTAATACACTTAAAAATTTAATATATCTAGAATGCAGTTCAACATGTACAACACATACACAATATTTATAGTGAAATAATTAGATACAAGAAGAAGAATTATCTGCTTTACACAATAGATAAAACTGCAAACTTTAAGTTTCATTCCCATTTTTCTTCCTTTCATACTTTAACATATATTAGAAGAAATAAAATTTATGATAGAATTGAACAGAACACATCAATTTTGGAAGAAAATGGTTTTTGTTATTTTCAACCGATTTTATTGTTAACTGATTTTGTTACCGTTTCCTTGTTTTAAAAATAATATTTCAAATTCTTACAAAAGTAACATAGTTTTAAAAAATCATATCTCTTATAATAGACATAGGAACTTTATGAAACTTTTATCTTGAAAGTTAATTATATTTTATTCAAAATGCAGAATTATAAATTAATAAATCATTGGCATATTATCTAATAAGAGAATAGTTCAATGTAATTAGATACACAAGAGAGTTTTGAAAGTAATTACACCCTTACCTTGTAAATTAGCTTCACGATTTACAAATCCCATACTAGCCAATTGTTCTAATTGGGAGCGATACCTTTCCTCAGGAGGCTGCTGCTGTTGCTATACAAAAAGGGAAAAAAAATTTATTTCTCATATCAAACTATTTAACAGATTTACATTACATTAATAAGCATAATAATTATAACAAAACAATGGCAAATGCAACTTTAAAACAATTAAAGGAATAATAGGAACTAATAAAAAAAAATAAAATATGCCTTTATTTAACATTAAGACATTAAGGTAACTTTCAGTTTTGTGTGTGTGTTTTTTTTTCATTACTTTTACATATAACTAGGTATTGGATTTCATTCAAATAAATTATATTTAATATAAAGTCCCATAAAAAATATAAAAGCAAATATTGCATTGGAATGGTACTTTTGTTCATTATTAAGAGTTTAAAAGGTAATGTGCATTTTATAACAATACTTGTATATAATTTATATATACATATATATATATACATATATACATATATATATATATACACATATATATATATAAATATTATATATATATATATATATATATACACATATTATATATATATACATACATATATATATATACATATATACATATATATATATATACACATATATATATATACATATTATATATATATATATATATATATACACATATTATATATATATATATATATATATATATATATACTCTATTAATTTATCTATGAGATTCTGTGACACATTACACTTCTTTAAATCCTGCATGTTATTATTTATGCTAAATTTGAAGCTACTAACCAAATTTCAAATTTTAAATAAATAAACCAATTTAATTATTGTAGAGCACATACACCTGCATTACCACATACTGCAACTTCAAATCTGGCTAGATCGACAAACATGGTTGCATGATCTACAGTTAAACTTGACTCTCTGCACAGCAATCCTAAATGACTTTTGACAGTAAAAGACTGTACTGATGTTGTGATCTGCTTATATTAACAGGTACCTGGTGTCTGCTCTGAATGCTAATTATATGACTGCCAACTGATTGGAGTTTTTGGCACCTTAGCCATCTCACAGCAGTGGACAGAGGGGGTTCAAAACTCAGAGGAACACATTAAAAATATATATATATTTATTATCGTTATATTAATAAGCCATCTGTTGACTGTTTAAGTTACTTAAGCAACTCAACAGACTTTTTTTCCAGCAAAATTTTGGCTGTTTTTAAGTTTGTCACTGAAATTTTCAAAAATCAGTAGATTTTCATACATTTTAGGGAAATTGGGATAAATGATGAAAAATCAGGAGTTTTCTGATAAAATCAGAAGAGTTGGCAGCTATAATAAAATATTAAAAATATTTCAAGTACCAAAAAAATTTAACGTTTCTTATAGTTTTCTAACGTTTTCTTACAGCAATATTTTCACAGGAATTCTGAGTATTATTAAATGCTTTAAAGACTATAATTATCTTTAAATAGTAAAATTACATGCAACGGTATACTTTATACTCTTTACATTTTAATAATTTATTTATTTAAAGGTATTTTTTTATATCTTGCAAAGGGATTCAATTCAAAATACATTTTTAGAGGGCAGTACTGACCACATTAATCGATGTGGTTTCCCTTTCCCTAGATTTTTATACAATAATTTATTTATCCAAAACAGAGAGAGAAACTTTCATTATAGAGTTTGTAAATTAAAGGATTATAAATGAAAAGTGTATTTCTTAAATTAATATGTTTATGATTAAAAAAACTTAAGAAAAAGATCTACAGTTTTACAGAGTTTTTATTAAAATTAAGCATATTTTTCAATAATATTCAGCTTTTTAGACATTAATATGATTGCTTAAGGTACCCATTGTTGTTGAAAACGTCAATTTTGAACAAAAATGATAAATTTATTTTATTCTTTTGTTAAATAAGAAATTTAAATAGCTTTCTAAAACAGATTTGTTTTTGTTTCTACGTTAATTAGATTCTGAGATATAAAGGATTTTATAAAGATTAGGAAACCAAAAGTTGACATATTTAAAGGATCGGAAGTGGGTGTTTAAAGGGCCAGAATGATGTTAAAAATTAGTTTAAACAGTGTTTAATTTTGAAATATAAATTTAGTAAGCTTTTAAAAGATACATAAAATAATTACTGTTCTGGAAACCAATCAGAAAATCAAATAAAAAATTAATCAGCAAATATGAGAATTTCTTATAAAGACACAACACTTTAACCTTCAACTGAGATTTTCTCAGAACTGGCTTTTACCTATAATTTGCACGCTTCAAAAACTATAACTCAAAATATTTTTATATAATATCACTATTGCATTTCATGAGTGTGATCTGTATATTATTTTCTAGGGAATGTACTAAAAGAATTTTAATTACTAAAATATTTCCCAAATTATGGCTTGTTATTCGAATAATGGCATACAAATTTTGGCTAAAATTTCAGTATAAATATTCAACTGGCCGTAATATTTTTATTTTTTAACAAAAACTTAAAATTTTAGTCATGCTCTAGATAACAACATATAGATTGTTTGGTATTAATTTTTTTCAAATATGTTTAATAATTTTTAATGTAACATTTTTAAAGTTTTTTAAAAAAATGATTAAAATTGTATACATATTTAACATTTCTGAGGAATAATATTGGAGTATATCAAATTTTAGTAGCTCAATATTAATGTTTTTGAAAGTGAAATAAGAAAAAATCATTGCAACGTAAACATGCAGTGCATTTGAAAAAAGTGCTCTGAACGTGTTCGAATACTTTAAATGAGACAAGAATTTGTTTTCTAAAACAAGCCCATGACCTAAAAATGATTTCTATATAAATTTATGATTTTAAAATGATGTAATTAATCACAACCACTTTAAATCATACATTTTATATGTTTCTATAGATCATGTAACCATGTAAATGCATTACATGAAAAATTATTTTATGTAGTAAGCAATATTTTATTTTCAAAAATCATATTCTATTTTGTTCTCCAGTTTCATAGTATAATTTAAAAATTGAGAATTTATTAAAGCATAAATCATACAATTAACTGATGTTCCAAAGAGACAAATTCACATTATAAAATTTTGCGAGAAAATGTTAAAATTTTTAAAGTAATAGTAATGGATCAATAATTTTAATGACATCAAAATTTACAGGATTTTTTGAAAATAAATTGTAAAAAATCATTTACCTGTTGTTGATCATTAATAGCCATAGTTGATAGCATATTCGCCATTAATTGAGTAAATGCTTCTGGATTATTAACACCTAGAGGATTTGTATTAGGAGTTGACCCAGAAGGTGTGGTGGTGGTAGTTGTACTGCTAGAATTAGTGGATGTAGGTGATGCAGCAGTCGTAGCTGGTGTTGTAGTACTTGCAGTTGTTGTAGCTGCTGGTGGAACAGTGCCTCTGAAAATATGCATACAAATTCTAATAATTATATATGTGTAAAGCAGAGAGAAAATTTTTTTTTTTCCGCTGATATATATCAAAACTTAATTTGCAATCTCCAGGTATCAAATACTTTTTACATTTTTTACTTTTTTAAGAAAATAAAGTAAAAATCAATTGGAATAATAAATTTGAAATTGTATCTAAATACAGTAGTTTATTCTTAGCTCATAAAGAAAAAAGCCAATTTTAATCTCATTTCCAAACAAAAGTTCATAAAATACTGAGAAAACCATATTAATACATTCTCAATTATTAATACTATTCTGTTTAATCAATATTTTGAACAAAAACAAAAATTAAATTTTCAGAGTGCATCAACTACAGAATAATAATTTTAAATGTAATGTGACTTAGTTTCATTACAAAACTTTGCCCATTTTCCTTGTCTTTTTTTTTTCCCCCCTTCTGAACATTAATAAAAACCCCATCTTGCATTGTGTATAACTACACAATCAAAAAAAAAAATTCTTTAAAAACTGCAAGACATTTATGTCATACAGCAATTTTTTCTTCTTTCCTTTTGCTAAGAGATTTGATACTTGCATATAACTTGGAAATTTATAACTTTATTGCAAGTAAAATGCATTTATAACTTATCAATATTAAACTTAACAATTTCTCAAGAGGTTTCTCCCACTAAAACATACTCTCATTATTATGGACATCTCTGGCTTTATGGGATTCGCTACTCCACTTTTTCAACTGAACCGTATTTCAGTGTTGAGGCCCACTACCTCAATATACACATGCCAGAGGCAGCTGTTTATAGGGTAGGCAGCCATTTACAACCCATTTATATAAAGAAGGAACTAAGACAAGATAGACAGAGAGAAAGTACATCCATGCCTAAACTGGGATTCAAACCCAGGACCACTTTCCCTATCTGCAGTCAGGCAGTTTAACCACAAGACAGGGTGGACAGTATGCATATTTGTCAACCTTGGAGAAATAAAAATCAGTATATTCTACTAATTTTGAGAGAAAAAATCAGGAGACACTACTAGCAATGTTTTTTCTTGAAAGAGAATGTTTAAAATGGTAGTACCACAAAAAGAGACTTTTACTCTTTAAATTATACATTCTGAGAATGATTTATATTAAATATATTTTGTGACAATCTTAATATTTTAATGAAATATTCATCAAGTTCATAAAGGAGCTATGAAGGATAAAAGAATATACTACATGTAAAAAAATAAACACATAGACATTTAAGTCTCAGTATTTATTTTATAAGGCAACTTTTATTACACAAGTGCAATTTATAAATAGAAAATTTACAAAATTATTTCCTTACATAAACATATAAAATACTTAGTAAGTAAATTTAATTAAAACTAAGTAAATTTAATTCAGTGAGAAATACTTGTAAGAAAATAGAAATTTTCAAATACTTTGTCCATAAAAACATAACACATTTCAAATTTGAATAACTTATGGGAATTTATTTTTTCATGCATTGCTGACAGCATTTATTAGACATGAATTGGTGAATTGCTGTTCAAAACATTTTTTCTCATTGTGAGAATATTTAGCAATAGTGAAAAACTTTCTAAATTTTCAGAAGAAAGATCTGAATCATTTTTTTATATGACTGAACATCTGTTCACTTTCAACATTAGAATGTGGAATAGTTAAAATAGTAAGCATGAACTAGGAAATATTGGAAAAGATTTTTTGTTCAAACTCATTTTTCAGATTTTCAGCAAGATGCCATTGTAAACATGCCTCACAAAAGAAACACTGGATGAACTAAGAGCACATCTGCTATTAGTTCATACAGTGTTTCTTTTGAGAGAATAGTACTTATTTTCGCAGAACTCAGTTTGGAGAATGTCTAATCCTTTACTCAATTCTGTATTAAGCAATAAAATGGGAAATCTGTAAACAAAGAATTTTACACTTGAAAATAAGGCATGTTCAATGCCTGCAAACAGCATACTTCTGCATGTCTTAGAATCTCATCATAAAAGGGAAATCTTTTAAGCATGTAAATGTAATTACACACAGTCGTATAAAATTAAACAACTCAATACTTATTTTTAAGCAGTTTTTAAATTTTTCACTGAAATTGCTAAAAATTAGTAGATTATTAATTAAATTAAGTTTACATTCTCAATTCCTGCTTGACAGGACCAGCAGGAGCAGAGTCACTATAAAATTACAGAACCAAAGATTACACAACTCAGTTGAGAATTAAACAAAGACTCAATTAGATGTCTGAGTCATTAATTCTGGAAAATACAGGTTTCTTTTATCATAATATAGAAGCTGTATAAGAGTTTAGTATGTAGAAATGTTTAAAATAATACAAATCACTGTGGCTTAAAGAAAGACGAATAGTGTTAAAAAGAAAATTTGTTCCATCTCCTTTATTTCTGGATCATCTCAGGCCTCTTGCCACAAAGAAATAGTAACAATATTTCTCAAAAGGAAAGTTAAAATAATTTGTTCATTTTAAATTAAAACAATACTGTTAACAATGATAAACAAGGAAATAATGTAAGTAATAATGAAAACAAAAGATTTAATAAAAAAAAATATGATCAATAAATATGATTAAAAGACAAGAAATAAGAAACAAGTGTGATGCTATTGCCACATGGAGAAACAAGAATGTTTCAAATACAATGAACACTATGCCTTCCATTACAGTTTATCACCCAATATTAAATGTCTCAGTGTACAACAGAAAATCATCTGCCATAAGCCATAGAGCGCCTTCAAAATAGAATTCCATATGGTCTCAACATGGAAGTGCTTGGATGATGTAACAAAATTATAATACCTAGGCATGTTTTTTAGAAGATGTGAATGTTCTACAAAATACTCTTTTAAGTGGACAAGACAGAAATCAAGACCTTAATTAACAAACTTAGTCTATGTTATGGGGGGGAATCATCTGAAAGACTTCTACTGCTTAAGACTTCCCTGCTAATATTTAAAATTTTCTATTGTTTACACTAATACGAATGAAGCATAAGCAAGAAATAAAGAGATTTTTAGTGTACCTTGATAGCTGTACAGTTTTACCCAATAGTGAGATCTTACAATTCATCTAAAAACTATACATTACATTACATGACCAAATCATACATATCAGCAGCTTAAGAACTGAAAACTAGAGAGAACATTAGGAAGATAATGGCAAGAACTGATCTTTGAAATTAAAAGGATGATTCAGTTATCATTTTCAGATAGCCATTTCAATGTTTCAATTCTGAGAAGTTCAGCGCGAGTAAAACTTTTCTGTATTAATTCTAGGAATTCCACCAAACTGAATAGATACAGCCAGAGATTGAATGCCTCATTTTGGAATAAGAAACTGCTTGATTAATGGTATCTTTATCTTCTTTAGTAGCAAAGTTGGCCAATTAACTCCCAATATTACTGACATGACTATGTATTCAGCAATGAATTTCAAAGCCATTATGAAACATTTTATTTAAATCTACTCAGTTAACTACAGATTGAAAAAGCTAAGGAAAATTAAATTACAGAGCTAATACTATCAGATTAAATAAAGAATTTACTTTGTTTGTCAAGAAAGAATTAACACCATTATGGAGCATATGAATAAAAATGATAGAAAATCCATTGACTGGAGATGATCAAATGATTATAACTTCAATTTAAAGGTTTGTCAGCCAAGTTGATACAAGTATAGCCAAACCAAGTACAAACACTTTGAAAAAAGAACCTTTAATACAAAATATAATAAATCACATTGTGTTAAGGTTATAAAGGAAAACTTCTAAACCTAAAGTCACTATGATAAATTGGCTATCTATCATAGTGATACTTAGAAAATTAGCTTTTTTCAGGACTAAACAGCTTAAGACTTGAAATCTTTAAGACGAAGGCAACATTTTGAAAAATGTAAACAGCGTAAATATTTATGCAAATATTTTATATTTCTGTATTTTAGTTTAACTAATTGTAATTGTGTTCATTATTGTTTTATATGTGAAATTATAACTTAATCAACATCCATGAAAATAGATTTCAGTGCTAAAAATGACTTTCACAGGAGAAATAAGTTAGACATTTGGCAATTATAATTAAATTAACATTCTCTAAGTTTTGAGTCAAATGGATCAATAGGAGCAGAGTTGCAATAGGGTTACTGTAGGAATAACCTTAAAGCTTCCAAAGATATTATATTCTCAGACTCATTTGACAATACTGTAAGTCCTACTGATATCACCAAGAGCTGCAATATTTTAAAACGCAAATAGAAATAGAGCAAAGAGTGCCAGTTGGCGGCTATGAATCCATAAACTAAAAATTCTTAATACCTATATATTATATAATACTCTAATCAAGAATCAATTCAAATAGAAAAACAAAGGGAATATCTAAAATGAATATTGATTAATAGAAATGAAATACTTAAAAATGTTTTTGCAAATATTCAAGAATATTTTTCTAATTATGTAAATAAAACAAAATGACTTAAAACAAATAAAAAAAAGAAACCAACAAAATACACAACAGAAAATAAAGTTAATTTTAACTTAAACTTTAATTCAGAATATATTTTGATAATCAACAATTAAGAAAAGCAAAAACAAAAAAAAAAAAAAACGGAATTTTAAGATATGATGAAAATTAATAACTAACCTAAACATAGTAGGAGCGATTTGATGAAGCTGAGACATGCCTTGATGAATCTGCATCAATGCTTGAATCGCGGCAGGATTTGATAAAATATTTTGGTACTCGGAACTCTGAATCTATGTAAAGTTATAAAAAATTCAATTTTATTAGGGAAGGAAATCCTTTCAAATATATTTATATAATGAAATAAGAAATAGTAATTATAACTTTAAAAATTAAAAAATATAACTTTCTGTTAAGATCATGAAATTAATATAATTTTATAGCAAATTGAGAAATAACCATGTAGAAATAAATATCTTAAAGTTTTATAGTTCAATCAAAGTTAAAATATTTGTATTTACAGAAAATGAAACTTATTTAAAAAAACATTATTAAGTAAAAATTTAATTGATTTGATTTTTGAATTGATAATTCCATGAAAGTTAATGTCTTATTTGTCACAGTACAATTTAAGTAACACTTCTAAAAATACATAACTCCCATCGTTACTCAAATCAATTAATATATTTTATGTTAAGAATTAAACTTGAAATAATTTTTAAGATAGAAATTAGCTGCACAGATATTTATTTTGATTAAAAAGTTAAAAATGTAAATTTTATCTGATATAAATTTTACAGATTCTAGACTTTATAAGTAAGATTTCATAAGTATATTTTTAAGATCAGATTTTATAAGTACAATTACATTTATTTGAATATGTATTCAAAAAGATATTTCATTTTTCATTGAAAAACATACTACTGGTATTTCCATAAGGAGACTATTTTATTATGATATTTTAAATTATTTAAATTAATATTCAAATCATTATTTTGTTTGGATCTCTAAAATTTGAGAAAGTACCATCTACATACAAAGTTTTTACAAGAAAAAATGATCAAATACATTGAATATATACATTAAATATTGCTGAAATGTACAAATGCTAAAATATGAAATGTAATTTTTTAATATATTAGTAAGAACCATAATTATATGTTATGAAAGAAGATATTTAGAAACTAAATATACATAAATAATTTTATTTTCCTTCTATTGTACTTAACAATACTAATATTGTTCAATGAAATTATCCTGAATGAATTTTAATCCCAATAAAATACAACAAATTCTAAAATAAGAATACCACAATTTTGATTTTATAAAATATCTTTATTTAAATTCCTAAAAATGTTCACATTTAATGCTTGGAGTGAATACATTTCAAATGATAAGGATACTTTTGAAATTGGATTGCAACAAAAAAAAAATGCATAAAAAATGCAAATTTAATAAATGGCACTTTTTAACTCAAATATTAATTGGGTTACTGAATAAGAAAAAAAGACAGAAATTTTAATTTACAGTTTGATTAACTTTTCCAAATTATAGCATAAACATTAACCTTTTAAATATTTGGTATATTTTTAAAACATTCTAATCATTTATAAAAGTAAAACACTAAACTAAACACTTTTGAAAGCACATAAAATTGACTGCTTTCATTAGGTTTTCTGAATACCTTCAAAAAGATTTATTCAAGTAATGAAATAATCTAAATAAATACACTTGGAATGAGATTTTACTTTTCTAGAAAAAAGAAATTACTCATATTAAAGATTAAAAAATTGAAAATTATAAGTTTACTTATTTTGTAGAAGTATAAACATTAAAAAAAAATATGCTATTTTATAAATAGTTCATTATAAATATTGTTCATTGTTTTATAAATAGCTGTTTTATATTCAGTTCATTTAATCAAAATTATATAATAATTAAAATTTTACTGCAAGACTTCTCACATAATCACATGATTTTGGAAAAAGTTCATAATTTAAATGAGATTTATAATAGAATTAAAAGTAATATAAAAGTATATATTTTTTTTAAAATTCATAGAGAATTTTTTGGCAGACAGTTCTTTAAACAGAAACATTTTTTTAAAACAAAAAACATTTCTAGATCATGCATAGTGTCAGATAAATTAAGAGTGACTGAAAAAAAAATGCTAATTACAAAAAATTCAAGAAATATTCATGTGTGTGTGTGAGAATGAATTTGGTTTAAACAAAATTATTAAATTAACTCCAAGTATCAATTATGTATACCCGGTCAAATTATTATACGCCAGGTATATACTGGAATAAAATTTATAAAAAATATTTATCAACAATCTGATTTTAGAAATGTAGAATACCGAAATTAATATATAAATCAGAAGCAAAAGTTAACTTTACTTTTTTTTAATTAAATATTACAAGAGGCTAACATACCTGAGACATCATCTGAGGTAACATATTTCGCATTTGTTGTTGAAGATCAGGATTACCAGCTAGAAGAGGATTATTTGATATCATCTAGAAAACATAGGCCAAACAGTTGATTATATGACCTTTGGCATATATAAGTATAATTAAAAATATAGAAAGTTAATTTTAGTTTTCTTATAAATCTTAATGGCATATATATGTAACATCTATATCTTTACATAGTCACTTAATTCAGCGAAAAATATTCTAATTTTAAATGTGTTATATTTTTATTAACAAACAAAAAAATTATTTAATAGCCAGAACTTTTATTAGCTTAAAGGAATTCTTGAATTCTTATTAGAAAACAAAAAAATTCTTTTCCTTATTTATTCATTTTTTATAGGAAATTTATATAAAAAATGGTGTTTCCAAATGATTCCTTAATTTTCAAATCATTTCCAAAAATACTTGAAAATTTACATATTATATAAGTAAACTATTAAAAGCTTTCAAATACTTTTAAACAAACTGGTCTGCACATGAAGATAAATTTGATCAAAACTATTTTTATGCTAAGGATTAGGTTCAATGTATATTTTTACAGTTGCTTTTTCTATACCAGAATGTAACAAACAAGAGCTACTATTGTAAATATATTTAAAGAAATCTCAGCAAATTCATCATAGATGGAGACAAAATTTTTTAAGTCATGAATGACATTAGTATTTTTAAACACATTACTTATGGGGAAACAAAGCTAACCAAATAAATTTAAATGCTTGCAATGAAGAATTTCAAAAATAGTTATAAAGATTAACTGCCTAATAGTTTTGAGAACTAACAAAATCCATTTAATTTTGAGATTGAATCAAGCCTCCCTTCCCAGAAAAATCTAAGATATTTCCCAAGAATTAAGTTATTGGGAGAATTCTAGCTTATGATGAATAAGTCACTATGTTATGAGAATTAATTATATCATTTGTGATGGAACTTGTTTTGCTTTTGAGTAAATGTGAGTTTTGAATTTCATATTATAAGGATATATATATAAACAAATGTTTAAGTAAATTGACATGTTACAAAATTATGTCCTCAGCCTGGGTGACAAATATATGCTAATAAAACTAACAAGTATTTCTAACTAAACATTTCTTGTATAGATTACTGATTGTTAAAGTGAATCATCTTTTTCCTCACTCCTAGCTCTTCTCAGACTTCATTCAATATATTATTGGGTACATGATAACCACTAACTGCACTTATAACACATTAAAGATACAAAAAGTATAATTTGACTTCAAATTTTCAATATTTCATATATTTAATCAAAATGCTTATAACGCAGTTGATGAATTAAAGTTGAGATGTGTTAAGAAAATCCATCTATGTAGTAAATTATTTATAATGATACGAAATTTTTATTATTAGCTGAAACAAAATTGATTTAATTAATTTTAATTTTTTAGAGATGGTAATTTATCACTTGGTCAATTATTTGAGTGAATTTTTGGCTCTTATGCTGGTCATACAATTTATCAAGATTTTTAAGTAACTTAAGGATCACTGTGTAACAAATATCATTTTATGGAGAAATGAAAACTTAATGATAACAATGGTTAAAAATATCGTGGAATAAGTTCGCATCTAAATAAATCATTCTGAAGACTAGAAATTGTTATGAATCTTACCCTTTGCGCAAAATCGGGATTTGATGCTAATGATTGCATCATACTTTGCACTAATGGTGTATTGATATTAGATAGGAGTCCAGGATTTTCAGATAACTGTTGAAACATGCTTTGTATACCAGGTGAAGACATTATATTAGGAGATGGTGTTGGTGCTGCAGGACGCGTAGAAGAACCAGAACTTGATGTTCCAACTGGTGCCCATGGATTAGGTAGAGGATCTCTATTTTCAGTTCCTTGCTGAGTAGAACTTGAATCTATTAAAGTCAGACTTTATTAGTATAAGAGAGTACAATTGTTATTATTAGTGATTAGTTTATAATACTCTTAGCTTAACAATCCTTCAATTCATGACAATGTTTATACCAATCAACAATTCAATCTCAAAACAAATTTTTTTGGTATATAATATCTTTTAAACGAACAAATTCATCACTTTTTAAAACCTGAAAAACTTTTTCAATGATCATTAAAACATTTTAAAAGGCACACACATTGTTTATTAAAATTTCTTTACATTGCTAATGTATTTCAATGTACCAAAAGAAAAATTAAACAGTAAATTTCTGTGTCACACACTATAAAGATTATTTACATATTTTTCTTGTAACTATTCCCAACACATTTTTCATTGTGATGTCAAAAAAAAGATTAATATTCAAAATCATTACAATTAATTCAAAATTCACACACCTATAAAAAAAATACACATTATTCACATTAATTGCAATCGATTTTTGGAAAATTGCTTATTAAAACCAATTTGTTAAAGGATAATCTCACTACCAAGGTAATTATTTGTTCGGAATTACATACCAATCTCATGTAGATTAGATCAACTCTGTTCACTGTAAAGTCACTTTTTGCAAGCAAACATTTGATTTAATATGGATTCCAAATAATAAAATTATTTATGACAAGATGAGAATAAAATTAATGAATTCTTGAACCGAAAACCAGAGGACAAGTTAATAGATCAAAGAATTTCACATTAAAGATAACAAAGCAGATGAATATTGATTTTAGACAGTGAATTATATTTAAATTATTGCTGGTTATAAAATTTTCTACTTCTATAATTACAAAAATTAAAAATATCATCAATGCTGGGAACTAAAATTTTTATCATTTTACATTTTCATAATTTTAAAAATAAAAAATTAAAAAACTTATTACATTGAATAAAAATTTGCTTAAAATCATTTCCTAAAATGATTTTAAGCATCTACATTATGAGAGTAATAATCAATTATCAATCAATACCTCCAGAATCACTGACAAGTGATGCAAATGGATTTGTACCAAATTGCTCTTGAGCTGCATTGTACATAGGCTCTTGTAATTCTGTGTACATACGTCTTAGAGCATTGTAACCACCTGGTACACTCTGTAAGAAATATTACATTATAATTTTTTTTTTTTACTTCATATAAATAAATTGAATAGTAACAAATATCACTGCAACAAATAAAATATATGTCACTTGTAATTTCTTAAAGGGATTACCTATTTTGAAATTGCTGCATGTACAGTGTACATGCGTGGTTAAAGAAGTGATGGAGAAATACAAGTATGTATCTGTCTTTGCAAGCCATGTCTACCCTATAAGCACATTTTTTCACACGATGGCATTTACAAGCAGGGTAATATAAGGTGTCACATTGATAGCAGTGTACGTACATGGTTTGAAGACCATCAGGATGAGTTTACCATTCTCCAGTGGCACAAACAAACTTACCTAAATCTAAACCAATAGGGAATCTGAGGGACCATCTCAATTGGTTTGTTCACATCATGGATCTTCACTCGCGTAATTTAGCATAGCTGACCACAACACTAGAGTCAGCATGGTTCAACATCCCAATGAACAACTTCAGGAACCTAATTAACTCTCTACCTGTTCATCATGCAGCAGTTCCACTTTGCAAAAGGTGGTTATTCTGGATTTTGTGGTAGAATGGTAGAAAGTTATATTTTTTCCCTGATTTATGCTCTCCCTTAAATGAATTAAATATAAAACTACAAGGTGTTTATAAAACAGTCATTATAATGCTTGATTTAATCGCAACATTCAAAGTGAAATTACAGATTTTCAATCATGGTATTCTTCTGAATTCATATATGTATTTTCTGAATACAAAAAGCTTTTTTTTTTCTGAAAGTAATGTCACAAAAAGCCAAATAAAGAGTCATTAACAAAAGAATTTTCATTAATGTGATTGTGCAGAATAAATCATGCTGTTAAGTTTTTAAAACATGGAAATCTGTTGTTTCAACAGAATACTGGCTTCCATAGATTTGGGTTTACAGTTTAAAATGAATTTAGAATCCCAATAGATGTCCACATCAAGTGAGAAATCAGAATCATGAATTATTGAAATGAAAGCTAGATAATTAAACATTCATTTGTCTCCTCACTTCAATTGAATTAATTTTTACGCAATAATTATAACAAATATATTTTTAAAAATCTAGTTCCCTTAAATACTTATATTTCTAAAATTTAAAAATTTATTTATTGACATTTTTGAAGACACTATTTTAGGAGCATCTGATAAATTTCAATTAAGATAATGAATTAAATAACTCTTAAATAAAACTAATATAAATATCTTATTCATAAGCCAATAGAAATAAATTTCATACAAAACTAGTCATATAAAGAATTGAAATAATTTTCCTCATTTTTCATTAATTTATAAGGTATCACAAACTAACTGGATACTATTAAATAATAAGTATAAAGTGATAAAATATAAAATAGATTGAGGAAAGAGAAATCCATTATTTTTATATGAACTTTTAAGACTTTATCATTTGCACAAAACGAATCTGAAACATTAAATAAACTACTTTATGGTCATTTTTTAGCTCATGGGTGATGCTAAAGCAACTAAAATGCTCACAACTGAATGGACCAAACAAACAAAAAAAAATTTTTTTTTTTTTAGACAGAAATGTCATTTTACCAATTGGTAAAAAAAACTGCAGTTGTATGATCAATGCTTTATAACACATTGATTACAATAGCTATCTACTACTGACAAAGTAATGGATTTCTTCTTCTAATTTGTATATGCATCATTTAAAACAACAATGTTCATATTTAATTTCAATCAATCTTAGTCTTTAGTTTCTCATGCATTTCACTTTTAAAATTTTTTCAAAAGAAACAATCTTATACCTATATCCAATCTCACCAAGCATGGAACACTTGTGGAATAATATGAAATTTTTTTCTATTAGTTGTACTCTTTTTTTATATTCTTTCTAAATACTTATTTCTATCTCCACAGGGTAGTTAACATTTCCCCCAAAAGTGGACCAATTTAATAAACAGTAATGTGATAGCAAATGAAATAAAATATCAAAACATTGAATAGAGCTTTAATTTTAAAAGAAATTCTTAAAAAACTGAAAAATAATCAAATATTTAGGTGTTCCTTATTACAAAATAAAGTATAGACTCAGAATGCAAAAAATTCAATCCTTTTGAAAGGAAATTAGAAAAAATAAAGCAAGTCACTGAATCCTATCAATCCAGAAGACTTATTAGGGGCAAAGAATTGTTAAATTAGATTTTATCCAAAACACACAACCTTATATGATTAAAAACATTTAAAATATTTAAATAATAAGCATTTAGCACCCTAGAGCAGAATCATAATTAAAATCTTGTTAAATTATTAAAGGAGCAAATACTCCTTTAATAATTTAAAGGAGTATTTGCTATTATAAAGGTTCTAAACATTTTATCAAAATTTAGATAACCACAGTCAAATGGATTATGTTCTAAGTAAATATTTAGTTATAATAAAATGAAACAAAACTAATAAAATTAATATAAATATCAAGATCTTTGAAATTGAAATAATCTGAAATTGTATTAGGGATTTAAATAATTAAAAGATTAAAATCTACATTATTCTAATTTAGATTATTCTGCAGACTAGATGCAATTTGTTCTAATTTTAAATACTTCTTGCAGAATAAATATGTTAGTGCTAAAAATAAATAAATTACTTACTTCAATATTACTCAGAGCTCTATCTTGATTTCGCATTACTTCTTGTAACATTGCTGGATTACGCATAATCTCCATTGTATGCCTCAAAAGATCAGGATTATTGAATATATGATTAATTTCAGGATTCCTCTGAAAACGAATTAAGCTATCTTTTGAAAAATTGCATCATTGTATAATATAAACTAACACAAGACTGTAATTAAAAATTATTCTTTTCAAATCTTAAATAAATTAAAATCTAAAAATAAAAATATTTGCAAGTGAGAATACTTATCAGATTAAAATGCTATTAAATCAATAAAAATCAGATAATCTCAAGAAAAATCAAGTAACAATTTAGCAATTGATACATACAATGTATTGTTAAAATCCTATAACATATAAATTGTAAATATATTGAAATGCATAATCATATTTATTTAAACATCTAATTTATAATTTTCAGATGCTTTTTTCTCCACATAAAACTAAACATTACTTTTTACGTTTATAAATAATTTTAATTAAATATACAGGAAAATAACTACATTTATAAAAATAACAGAGAAATAACTAACTGATGTCATATGCAGAAAGGCTCATAACATGAAAGGATACATATTTCTTTTAAGAATAGATCAGGAATTCTAGTCATGGCACATAAACAGATGTGTCACAAAACTTTTTGAATTATATAAATTGTTTATTATTATTAAAAATGTCCAGAAATCTGGCTATGCCACCATTAGTTCTCTGGCCTCCCAATATTAAAAAATACAAGAGTTAAACACATATTAAAATCATAAGAGTAGAGCACAAACCAAAACGATCAGCATCAAAAATTTAATCTCGTTTACACAAAGAACACATGGAAGAACTCCAAAATTTAAATGATACAAATACACTGGCAAGCAGTCATGGTCTGTTATATATAATATTGCATTACAAATATGGGAATAAAATTCTTATGCTTTGTAAAAGAGAGTGCACAAATTAGATTTCATTATACATAAAATTCAATGTTCAAGTTAATAGAAATCGTCTAAAAATATAACTAAACCAGAAATTCATATTGCATAAAATACAACCATTGATAACTTAAAAGTAAATTTTTACTGCTTACATTTAGCTACTACAAAAATAGCAAGGTTTAATTGTAGTTGTATTACCTCAATTATTTGCTGCATTTGGGGATGATTCATAATCATGTCCCGCAATGTTTCTGGATTTGAAAAGAGAGATTGCACAATGGGACTATCAAAAAGTTGTCTCATCATTTCAGGATTATTCATAAGCTATTGGAACAAAAGAAATGTTAATGCTCAAAAAGCAAATGTTTAATTCAAGTTTTATACAAAACACAATATTAAATTTTTTAATGTTATTGCATAAGACATAGATTTAAAGAGTACCGTAAAATAGTTATTCAATAAGAGTACAAGTTCCATGTTTTTTGTGAGAATAACATAATTTACGTAAAGTTCATACAAAAAAAAGATTTATTAAATATTTATCAGGTGACACTTGGTAAATATTACACATATTTACATGAAAGGACATTTAAA
Source organism: Latrodectus elegans (assembly GCA_030067965.1). Lineage (NCBI taxonomy): Eukaryota > Metazoa > Arthropoda > Arachnida > Araneae > Theridiidae > Latrodectus > Latrodectus elegans. The sequence goes on from CM057822.1 coordinate 56,771,953, forward strand.
TAAATATGGCACTTATTTTAAACATCTATGTATTAAGTGACACTTAGCACATAATAAGCATTTTGTAAGCCAATATACCAGTAAGCATTTTATAAACACATATATCCACATATATAAATTTGTCACTATAACACTTTTCAAGACTTTCTAAACAAATATCTTTTAAATTAAATGCAGTCACAGTGGCAAAAATGAAAAAGCATTAAAATAAAATTTTTTTAACAAAATCAAATAATATAGCATAGATTATGCGAGAAATAAGATTTTCACTTTGAAGAAATTACACTATTTGATTAAAAGGCGATAAAACACCTACATGCAAATTTAAAAGAAAGTTATTTGTTTTTCATTGATAAAATAATACTAAACTATCTTTTTTAATAGATAAATTAAACTAACTTCCTTTTTCTTTGGACATATGCATTACTTAACAACATTTTATAAAATTTTTATGTAAAATAAAAATTACAGAATAAACTATCAATAAATCATTTAATATAAGAAATATTTCCTATAGAAACATGCAAAAATCTATTTTTAATGGACCTAAGTAAATGAAATTTGCTTTAAAATTCATAAGTTACTTGAATGAAATACAGATGATACCTGCAATTTAACAAATGCTTTGTTTTAGGGGATTCATTGCTATACTAATAGAAATATCCCAGCTAAAATCTCAAATTACTTCATGAAAAATTCTGCAATTTATGAACCATATTCCCATTTATTTCAATATCCCTATCCTTAAAAAATATTTATTTTTCTTAATGGAAAATTTATAACCTGTGCATGACTGAGTAAATATTGAACAAAAGCTTATTACTTTAAAATAAAAAATGACATTAATATTTATAAAGTTCTTTTATTTTGGCAAGCATTTTTTTGCAGTTGATAAGTTTTTCTTTAGAATCTAAAAAAGTAGTAATCAAATTATTTAGTAATCTAAACTTGATACTTTACTTTGATGAAAACTACCCACATGATTTTTATTGTTAATGTAATTTATTTTCTTTAACATAAAAAGAAAAATCCAGTCTCTCAATTTTCTAAGCCTCTGATGGACATCAGGGGTCACAACTTTTTCAAGTATCTATTCCTAATATTATTTAAAAATTAATAATTTTTAAAGTTAAAAACAGGTGTACTTTGTTTTCAGTAAATAACAAAACTAACATTTCAGTGCTTTTAAAACAAATTCTGCAGTGAAATATTATAAAATGATTCAGTTTATAACTCCACTTAATAGAGGCAGATTTTTTGGAACCTTACCAACTCAGGAGAAAAATGCATATTCAGATTTCTATGAGTAATATCATAATTTGTCTAATCACAAAATAGTTGCCAGATTTATGAAAAATGTAGATAACTTAAATTTTGGATAAAACTGGTTTTCAATCTCTTTAACTGAATTATTTTTACATTGTAAACTGATGGAAAATTTAGAATTATAAAAAAATTTCTTACAAACTGTTGAAATTAGTTAAACGAACAAGAGTCCATGAATTGCAAAAAGATTATTTAATGAAACAAGTTACAAACAAAGAAAGAAAAAAATTATACATATACTAAACTAAGAGAACAGAACATGGTGTATTTATAGATTTTGGACAGCTTGAACACAAACACAGTTCAGAAGGTAGCACAGGAGATTGTTGTAAAATTTGTGGACGTCTAAGAAGACTACAGCTTTACAGACAGAGGACTTTGTGTTTCTTTGCGATTAATTTTATTATATTATTTACAACACAAACAGATATTTTATCAACTGAAATCTCAATTTTGGAAATTTTCAAAAGGTGAAAAGAAAAAAAAGTATCATAGTAGTTGATGTATAGATCCTTTTATACAATGTTAATACTTATTTGTTCATTTATTAACATTTTGTGAATTTTAAAATATTAGGTCAAATTAAAAATTTAAATAATTTTATAAACAATTTAAAAAACATAAATTTTAAAGTTACTGAATCCTTTAAAAAAAGGAAGATCAGTCATAAATCAGAGCAAAAAACTTGTGAATTATGCTTGAAACAGTAAATATAAAATATTCTTCACAATAGAAAAAAATCACTAAAAATTGCATTTCCAGGTATATCTGAAGCAATGGCACACATGTAAGGCACATAATAAATAAAAAGCATTTTTAGTTTTGTCAATTTCTAAATTCACCTTCAAATCAGCTTACTTGAAATTTTAAGATTCTAAAACTAAACATGTAAGATAAGACCCCTATAGTGCTCACATCTATTATACTGAACAAAGGTTTTAGGGTGTGAAACTAGTCGTGATTTGTTCATCAGCCTAACTCAGAACACCCAATGTTTTGTTCTTAAGCATGGTTGGTACTCAGTTTATCAACCTACTGAAGGAATGAAGGAGATCCTATCTATCTATGAAAGAGACCTACTGATGATCGAACTTCAGACTGTGCCTTGGGACTTTGCAGTCCCAAGGCATGGGAATCGATATGTGATCTTAAACTAAGCCCAGGGGTTTAGTTTAAGATCATTAATGAGGTACTGCCAACAAGAAAATCATCTTCTGTTGATTTTAAATCAATAAAACTTAAATATTAAATTACAAGTATTACTCAAAAAAATAAATTAGTTTCTATAAACAGAAAACTTTATGAAATAGATGTTAAAATCAAATGCTCACCAAATTTTAATGATTAATATCTTCTATTATATGTGTGAAACACAAAAATATTTACATAACCACCTACTATACCTCTCTCTGCATCTGTTGCTGCATATCAGCAAATTGAGAACTACCAGCAACACCAGATAGCCCAGCTCCTAAATTACCCAATCCAGGAAGTCCTCCGAATCCTCCAAGTCCAAATAAGTTAGCTGGACTTGGTGGAGGAGCTTGGCTCTAAATAGATATAAAAAATAATTTAAAACATTTTAGTCATTTAACAGTTTTGTACTCATACAAAATAATTTATAAATAAAAGCATATTCACTATGAAAATAATATAATGTAAACCACAATAATTAAAAAAATAATAATAAATAAATAAAAAATAAAATAAAAGGAATATAAGCAAAAAATATGAAGAAATAAAAAGTATTAAATCACAAATATTGCCAGTAATAAAGGTTAAAGTTCAATAGGACTTGCTTTAAATTTTATGGCAAAAACTAGTCCTAAATAGTTAAAGAACAAATAATTTAGGAATTCAAATTTATATACAAATTAATGAAAAAAAAAAATGAAACTCTAAAATCACATTTTTCCCTTTAAGAAATAATACATCCATAAGTTCTAATATGTTAGTTTTATCATTGAAAATTAAATCAAAACTTTCAAAATACACCTTTTATTATAAGAAAAACATTTTATTTTCTTATGTGTTATTTAATAAGTAATAATTATATAGTTTTAAAAATATTTAATATACACATATAAATTTTATTTAAAAAATAATACTTAAAAACATAATTTTATTGTCTTGGTATGCTTGTTGTTGAATGGTCATTTTGATTAGACCATTCAACAAGCATACCAAGTGTTGAATGGTCTAATCAATGGTCTACCATGGTTCATACTTTTCTAAAGATGATACAGTGAGAAAAAAAAAGTCTACAATTTAAGAACACTTTACACTTTAGGAAGTTTCATTTATCATCAGTAACTTAAAATTTTGGTTCACATGGAAAATGGTACTTTTAAAAAGGCAATGGATGAAAGGATAAGTTTATTACTTTTTTCTGAAGAAAATTATTCATAGTAACTCTGAATAGTAGAAGAATTTTCTTCTATTACCTTAAGCCATGATGAAAAATGTTACAAATAATAAAGGAAAAAAATCACCATAGTCTGACATCTAAAGAAAAATGTTGCAAGTACATATACAAAGAAACAAAGTTTTTCTAGCATTGCAAAGGTAATATCTTTGATGCTAACAGAAAACCATCCAACTTAAAGGTATGCTGCAAATAAGTCATCTTTAATTGTAAATAAAATTGTTTTTGAATCTTTAAATGGCCAAAAATTATAAATAATATGATGCGAAGGTAAAACAAACTGCAGAATTCTTTATAAAAACACTTATCAGAGAAAAATGAAAAACAGTTGCAAGAGTAAATGAAGCTTGTGTCTAGTTAAATGATTGCAACAAAAAATCTATTATCAGAAAAAAGAAAAAAAAAGTATTACATGGTTTAAAGAAACAAAAAATTTTCTAAAGAATCCATGACTGCTAATAGATTTTCATACAAAAGAAAGAAATAATAATAATGAAGTTGATAGAAATATTGAAATCAACTCAAATCATCATCCAGAATATATTTTAGCTCCATTTTTAAATATAAAATTCCAAATCTGCACACATAATGCTATCCGTTTGTTGAACTGCATCAAGACAAAGCAGGTACACATACATCTCAATGTTAGAAAAATGTAACAAACAGTAATTAAAACCATACCCTTTACTAATATTGGTGATAAATGTCTTGATGCCCCACAGATGAATAAATCTTATTCTTAAAATCTGGCATTATACAAAAGAAAGTTTGTAGACTTAGGAGAGCAGTTCAAAAGTAGCAAAACAAATTAGTTCGTCCCCAATATTATGAAAAGAATTGACATGAAAATTACAATGAAGAATGATATTTAAGAACAAGACATTAAATAACATTGAGAAAATAAAGTATGAATGTTATTTTCCATATGAATTCTGTCTAAGTAGTCTAAAAAAGTCCGAACAGCTTCTGTAAATATGGTTCTACAGCTTAAAATAGATAACAGAATCACAAGAAGCATTCAAGTTTGTGATAAGATTCAAAGTCACTAACAAGTTTGAAATTGGAACTATATTTGAAATTGAACTGGTTTGGTCAAAACCTTATGATTAGTTTTCGTACAGGAGGCTGAATTTAACAAAGACCTACTGTCTTAAGTGGATCCTGAATTAAAATAAATTTTACTTCTCACATTCAGAATACGGATAACCTAACAACTCATGAAACAAAGACTACAATACTAACTATTCAGATGGCAAATAAATAATTAAAACTCAGAGATTTATAAAATCAGTTTCATTTAAGAATTTTCAACAAATGATTTTAAGTTAAAAAATTAAGAAAATTAAAGTTTCTTTGAATTTATATTTTTGGAAATGAGTAGCACAGAAAGTAAAATTGAATTATTTTAAGTCTTGATCATAAACGAAAGAAACAATAAAAATGATAGCAATAGATAAGAGAAAACTTCTATTTTCCATATTATATATATATATATATATATATATATATATATATATATATATATATATATATATATATATATATATATATATATATATATATATATACACATATATATATATAAGTTTATTGTGTAAACATTTTACAGCATATGCTTGGTTTTACAGCATATGCTTGGTTAAATTTTTAATAATATTCCTAATTCATTTTATCGAATTTCAAATGCTTTCCAGAGTTCACCTCAGTCTGTTAATGTTAATTTAAAATTGTTTTTAGTGATTAATTAAAATGTAAAATATAGTTCACATAAAAATCATTGGCATCAGGCATAAAAAATAAAAGTCAGACATCACATAAATATTATCTGACTTATTTTTTATGCACGATAATGCTTATTTTTTATTATATGTACTATAACTCAAAACAAAATGTTATAGACAATGATAATATATACATTATTAATAAAATGCAAATAAGAATTGATTTTTAAAAAAAATTTTTTTTTTCACTTGCAACATTAGTTGTTCAAAATAATTTTCTAGCACATAATGAATTTTTGTTTTTACTAAAAAATATCAATATTTAAAATTTATTGAAATCACATTATGAATGGCAAGGAAATTGGAAATCCTGAAAACCTGTATCAAAAGTTAGAATTTGTAACAAGCATTTTTTTTTTTTTTTGTTAAAACAGCTTTTTATTTAATTGAAATAGTTTCAGAAAAAACAATGAACTTTTATTAAATTTAAAATGACAAAACAAATTAGAAAGGAAATTAAATATTATGTACCTGTGCAGGTGGTGATGTTTCCTGCTGCTAAACAAAAAAAAAAGGAAATGGTAAGTAAACAATGTGAAATAACTAATTTCATCAAAATAAGAGTATTATGGTTAAACTCAGTACTACGGTCTCACCTCGTAAAGCACAAAAAGTTGCCAAATCTGTTAAAATTTGGCAATTATTTTTCTTCGCCAAAACACCACCAAAAATGATTTGTCACCAAATATAGTGTCGGAATGCCTTGTCACCACACAACCCGGAAACGCTAGATATTTTTATTTTGGAATTTATCGGACATAAATATCGGACATAAGTAATTTAAATCCTGTTTTTGGATACTTATATTTTATTTCACTTCAGATGTAGCTCTGATTATAAATATTGTCTTTTATATTCACATTTTTTATTTCGGTTTGGATATAGTGCTGGAATTTCAATCCTATCTATAGTTTTTGTATTTCGCTGTGAATATAGCAGCGGATTTTCAATCCCGTCTTTAATATTCAATTTTGATTTTGCTGTGCATGTAGAGCGCCGGACGAAAAATGAAGGTAAGAATTTTATTTTCTGCAGACATAGAATTCCTAGAATTGTATATTAAGTATTTAAATTTTCCAATAGTAAACAAAACTATAAAATCCATTTTTTAAAATTATTCTAGGGTATACTTTTATGTAGTAATGACTTCTAACATTGTATCTTTAATAGCTGAAATTCATTATTTTATTTATTTTTAACTAGATATTAAATGTAATTATTTCTGTTACTTTTACTTTACTTTTAAATTCTCAAATATTTTTAAATAGAATCTTTAATCAATTCTTATTATGATTACTGTTTTCTTGCATGTAATTAGCCTTAGCAATTCAAAATCTGGGGGAAACCCCAGCTTTATTTACAGGGTTGTAATTATTGTTTTCTTATTTAGTGTTAGGTGGGGGGAGGAGGAATTTCAAGTTGGGTGAAACTCACGCTGTTTATTCACGTCAATTCCAGGCCGATTGGTACCCTCTTTGAATTGCCAATCAATTTCTAAAATTTCTAAAAAAATTTTTACCAAAGTGAGACCATAATACTCAGTTTTACCTTATTTAAAAGTAACCTATAAATGTGTTAGTACTCCTTAGTTTCTATGAAAATCAAAAGTACTTTGAAATTATATCGGTGTTCATTTCAACCCTCTTTGCTAATCAATATAAAAGAGATTAGTTTTGAAAAAGGAATTGGACACTGGAAGAGATTGCTGTTTGAGTGCAGGCAAGACAACTCTAAATGATAACAATGTTATGTTTAAGGCTCCATAAGACATATTTTAAATAATTATGTAGGAAACAGTCTCATCATGATACTTATTATTTAAGCTTCTTAAGCCGTTTCCTAAATAAGTATATTTGTAATGGATACAGAACTCTTAAAAATCATAACTTAATTGTTAGGGCTTCATAAGACAGCTTTCAGATGTAAGTGGTAAATATTAGAGATGCTAGTTTTGAAAAAATATTTATTTGGATTCTTAAAACACTTAATCCGGAATTCCTTATTTTATGATCATCTAGAAAATAATATCATTTTAATAATTTTTTGTTAATTATTTCTCAAGACATATACACAAATATTTTTCTCCAAATGTGGATTATTTCAAAATGGAAGACATTGTTTCAAAAAATTAAAATTTTCACTGTATTTTAAAATTTAAGAAATAAAAGGACAATTCTATTTTATACAAAATTTGACTATTTAAGTCAGCAGTTTTGACTGGAAATTCATAAAATAAATGTTTGTTGCATAAAGACTACCATATTTAATGAAAATTAAAAAAATACTGTTTTAAATTACTATACAAAATAATTAAATAAAATTCAAATAAAATATACTTATTAAGTTTGAAATTTTCATTAAACACTAGAATTCCTACAATTGTTAATAATTTTTAATAATTGAAACTTTTCATTGCCCTAATAATATAAAATTATCTTGTCCATTTCCCAACATAATTAAGAAACAATTCAATCACCTTTATGTTTAAATTGAGTTAATTTTTTTCATTTATTAATAGCATTTTTTTCTATTTTTTAAAAACATTTTTTTCTATTTATTACATTTTACATTCATGCTTTGGTACATTCTTCACAAATTTAAACTATACATAGTACTTAAAGATCAATTTGGAATAATTCCTAAGAAATTTCATCATTAAAATATTATGTGCTAACCCTACGAGCCAGTAAGATGTCAAGTGAGCTAAACTTGCAGATTACTAGGCCAGAAAGGATTCTTGCGATTTATTGACATAACTTGATATGTGCATGCGCGAAAGTTTTAATAACTCTTGAAACTTTTGCTGTTTAATAATTCTGGATGCTTTTGCTTTTTATTTATAAAAATAATTTTAGTACTTTTGTGTAGCAAATGATAAGAATGAATAGTGGTAAACTGAATTTGCTGTTTTTTTTTTTTTTTTTTTTTTAATTTTAATCTTCAAGTGATGATTAGATGAATACTTCCATTCCATATGCTATTCAATTGAAATTACTGTTATAAACAATTTATGTGATTTATTAAGTATTATGCAAAAGTATTTGATATATATGTATTTAGGTTTAATCTGAAATGTGATGCTTGTTAAATAGAAACTCAAGTTTTAATAAAAATGTATGTTATTTGCATCAATGATTTAGCTTTATTGCCTTGTTATATCTCATGCTAGATTGCAAGTCATACTAACTTCTTTCAATCTGGCACAATTTTCCTGTTTATTAAAAACTAAGTTTTAATAAAAATTTATGTTATTTAAGTTATTGTTTGAGATTTAATGTGCAGTTGTTTATACTTGTTGGTATTGTTACATACAGTGTATTTTTAAAGGGTTTGTACTCTTTTTATTAATTAAAAGCTAAACTTGATTAATTAAAAAATAACTTTTAAATTTATCATGCATATTATATTGACAGAGTAAGAATTGAAAGTAGTATTAATTTTTAGAGATTTTATACTTATTTTGCAATTATGTAATTTTTATAAAATTGGTGAAATTAATTTTTAGTCATTAGTTTAACAAGTAAATATAATGAAATATTTGAAATTGAAAATAGAGCAAAATTACAATACTTAAAGTTTGAGTTTAAGCATGATCCGAATTTTGAAAGCTGAATATTGCACAAAGTAACACAAGGAATTTGCAAGGAATTTCAAAATTGTGCCAAAACCATACTGGTTTGTAGGATTTTACTATATTGCTATCATTTGCAATAGAAATTTAAGAAGTTTTCCTTGATATATATGATAACAAGTGTGAAATTTATTTAATATAATTCAAGTTAAATGTTTTGCTAAAGCATGCTGCAACATATTATAAATTTTTCCATTAATGGTGAACTAACAAGAAAAATATGACTTCAAAATGTTCTTTCCATTCCAATTTTGTCAACAGGAAATATCAAAAATTTAATATTAATTTTAGAGACAACACTTAGAATATGATAACGTTTATTCATAAGATAAATAATATAATGAAGAATTTATGGGTTACCAAATATTTTTTTAATGTGGGCCTTCTATAAAAATTTTATAACAACATTTTCAGACAAGATCAATTTTCCATTTATGAATGCTAATACAACCATATAGAGATTCTATTGCAATTAGATTTTATGATTAGTGAAGTAAAATCTGATGACAATATTAACACCTGAATTTTACAAAGATTAACTAAAATTATATCATTTACAGAGTAAACCTTAACAGTAAACTTAAAAATTCCAGTATTTAAGAAAAATGATGAAATTCATTTAGCAAATACACACCCACTTTAATATGTAATTATGTTTACATACAGTTCATACCTTGGTTTAATTTGTCACTCAATGGTCATTTTTCTAATTTTAGAGCTAACTAAATGGAGACTTGCACTTTAAAGTTATGCCTTAGTTAATGGTTCAGGCATTATACACATAGGATTGAATAAGACTCTCTAAAAGAATCAATAGCCTACTTATTATAGTTCAAATTTTTTGAATGACTACAAGATTAATTATATTATTTTATTACAATTGTGTTACTTTAATCAAGAATAATTACTGCATTATTAGAGACATTACAGTATAAGAAAAGTAGTAATATTTCATTAATAATAACTTCAAAATTATGCTTCTATACTGATATCTGAATAACCTAAAGTTTAGATAACTTAAAGATGTTAGCACATACCTTGAAATACAAGTGGTTATCAAATTAATGAAAATACCTGTGAATAAAAGTGACATTTTTATGTGCTTTGTAAGCATTAAAACTTAATAGTTGATATTTTTATTTTTTTATTTTTTTTTTAATAAATGCATATAATTTGGTAGTGTGCAACAGTTTCATTAAAGTTCTAAAAGTCTTGGGTTTCTTCAAAAACCTAAAATGCCTAACTTTTCAGGAATTCAAAGATGTGAAATTGTAGGAGTCCATATTAGACAGAGAAAGAGTGATAGAAACATCCCAATTTTTAGGTATCTCTAGAGGCACAATGTCTAAAGCCATGAGAGCATACAAATAGTGCAGCAAGACAAGCTCAATAAAGCTACATAGTGATTAGGAAAAAGTGCAGTGAAAAAAATTGACAGATTTTGAAATGGATTGTAATATCTAAATAGCAAACAGCAATAAAAGTGACCACAAAGCTTAATCAGTAAATGGTTTTTCCAATGTCAGTAATTACAGTTAAAAGGCACCTTTATAAACAGAATATTTACAGACGAGAATTCCAAAACCACTTGTTCGAGATATAAATGTCAAGTATAATCTACAGTAATGTCACTCACAAATCTTGGTTGATTGATAAATGAAAAAAAGTGCTGAACTGATAAATCATCTTTGACACTTTTCCTTGTGACAGGACAGGTGCACACTTGGAAAACATTTGAACAAGGATATAAACCTTCTAACTATTACGAATTGAGATGGTTTTATCATGACATAGGCAGAAATGTTGAAGTTTTCTTCTGAAATAATCACTCCTGAAAAGAAGGATCACCAGGGAATAGAGCAATTTTAACTTACTAAGTTCATTTTATAATACAAACTTTATTTCCTGCAGAAAATAGAATTTTTCCAGTAAAACAACACTTTATCCATGTAGCAGGACTTGTCTAATCATGGTTTGATGAAAATGAAACTAAACTACTACGGACAATCATCTCAATATAAATGAATCCTTATAGTCTATTTTAGAGCATCCAAGGTGTTATCAGTATCCTTGGTTTTGTATCTTTTAAATCTTTTACAATATCTCTGAAGAATTGAACAAAATTCCTATAAATACTTGTATTAAAAGTGATTCTCAAGTAAATCCAAGCTGTACTACATGCTAAGGGTGGTCTTACACCATGTTAATAAAAGATTTGCCATAAATTTAAGATCTTTAAATTAGTTTGATAACCTCCTGATATTAAACTTTAAAAGAAAATGTAAGGTCAATAAGGTCAGTAATAAGTTAACAATAGTGACAACGAAAAATTTTCAAGTGTTATTAAAATAGCAATTGTAATACTAAGTAATTAATGTAAATCAGGAGAATGTTGTTTAATCACATACATAAGATTTATCCTTGTTTCGTCATTATTCATTGCAGTTATGTGTAACCACTATTGTTATTACCACTATTTGTAAAATTAACCTTTGAGAGAAAGCTTTTATAATTTTAAAAATACTAAATCTACCTTAAAATCTCAGGATTTTTTCTTTAAAAAAAGTGTAGAATATTAATGACCGAGTAATTCTAAATTTATATATTTATATATATATATATATATATATATATAGTGAGAGATCACATCTCTTTATGAACTTATACTTTATTTGTACTTGTATTAAAATTAAAATTCTACAATAAAAATTAATATTTTCATTTATGCACAAAATGGCATGGCAGAATTGTATTGGCATTTCTTCATAATTCATTCATAAATTTTGATTAAAAGGAATTTTTTTAATATTTCTGCTTAGAATAATGTAAAGTTACTTACTCGATTTGCTGGTCTTATAACTAAATGAATAGTCAATCCTTCTTTAATGTCTGCAAAAGGATCAAATATATGAAAAAAAATTCAAACTTAAGCAAAAATTAATCTGAAAACAAATTTAAAGATATTGACGAAAATCCAATATGATTTAAAAAAATGTAGGAATACATTGTTAGAAATAAAAAGCAATTATTATATTAATTAAACTTGACAATTACAGTCATCAGTTCAAAGCCATATCAAATGATTTAATATAATTGAAATGAAAGAAAACAATAGTAAATACACCACACCAATAATTATAATTAATACAGAACAAATTAATATAGTTATGCTTAATAAACATAGAAATTTGATAATGCATAAAATATTAATAATAAAAGCTATTAAATATAAACAAAGTATTCAAAATATTAAAAAATTACACATATGTATAGTGAGAATTTAATAACCTTTTATTAATTTGGAATAAAAAATCTAAAAAATGAATTCCAAACAGTGTGACCTATTGTATGAAAATTATCTAGGGATACAAAACAAAATCATTAATAGAAATAAAAAATCAAAGATCAATTTAACTAAATCTAGAACAAAATAATAAAAAATTATAAAACAACATTTATTATAGTACAATGTTTACTTAGAATGAATTGAAAAGGAAGGAATTGATGTTTCATTTGATATGAGCTAATGCAATATTAGATAATACCAAATAGTATTCAAGCAAAAAAAAAAAAAAAAAAAAAAATCAGACATACAAAGTGTGTATATATATATTCAATTTGAAAGCAGGAAATGAAATATGCTTATTTTATGTAATACAAAAATATTAGAGAGCCACTTTTGTATAAAAACTTTGCTAAAAAGTTAAATTAATAAAGAATAACTTTTATTTATTAATTTCTTAGAAATGTTTTTCTGATAACTTATGCATATAGTTAGCTCACTATAAACAAAATTTAATAATTTGAATTATTACACAAAAAATGTTTAACTTTAAATCTTCTAAAACATTAAAATTTGATTTAAATCATTAGTATTATTTTATTATTCCTTTTATTAACCCCTTATCTGTCAAAGAAAATTTACGAGATTCGCTACCCAGTGCCACCGGTTTTCACACAGGCGCACTCGGTTATTGGTGGAAAAGAAGAGGCATGCTTTCCCTTTTAAATGTTTACTTTAGTTAAACAAAAACTTAAAAAAAAAAGAAGCCACAAAATTAAAAATATAAAGTAAGTGTATAATGCAAAAACTTCACGATAAGCTGAAAACGATTTCGACTCATGAATTTTCCAAAAATTGGCGTTTCAATCAGTTTATTTTTAGACCAGTAGAGAGCAATTGCTGGTTTTACTGTTATACCTTGTAAAATATCATCAAAGTTTAAAAAAAAAAAAAAAAAATGTATATCCCCTGAATCTGTTGGATGCCACAACTTTGTTCTTAATTTCTCTTTAGTAGGATGTTTCTCGATATATTGATCTGCAAAACGATTAGTTTCGGTAACAATATGCAGTACTAGCTCCTCATCAAAAAAGAATTCAGAAGAGATGAGTGGGTTTAAAAAGGAGTTATATTTTTCTGTATTTCTGGTTGTTCATAAAACGGAAAGGATGGAGGCTGCACAGGTAAGTTTTTTTTATATCTAAGCATATCTAACATTGAGCATCTAGCAAATAGTTGTAATCAGAATCTTCATCAGATGTAATGTCATATTCTGACGTTTCTGATCCTGATGATGATGAACGAAAATAGTCATCCAGCTCATTGTCATCACTATCAACCATATTTGACAAAAAATAAAAAGCTTTTATAACACTCTAACAAAAATGAAAGTGAAAGAATTAAATGTTATGATTTATTTGTAAAAAAAAAAAAAAAGAAGCAGAAATAATAACTGCAACATATGGGGAAAAAAAAAAAACAGCTTTCCCAGTTCCAAGAAATATTCCCTTCTCCAAATCACCCCATTGAAATAGGCAGAACCATCGTAAGCAATGTCAAGGACATTCTATTGCATTCCAAAGCCATGTGTCTAGCTTTACTGATAGCAGACCATTGCAGAGAAGCGCACTTCGGAAAGCCGTATATATACGCCTGGGCAGTCAACGCATCTGCTTAGTGTGGTGTATATATACGCTTACAGCAGGCAAGGGGTTAATAGACTAAACATTGTTGTAAATATGAAAAATTCTGATTCCTAAACACATAGTTTTTCTGGATTTGAATGAAATAATGTATAATTCCAAACACAACTTTAAAATAAATTTAGTATTTCACCAAGCCTATTATTTTACCTTTAATAACTACATCTTTCAATTTGGAAAAATAGTTATAAATCATTTAAATAAAATATGCTTCAAATCTAGAGAAAAAGATATCATTCATATAGCTAAGTTTAAACATAAAATATTTTTTATAAGAAAATGTGGCTCACTTTAAATAGATCACAAAAACATACAATAGGTATATTGAAAACATATAGTCAATTTAATAGTTAAACTATTTTACATCTAGCATAATCCATTTTTTAAATAGTAGCAAAATTCATGATAAAAACAAAGGGAATAATTATATACTCAATATTAATTCATAATATATTTTTCCTGTATGAAAAAGCTACTTTTATTAAGCTATTAAAATAATAGCAATGCAACTATCAGTCATTAATTATACCTATTTTTAAATAAAACATACAGAAAATATGATTTGAGAAGATTATTTTAAAAAAACAAGTTTTATTTCCAACTGGGATACAACACAACAGTTAACAATTTAAAAGTTTGCTTGATATTAAAAGAAAATTGCAATTAAAAATATAATTGAATTATGCATTTTTTTAAAAAAAATTATCTAAAGCATGTCATTTTCTTTTCCCTTTTGTTTAGATTTGCAATGAATCATTACAGTTTATGTGTTTTAATAAAAACTATTTCATAAAATTAAAATTATTAATACAAATCTCATTTTCAATTATAAGCAAAAGAATGCTTAAAGTATAACATAATTTGGCATGGAAATTAAGAACTTTAATAAATATCATTTAGAAAAAAGTCAAACTGTCATTATAAAAAATGGAAAATCAAGGCACTAATTATTTTAAATACTTTAATAATTATTCTTATTTTTATATACTGTATCTAGAACATATCTATAGTATAAGAATAACAGTAATATAAAATACAATATATTGTGCTAAGAAGCAATGCACTAGAAGTAATAATCTCAGATGAGGATGTTGAGATAAACAATATTACTAATCAAGATCATCTACCTAAACCAAGTAACAAAAAAAAAAAAAACTGAATTACCATCAAACTCATTTTAATAAAAACCTAACCTAACAAAACAAATTATTTCTAAAAACTCGCATAAAACATAGAAACACTTACTATGTGTTTTAATATCCTCATGATCTTTCAGGATCTTGCCAGCAAAAATTAAACATACTTGCTCAAGAGTGGTGCTAAATGCTTTTGCAACTTCTTCCTTTAGCTATAAAATCATAATTCACAATTAGCACATTTATATAAAATCAAAAATGCATAGAAAAGAAAAATAATCATATCTGTAATCCAATTATCAGTCAAAAAATGAATATTTAATGAATAACTACAGTATGCATACAACACTACTACAAACATTAAGTTAAATTCTTGGAGTTTATAGTAAAAAAAATATTAACATATTTAAACCAAATCTTACACTGCAAATTTACTCATTAAAGAGTGACTTTAATAGCCATAACTGTGTGAAAAGCTTTCAAAGGATCAACTTTCTTATAGCCAGTGACCATTTTTGCTCATAAGCTTTTTATCATGGCCCTGTGATAAATAACTAAATATGTAAAAAAAAAAAAAAAAAAGAGCAACTACAGCTTTTGACTTCTATATTTGTAAAATTCCATGACATAATATTCACTTTTCAATTCAAATATCCTAAAATATAAAAATTTTTTAATTCATTAAAGAATCAGGAAGGTGGCATTTCATTTTCCAAGAATAAAATGTATTACTTCATGATCAAGCGGACAAAAAAAAAATGGCTAGATCTGACATGTTTGCACAGTTGCTAAATGATCAAAAAATTAATTCTGATTGAATGACATAACATGATATGTCTATGCACAAAGTTTGTTTGGAGTAACAGTAACTCTTGAAATTTTTACTAAGTATCTAAGTATTTTTACTAAGTTACTAGTATGATTTATTTTATTTATTTATTTTTTAACATTTATATGCTTGAAAGGTTTGTGTTTGAAAAATATACAGAAAAATTAAATTCTATCTTTATTGTGAATAATATAATTTCAAACTCAAATTTTTGTATACCTATAAAGCTAGGGTAGGGTATGGATATTGATAAACTGAATTTTAAAATTTGGATTGTGAGTATTGTTTGACCAGTGGCAACAACCCTTCTATAAGTGAAAAATTTTACATGTTATTGAATAAAATTGCTGTTGCACATGAAAATTTATTAAATATGTGTATAAAAATGTGACATAAATATTTAGATTTATTATAATTCTTGCAAATTAAACACCCAGTTTTTATAAAAACGTTACTTATATTATTGATTCAGCTTTATTACTGGTTTGTTAAATTTATTTGGAGGTTTTATTTTTTATTTATATTGTTGATTACACTTTATTGACCTGTTGTCTACAGTGTTAGATAGAATTGCAATAGATGCTTTATTTAATGCTGGGGGTGATTGCAGTTAATTAAAATCAGAATTATTGATACTTCTTCTTATGAACTAAATTAAATAATTACCTATAGAGAAATTATCTCCCGCAATAATTATTTTTCACAGTAAATACACTCGTTCAAGACAAACACATAACAGTCAACAGTACAAAATAGTAGGTCACATCAGAAACTGATGTTGTGTTTACTGAGAGAAGGCAAAATAAGTAAAAAAAAAAAAAAAAAAAAATACTGCTTAATCCGAGTATTCTTAATGCAATGAATTTGGAAAGATTAATATTCAGATTGCATGTTTATGTATTTCCATTATGAGATTCAAAGTTTTTGTTATGAAACGTTCCCGTATGCTGAGGATTAAGAATTTAATGAATTTAGCTGTTGGAGACAATTTTAAAAACCACGCCAAACATGTTATGCACTTTAGGATTGTTACCAAAAACAATTTTTTAGTAAAATTCCACAGTATCTCAATGTTAAGTGGATCACTTGTATATTTTTAACATGATTAAAATGGTATGTATATTTCAATCTTTTTAGTGAGACTGAAACATTTCTTTTGAAAACAAAAGAAAAGCAATTAAAATTATAAGAGGAAGAATAAAACATATTTAAAAACACTTCATAGAATCTATATCTTATATTTAATATGTAACTTTCCTAATTGTTAATATTTAAAGTCCATAATCTGAATCATTAATATTTTGTCTTTTGGTAAGATAAGGATATTTTTTAATTAGAAATAAGCAAATAGTAATCAAGCATATCAATAAATTTAAATTCAAATACTTTAAGGAAAATTAAAACTTTATAACAAACAAAGGAACATTGATAATACAAAAGAAATGAACAGTTATACTTCTTAATCTTTTATAAAGAATGAAAAAATAGAAAAGCACTACATAAATCAATCAAAAGATTGCTAGACAGGAAACTATCTTCAAAAACTTAAAGCAAACAATACGTCACACAAACCACTTTCATTGAAATTACAGCAAAAGATGGCATTAATTAATACAGTCATCTAACAAATAAATGGCATTAAATACCAATTTTGATTTAAGGAAGTTCATAACAAAATAAGAATATGCAATCAAGAAATAGAAGACAGAAAATGTGACGTCAGGTTTCCGTAGTTCCAGTACTGTGTAATTGTAATTGTATAACTAATAGATAAAATGAATGCATTAAAATATTTCACTAAAAGCAATTTTGATTAGTGACGTGTACAGTACAGCATAAGAATATGAAGGCACAACAATTAAAATGAAAATTAAAAGGATATATTTGCGCAATACCCATAATTTATCCAACGATTAGTTTAATAATTTAGTATTAAGAGAAAATCAAATATAGACAGTTCTCTAATTACCTCCTTGACAGTTGCACTTTCTTCGATTTCGATTGATTTCTTCTCTTTCGCAGTTTTAATAAAAATTGTAATTTTGGGGCCTGATTCCTCGTCCGCCATTATGAGAACTCAATAACACTAAGCAATTTTGAAGATGTAAATAGGACAAAAAATAACTTCTACTATACGAACAACAGCAGCGCCTCTCCTAAAAGTAAGCTGCAACCACGTGATTATTTCAGATATATCAATGAGTAAAACAAAAATGAAGACGCTAAAAATGCTTCTGTATAAGATATAAATTTTCAAACTAAAAAATATCTTATTCAAAGCCTAAAAATAGAAAATAAATTAAATCAGAAGTTTTTGCTTAAGTCATGCCTGATTCGAGATGTAATTGCTTTGTTGGAATTTAAAATTTTTATTCAATATTGTATTATTAAAATAGCGTGCAAAATTCATATCAGTATAAAAATGACTAAAATTAATTTGGTATAAGATAAAAAAAATTAACAGTTAAAAAGAGCAGAGTGTAGTTTTTCTAACTGCAAGATAAAAATGTATTTTAAAATGCATCCTTCTATATAACCTAAAAATGAATGTCAAGAATTAATACACAATAAAATTATCAATACAATTTATAGTTTTGAAGAGGAAAACAAAAATTTCATAAAATTAGAAAGTAAATAAAACAAGAAAATATAGTGATTATGAAAAATATATATAATAAGGAGGTAAAAATAGATTAAATTATTTGAAGAAGAGGCGCGATAAAAGTTGACTTTTAAAAAAGAAATTGTTAGTATTAAGGAAAACTTCAACACTTGTTAACAATTTCAATTTGGTATGTAAATATTAAGTTACTCAAATTAAATGTTTCATATTATAAAGCTTTGTGTAAATTGGCTTTTACGATATATGTACACATAGTTCTGCATTCTTCTATTTATAGAAATATATGAGGACAACCCAAATTGTGAAAAATATCTTAGTCTATTGTAAGCAGTCTTAGTCCTTTGTCAAGATAACTCAATAGTGTACCAAAAAATGGTATACCAAGATAAATCCATTGGACTAATTACTAATGTAAAGCCCCTATTACATTAGAGTTGCCCAGATTTCAATTTGAGCAACTCCCGTAGACTTAACATTACGTGACTTCACAACTAAAAATTTGAGCAACTCGTTCTTTTCGTCCAATGAATGCTTGAGATTTCTTTCAGGTTTGCTGTAAGAAAATAACAGTTTTACTAGATTTAATAATAGATCCCTTTTCTGGCTAACATTTTTAAGGTTGCCGTATTTTACCTAGAAGGTGTCCACATTTCATAATGAATTCTTATTTGGGAATTTAGTTTGTAGCCAAGTTTTATTAACTATACGCCATCTAGCTTCGAACCTTCACTTTTAAAATGGGGAAAGATAATCTTTGCCGACATGAAAATGAAAAATATCTGGTTGCGGCATGTTTGATTATTAATAAACGCATACAAAAAGAAAAGAATTTGGAGTAGACAATGGCTTCTAAGGAGAGAAAGTGTTGGTTGTTTTAATAACCTAATGAAGGAGCTTGCTTTAGAAGTAAGTTTGTAAAATAATTTTTAAAGTATATTTTAGTTATAAGTCTTATCTATTGTATTAATATTTGTATGTTTTAAAGGTTTATTGAAATATGTAAAATAAGGAATTTTTTCTAAGAATTACACAGGGCCGCTATAAATTAACAGTAAATTTTTCTCTCATTAATAGATTAAAATTCCTCATTAAGAGACTAAATTTAATTTATTAAGCATATATTTATGATATTTTTCGTAATCGGTATTCCGATAATGTGCGGAAGTAATACTCTAAAACCAAATTTAATTATTTTTCTCATGCATATAAATAAATATGACATACAAGTCAATAGACATATAAATAAGTATACAAGTATTTATTGTGATCTTTTCACGTTAACATCCATTTTTGGTAAACATAGTTTGACAATAATTCCTCGTATATATAGACTTATCAATAAGATGATTTTGAACATTTTATTGCATTAACTATTTAATTTAACCACATGATACAGGGAAATGTTCAGGAAACGTCAGTAATCATAAAGTGTATAATCTTTTAAGTTTAATTACTGTAAGAATATCCTTGATTTACATTTTCATTGGAAAAAAATTTGAAATCTGTTTTTTACAATCAAAGATATAAATTCTGGAAGAAGATTTTTGATTGCTATGTTTTTTTAATATTACGGGATTCTGAAGGATATAAGAGATTCTTACGAATGGATACTCAAATGTTTGAAGATATCCTTTCAAAAGTGAAGCCTTTACTTGAATAGAAGAGGACAAAGTTTATAGAGCCAATACCTGCTGCTGAGAAATTATACCCAACATTCGGCATGTCATAATATTCTAATATTAGACCTATACTGGAGACAAAATTTTCCCAATATTGGACACCAATTAAACAAACAAGGTACTCTGCAACTAAGATGCAATTAAGACAGGTCCATAAAACAAAATGTACATTATTCAATATTGGACAAATATTAGCCGCCAATATGGTGCCAAGATTACTCCAAAATAGCCAAGGTAATTTCTACAGGGGGATAACGACTGACACTAATAATTTTCTGTATGTATGGGAAATGAAAGACTATTAGATCACATATTAAATCAATAACTTCATATATGATTGGGATTTTCAATTAAAAATTGAGTTGCTCATGAATATTTTCTTTGCATTGAAAAATAAACATAGTCACTGTTATCATATATGAAAATATTGTTAGAAATGTTTGTATAAATACATTTTTCAAAATGTATCTTTCCTTATTTAAATACAAGCAAAAGATCATAAGGTCTTCATATATCCTGTTGATTGTAACTCCTATTTTCTAGTAAAATTTGAAATTTAACGGAATATTTTTCTTAAATTTGCTCAGTCGATATCAATACTATTATTCAATATAAAAAATTAATTATTATACTATAATTAATTTTTGTGCATTTAATCTCTTTTTCCTTCATATTTTTTAATTTTAAGACAGCAGATGCTCGTTTATTTCCGAACGTCTAATTTACGAAATTTCAAAATATTACGAAGTATTGGCTGCTCCATAGGCGCAATGACACAATTCCCATTTACGAATTAAATTTTTGAAAAATTTCTTTCTTACGAATTCATTTTCATTCATTTTTCGTTTGCGTTTGTTATTCGACATCTGATTCTTTATTCATTTTTTATGGTTGAGATACACGTATCTTATGTTATTATAGGAGAATCTTAAATCTTTTGAGAGAGTTAGGAATAACTAACTACAACATTAAGCAATAATTAATCATTGTAATGAATAAAAAAGTAGTTTTGATTCTGAAATCAGCATCGTAATAAAAAATAAATTAAATAAAATATGAAATACACTATACGTTGAGTTGAAAACATTTTCCAATAGAACAAAATATGAAGAATAAGCAGCTAAGAAAAAAATTATCATTTTTTCTCCTAGTATTAATATACTTTCTCATTATAAGACTATTCTGTAAAATTATAATGTATCCAAAAATATTTAATTGTATAATTGCAAATCATGAAATTTATATCATTTTGTTATAAAATAATTTTTAATTCTCATTTAAAATTTAGCTATTTTTTAAATGTCTAAATTTCCAAGAAACAGAATGTTTCGGTGAAATGCTTATAAACTAATGTTTTCTCTATTATTGGAAATTAAAATAAATAAATAAATAAGAACAGAAAAATATTTTTTATAAAAATAACTTGAAAACACATCTTTTATAATAACATCTTATTCTATTTTATTCACCACCCACCCAGTCTAGTGTTCATCGTGCCTGAATGCCGATAGGGAGGTCCTGGACTCTAATCTCAGTTTGAGCATGGGTGTACTTTCTCCCTCTGCCTATATCCTGTCTTTGTCCTTTCTTTGTATGAATGGGTTATATGAATGGTTGCCTACCCTATAAACGGGTACCTATGGCATGTGTGTACTGAAGAAGTCGAATTCCACAGCAAAATATGACTCAGTTGGGGAAAAGTGGAATATCGTACCCCATATTGCCAGCTTAATAGGCACAAAACAACGAAAAATTTCTATTTTGTTGGACAAATTATCATTAATTTATCAAATACTTTAGAATAAATTTATCATTTGTCTCCACATGATTCGAAGTAATCTTTCAAAAATGAAGAAATAAACTGGAATTAAAACTTGTAATATATCTCCTAGGTATTATTTCTGCCCCCCCCCTATAGATAGTCATATGTGAAGCGGGCATCACATGATGATACCAATGCAACATTTCAGCATATTGTTGTATTCTTTATATTTCAAATTGCTTTCCAAACAACCTAGTATCAATGGATTTTTGAGACAAGTTCTTATAAAAGATATCTAAAAACATTTAATAAATTATTAATATTTGATAGTTGAAGAAAAACAAAGATAATTTTAGTCTTTTAAGATAAACTCTTTCATTCGTAAATTAAGTTAGGATATTACACATTTTCCTTCAAAATTTTATTATAGTAAACACTCGTTTTTAAGAACTCGTATTAAGTGATTAAATAATTCATAAAACCAAAAATTTGGAAAACAGAAAATTAAGTGTTAGATTATATTACTAAATTTTTTATTAAGTTCCCTTCTCATTGCAAATAAAGGGTTAATAGAAACATTATTCAGTATTCACTGTATAAGATATACTGCAATTTCTATATTCAAAAACACTTCTTAATTAAATGATGAAAAATTAGGAAACATAATCATTGACTACTTTCTGTTCCAAAACTATCATTTTAAAAACACTTCCCATTTTTAAATTTAGTAAACTATTTCAACAATATTTTATACAAAGAAGAAACTTAATACTCTTTTACAATTGGTCGAAGAACTATGTCACTTTTTTCTAGTTTTGATATCTGAAAATTCATTTGGTTTTCAATCATTTAATTATTCAGTATTTCTTATGTACAAATTACATGAGTCTATATTCAAAAATATCTGAAATGAAATTTCAGGGAGAAGTAGATTTATTTGTCAAAGTTCATGAATGAATAAACTAATTCATTCAAATCATCAAATAAATGTTCTTGTCAAGCTTTCTTCAGTTGCTATGGTTTCTGCAATAAAGTCGGCATGACTAAATTACTTACTACTGGTCTTTCTACAACATTACACAAATTGCTTAAAAAATTGACGTTACAAATCAGCTGGGCAATTGGATCCACAATTCAAAGAATTTATGATTTTAAAATGAAAATATCATTCCGAGAGTTTTTCAACATAAAATGAAGAAACTTTAAAGAAAAATATATTGTAAAAAAATAAATGCAATCAAAAGAAATATGTTAATTCTTCCCCCACCCCCCTGAAAAAATGATTTTTCAAAATTTC
This sequence comes from Latrodectus elegans, assembly GCA_030067965.1. Taxonomy (NCBI): domain Eukaryota; kingdom Metazoa; phylum Arthropoda; class Arachnida; order Araneae; family Theridiidae; genus Latrodectus; species Latrodectus elegans. The sequence continues at coordinate 56,795,428 of CM057822.1, forward strand.
AGTTTATAAATTTCAGTTAAAGTTACCATTATATCTATGTAGCCACAGTTCAAGACCAAGTCAATAATTCGTGTATGAGCATCCAGTAAAGAGTTTGTTGCTATCATTACGATGAATACGTGGTTATTTCGAAAAACCATACGTATACAAATGTCAAAACGTAAGCTCATATCACTTGTGACTTTTTGTGACAAGTAATATGTGCTTACGCAAAATGCGAGTGGTCCATGCTGCATCCATTTGAAAAATTTCCATCATTATACCGCAGTTTAAAATAGTACAAGAATGTACAACTAGTGTCATAACTTCTTTTATGATGACAGTCATTTTAGCATCACAGGCAGTTTTCAGTGCAAGTTAATTGAGAAGGAGTTCAAGATACGTTTTCATAAAAAATAATATCAAGGAAAGAAACAGGTGGTCCTATAATACTCCGATGGTTCTAGATTTGTCATCTGGGACAGCATTATGTTGAACAAGTGGATTGAGCTCGATGTTTTCGGCATATGCTCTGTAACAGGAGATCGTTACTATAAGATGGTGATTTTTTCCATGCCTATCTGTTGCGAAGTGCTAATGGTGAAGGCATATTTTTCATGGATGACAAAGCACGCCCAAACTAGACTCCTGCTGTTCAGCACCTTCTTTTAAGGGAAAACATCATTCGAAACATTTGGCTAACGTACTTTCCTGACTTAATGGTTGTAGCATATATGTAGGGTCCCTTAGTAAGACGATTTGTTCATGAAATTGTGAATGTTCTTAAATTATAAGTTTGCAACTGCATTACATTTATTAGCATTGTATTGTACGAAACTTCTACAGATGTAAGAGGTTACAACGCAAACATAATATAATAATAAGCAACATAATAAAAATAGCTCAAACATAAAAATAAAAAGACAAAAAAATGGAATGTTTAAAAATTTAAACTGTTTTTGTACACAATATGTGTAAATTAGCTATGGATGAGTCTGAAAACTCCCCATTCCAATCAAAAACATTTTTTTTTTTTTTTTTTTTTTTTTTTTTTTTTTTACCAGGATTGATATTTATAGTGAGTAAATGATAGTGTTTTTGAAACATCAAACTCTCGACATGTTGCTTCTTTGGTCAAATGGATTATACTCTCACTGCTGTAATTCCCTCTGTAATCCCGAAAGCATTAAAAAAAAATGAATCCTAAATTTATCTTTAGAGGTGGAAAAATTGGTTGAATTTCCACGACAAGTTTTCTTGATCAAGTAAAATGTAGAATGAAGACAGTGAATCAGAGCAAACAAAAAAACAAGACTTTCATTTTGTCCGAGAATTTTGAAAAAATTTAAATTAAAGAATTATGTAAAGTAATTCGGTTCGAAAAACGGAGAATTCATCTCTCAACAAATGCTGCAAAATAACTTCTCAAACTAAATCTTCATAAGTCACACAAACACAATTCCTATCTTTCCATCTAGTTTGCTCCCATATGTGAAGCAAATAGTTTTACATTGAAGAAATATTTCATTTGTATACGGAATAAGTTTTATAGGTTTCCTATGTAAAGAGTGAATCAAGGATGAAATTTGAAGCTTCCTTTTCAGGGAGCCTAAATTAGCTCTTAAGCACCTTTCTTACTTCTAGATTATACCCGATAACCAAGTGACAATGCATCAGAAGTAGCAAACATGACATTATAACCCATAGTTATGTATTCTTTTACAACACGAATTAGAAATTTTCAATGAATTTTCTAGTAAAGCTTAATATTTATTTTCTTCATCAAATAATGTCAGCAAGGTCGGAATGCAAAAGATATCTGTGGTACGATTGTCCATTTATAAATCAATTGAAAAACATCTGTTTCCGCCCCTACTGTATTATGTTTTTTAGCTAAGATAGAGTTGAAGTTGTTGAAAATCCACATGTAAAAATACAAATTTTACTAAATAAGTTTCAAATCCACTTTTCCTTCTTTTTAACGGGCTGAAACATAACATGTTCTGTTCCCTTTTTTTCAATTTTCTAAGAAAATAACTTCTTTAGAGCATAATCAGAAATTTATGTCTTGCATGACAATTCAACAAAAGGGCTGTCTAATTGAACATTTAATAGAAAATAACACGGAACTTAGACACTCTCTAAACATAGTTATTTGGCTTAACTAACCATAATATTTTTTAAAAAATGCTATTTAATTTAATTTTATGTAAATAACAAGAATCTGCGATTCCTGAAGAAGGCTAGGAACACTACTAGGTGAATTATAATTTTAAACTATTGTCATAAGTTATTTTTGCATTCTCTTTAAGCTTCCACTTGAAACTGGAAAAGCAACATTACAAAATTATAGCAGTATTTGATTCTCATAAATTGAATATCAACCAGAAATAAATGCAGACAATAAAAAGAGTGCAAAGAATTATGTTCAATCACGAGGTTTCGGAAGATTACAGCTATTTTTCAAATTAATTATTTCAGCAACTCTGTAACATCTGTTAAAAATACATTCTCATTAATATTAAGAATATTTGTAACAAATTTTAATAATAATAATATGAGATGCTTATTAAAATAAACAGAATAATTCAAAAATATTGAAAGAAAAATTAAACTTCATTTAGTTATTTACAGTTCATGTTTGTCTGTATCCACTTTAATGCAATTACGTGACATATACGAGCTATATTTTTGAATGATTTTTTTTAAAAATAAATTGTATAACTTATTCTAATTCACAGACGAAACAAAATACTAAAATGAATGCAATTAAAGACTGATTATTTCTTCCCATAAATATAATGTACTCAAATATTCCTCTCAGAGTCATAAGGAATTCATGATTAAAAAAATTCAGAATTATTAAGAAGATGGATGAAATGATTTTATTGAATAATCAATACTTTTATATCGAGTGAAACATTGAGAATAACTTTTAAAGTTAAAATAAGAATTTAAACTTTCTCTCGGTTTGGTGCTCATATGCTTTTCTAAAATGTTTAATATGAGTCCATCCTCTCACAAATTTATCTCGGATTACCACCCATTTTGATAAAGGCTACTTATGATAAATGTTTGACACAACGAAATTAATTTATATTTTCCTGGATTTTGTGTTAAGGTTTTTAACTTAGAAGAAATATTTTATTATAAATTTCTTTCGTAGAATACATATTTAAGAACATTTTTAAATATTACTTTAGGCTTATATCAGTTTTCCTTTTAAAGATCACAAACTTTTAATCAGTTTTGTAAGCACTGAACTACTTGATTGCAGATTTTTGATGTATATTACAATATTTTGGTCACAGATAATCTTTTCTTATTCAATTTTTTAAGTAAAGGAAATTAAAAGTTTTACTGCCCTACTTTTATTTGTGTAAGATGATTTGGCTTTATCTTTCTGCTTAAATCTGCATAAATTTTATGTGGACATCTTATTATTTTTATACATCATCATTTAAAAGTGTCTTTCATTAAAATAAAGCACATTTATTTTGAAATTTTAAGTAGACATTTTCGAAAAGAATAAATATGCAAATAAATTGAAGTAAAAAAAATAAGTATCAAGTTATAGAGATATCATATTTCTTTTTCTTTCTTTCTTTTTTTTAATTTTTTATTTTTTTTTAAATATGCAATTTTATTTCACATGTTTTAACTTGAAACAACACCCCTAAAATGTTTTTCCTTCACTTGATTATTCAAAATTGAAGAATTTATGTATGCTTCACAAACTTTTGTTTACGTTTTACAAAAGAAAGTCTTGTAAATAATTGAATAGATTGTGAATCGCATTTTATCAGTTTGAAAGTATTTGAAAGTATTTAGGGACTAAGATATTCAAAAACCTCTGTAAATCGGTATTTATAGTTTCCTGTTGGAACAGGATAGCCTGTTCGTGATTCAAAACTATGTTGTGAAAAATGGCATAATTACTCTCATTTTTCTATCGCTCAAACCAAAAAACTTAATTTCATTGATATTAAATGTTTAATGATTCGAAAACAGAAATTCAACGCACTTTTGATCTTTTCATTTTAATAAAAAGTTTCTTAAAAAGCTATCTCTCACTGTTAGAATAGCTTTTTGCTTATTAATTTTACTTACTCTGTTGCTAATTTAGTGCATAAATAACTCACAATGAAGACAAAAACCATGATCAGGAATTTTGTAATAATTGAATTTCTAACTGGAATTTCTTCATCAGCTTTTGTCGATTTAAATTTAATATAGAGTAAGGATTACAGCTGTAATTGATTATGGAAAGAAACTATTGGAAAATACTTGAGATAAAAAAAAGACTAAATATTTTCTCTTTAATTGAATGTTGAAGGATCACTTTATGAATATTGACGATCGTTTCCTTCACCAGTTCTCCTTTGCAACTTATCAATCTTTCAGCTGTTATTCTGATCTTGTTCCAGAATTCTTGTAAACAAACCACAAGGAAATTTTATCAAGGAAAGGATAGTTTTTAAATGTGACTTAGGCCATGACATTTAAGTAATTTTAAGGTTATTTTATTGCTATTTTTGCTAGTATGTTAGCAGTTTCATTTCCTTTTGCTCCAAGGAATGTTTTCCTGGATTTGATATTTGATTTCCAGTTGAGTGCTGATTTCTGAATTTCTCTATGTTATCAGTTATTCTGAATTTCTCTATGTTATCAGTTATTCTGAATTTCTCTATGTTATCAGTTTATGTTATAAATTATTCGGATTAACTATTTATTGTAATACTTAATCAACATTGCTCTAAATTGTAATTTGCTTACATTAAAGATATACAAATAGTTTTGCTCCAGTTGAATATTCATAGCTGTGTCTAGAAAATTTACTTGCTTCAATAAAACATGATTTGCTGTCTATTATAGAGCAAAAGGAATATTGCCTTTTTTGAGTCGTTGGTATAAAATCTGCATGAAAGTTGGTTGTCAGAAAGTTTGGATTATTAGTTAAAGTGTACTTCTTATAGTTCAGTTCATGGCTTTCAAGATGATGATGCCCTTCGTTGCTTGTTAGATGAAATTTCTATCTGTAAACAAATTGTTAATATTTGGATTGGTTTATTAATTACTATTGAAAATTAAAATTATTAATTATGAAGTTGAGGTTTTTATAGTAAATTCTTTTGACTTATAAATAAGTATAGAGCTATTCTTTTTAACATCTATTTAAGATCCATAGGGTCCAAAAGACGTTATGGATACCTTTTGGACGTCATAAAGACGTCCATGATAAGATGTGAACTGGATGGTCTTCTGTCGACTACATGTGGATGTCGGATTGACATCCACGATGGAAGAGTTTTGGAGTATTTACATTTGGATCTGTTATAGACGTATGTTGTATAAAGAGTATAAAGAAGTGAGATTCATTATCATATATTTAAAAATTTTTATTTGGCTGTTTCATTTTAATGAACATTTTATCTTTTTTATTATTGAATCAGTTTTGTCTAAATTTATTTTGTGTATATTTCTTGTATACAATTGTTAAATCATTGGAGAATTTGAACAATTTTTCTTTATTAAAATTGGCTGTGGTTAAAAATGACCTAATTAAGTGGATTTTGAGTGATTGATTTAGTGCAAATGTGTTGTAATTACGATCTGAACTCGTTAGATTTTCCTATATATTCCATAATGAAAGACTTGTGTTATATATTTATCATAACTGAGTATCATGTCTGATTATCCGATGTCATTCAATTTTGTAAAAGTAGTTGCACATCATCAATTTTAGCGATGTTAAGGTTGCTTTGTACGATGAAATTCTCAATCTTAAACTTACTACGTGATCAGTATTTTTATCTCCAAATTAAGTATATGCATTAAAATAGAAACTATGGCTGTGAAAAGAAAGAATAATTGTTGATAGTTAATTATAATTTTACTAAATTGGAGTCTATATTTCTATTTGTAAGTTAAAATATGGTGAAACCTGAGTGGGGCTTAGTTTCAAGTTGAATGCATCTTTGATAGGCGAACCAAACACATATTTTTGGATTTCTATATTCTACAACCACTATGGCCTCTCTAGGATAACATTTACCTTTTTGATATTTAAACTTCCATTGTGATGGTGTTCTTAAAATTACACGTTTTAGTAAGCAGAGTTCTTGAAGAAGAATCAGAGCCTAACTAAGACAAAGGCTGTTGCCTCGGGCCAACAAAATGTCACAACGACTTCAGTAATTGATTGTAGCTGGTGTTCTGTTATCTTACGTTAAAGTGTAAACTCAAAATGCTATCAATTACTTAAAGTGGGCGCCTACTTTGTGCTAACAATGTATCTGATACAAATGCACTTCAAACAAGTTCATGAATAATGTAGGAATTGAATCACAAATGATCGCTACATGTAGTGACTAATAACGATAATACTTTCGTATAAGAGCATTCCGTGAACTGTCATACGAATCGAAAAGTCGTAAATCATTAATCTCCCACTGATACTATATATAGTGACAACAACGATGATGCTTTTGTATGAAGATACTACTCAAACTGTCACAAATTAAATAATTAACTGAATTGTTAAGATTAGTAATTGTATATATAAGGTCTTGCATATTCTTACGTTTATATAAGGATGTAATTAGAGCTAACATACTATGAATGTGTAATTATAATTCTATGTCACTCATTATGGCTTGCATGCATATGTATGAAATTGATATATTCTAGGAGTTGTTTTGACAAGTTAATTCTCCGTTTTCAATCAAATATTATCTTTTGCAAATTGGAATAGAAACTTTGTTGTTGTAAAGCAGAGGGGGATGCCAAAAATGTTTTTTGCGCCTGAGTCCTAATTAGGCTTAGTAATGCCTTGAGCAGAACTATTTGAATATTAAGATGGATGAAATATTTGAGCTATTATTGATCTTTCCATATGAAGATTGATTTTTAAGCATTTAGTTTGAGTTTAAAAGATCATTTCAACTAATTAAAATAATATTGATGTATGGGTGAAATAATGAAAAAAATATTTAATGGTCTAGACAAAGTAAATTTTGAAACTTAATCATAGCAAAACTATATTATGAAAGAAACATGAATAGATATGTTTGAACTGATAAAAAATAAATCGAATTTCTTAAGCAAATATTTAAAGAACAATTTTTAAAATACTTAGATACATATATTTTGTTACAACAGGAAATTGTTTTACAAAATATTTCAATAGACTTGTATAAATTTATAAATGATGAATATTTTAAACAAGAAATTAATATAATATAAATATTGTTTCATAGAGATAAATTTCTTAAGATAAAAATGCTAATTAATAAGATTAGTATTAGATACATATATTTTTGTCTCTCAATCTCACTCACACATCACCACTCCCCCCCCACACAAGTGTAGTAATAAAATAAAATAAACACAAGAGTAATAATAACACAAGTAAGTAAATTTCAATTGAACAGGAAAAATTCAATATTAAACTCTTACAAGAGCTTTTAAAAGAAGAAGCTATATATAATGATCCGGTTTTACACCCAATGAAACCGGCTGAAGTTTCAGAGAAATATTTAAATATATTAATTAAATATTTTCAAATGTTTATTTTCATGTTTACTTTTCTTTTATATGAATTTAATAATTATATAATGTAATTTTATAATTTAAGTGGTCAAATTTTCAAGCTTCAGAGATAGACTTCAGAGTGAGTCAATGATAAAATTTTGATTTGATCAGTTTTGTTTTTAGTCGGTATGATTTAAAAATTATTTTTCTAAAACAAAACTTATAATTAAAATCAATAAATTTTCAAAGTTATATTTCAATTAATGTTGATTGTTTATAAGAAAATGTAAGTTCTTGAGTCTTAATAAGAAATTAATCAGGTTGATTAATTGTTAATAAGAAAATAAAAGTTGTTTATCAGAAAGTAAGGAAATAAAAAAAGTATAATTCTTGTAAAAAAAAGAAAAATAATTCAATTTTTTTGATTTAGCCTTATATAAAAGAATAATTTTATCTATAGTTTTAAATACATTTAATGTATAAGAAAATCCCTTAAAACAATTTATTTTTTAAGTATTTATTCTTTCTTAGAAAAAAAAAATTGTAATACATAAATACGAGGGTTACTCTGAAATTTTTGAGATAGCGCAGACGAGAATTTACAAAATAAGAATAACGATTTAATTTTATAATACAAAGTACTTTAATACAGAAGACGATTATTTACTGACACTTACTTCAACTTGTTTAGCGTAGAATAAATTTTAAACAGAAGAGAAAATGGAGTTGACGCGAGAACATTTTCACACTATGATTTTCTACGATTTTAATACAGGATTAAAACCAGAAGAATGTGTTCAACGGTTGCAGTTAGCATTTGGTGATGAATCTTCAGCTCGTGCTACTGTATTCAGATGGCTTAGAGAATTTATAAAACGTCGCAATTTTCTTTAGGATGAAGAATACACAGGAAGGTCGCCATCGGAAGTAATCCCGGTTAATGTGTCTGCCATACGAAAAATGTTTATGGATGATAATCGCTGTATCTATCCTATCAAATGATACAGAAGGAACTTAACTTTGGATCCGCAGCCATACACAAAATCTTTCATGAAGAATTACATGTGAAAAAAGTAGTTTGCTCTTGGGTTCCCCAAAATCTGACTGAGGACCAATAAGAGTAGCGTGTCAGAATCAGTAAAGAAACTCTTTAATTGCTAAATGATGGTGGCCACCGCATCATTTCTAAAATTGTAACAGGTGATGAAACGTACATATCTTTTTTTGACGTTCCAACACGTCAAGAAAGCAAAGTATGGTTCTTTGAAGATGATCCCCCGCCGACAATGGTGTAAAAATAACGTGCACTGAAAAAAGTGATTATGACGTTTTCTTCAGAAGTACAGGATTGGTCAAAGCTATCAAGTTCAAACGACAGAAGACAGTAAAGCAAACTGGTATACCACAAAATGTCCTATAGAAATTCTACAAGAACTGAATGTTAGGGAACTAATGCTTCACAACGACAACGCATCTTCACATACAGCTGGATTAGCAGTTGAGTTTCTTAAACAAAAACAATTTAAAGTGATCGAACATCAGCCGTATTCACCTGATCTAGCCATGTAGGTCTTTTGGTTATTCTTTAATATAAAAAAGAACTTACGTGGACGTCGTTTTCATTTAGAAGAAAAAATTGATGTGGCTATAAATGCATTTTTTCTATCTATTCCAAGAAATGAATGGCTTGAGGCCTTTAATATGTTGAAAATTCATCTACAAAAGTGCATTGATGCTGGAGTAGAGACTACTTTGATCACACCTAAAATGTTTTAAGTATAACTTTAAAAACCTAGTTATATCTCAAGAATTTCAGAGTGACCCTCGTATATTACTTTTTTTTTTATTTCTTAGAGCAATTATTTCTATTATTTGAGCCATCTTATTTAAAGTTTCTTTCAAAATCATTAGCTTTTCAATTTAAAACTGCTGTACAGAAAGGAAATTTAATACATGTATTTTTGTTTTATTAATTTTTATATACACTCTGTAACATAAGAGAGTTTAAACATGATGGGTCTACTAGCTTCCTTACTTTTTTTCTATAAAACTTTTAAGTCAATTCCTTATTTCCGCAATCGTCTCTAGATTGTATGGCAATTAATTTTGTTTTTATTTTATCTGTAGTTTCTACATTTCATAACCCATCTAAAGACAGCAAAGCGATTGTTTCTGTATGATTTTACAATTAAAAATGATCATTAGTTTTCAAAACTTAAAAAAAAATAACAATTCCTTAGAGCGTATTAATAATCTTGGATATTTTAGGAATACTTAAGAATTACGATTCAAAGCATCGAGATACATAAGTTTACTTTTAATTTGCGAAAAAAATAATTGCAATATTGATATATACAGAATTTCTTTATTCAGCAAATCAATTTATTTATAAATAAATTACATACTGAAAATTCTGTCATCTGTTCTCTAGTTTAATTGAAATTTCTGTGTTCTAATTAATTAATTATTCCATTATGAATAATTCATAAAGCACGTTTTACAAAGCGTAACATGAAATTTCACGAATTGTGGTAAAAGTAAGTTTTATGAATTCAGATTGTGTGTGTAAGTTATGCTATTCACGAGAGTAAAGGTACTGTTTTTTATAAAGAATATTAATCATTCATTTTGAGCAATTACAATTCTAACATAATAAATTGGACTCATGAAAATTCCTAACAACTTAAGCGAAACCATGAACATAATTCAAATTCCATAAGGGTAATTTTGGAAAAAGAATATGAGGTATTTTTTTTACTATTATTTTATTTTTTCTACATATACTTGAATTTAGTAATATAAATTGATTTTATCAGTATTATTGCAGACATCATATTTAAATAGCTGAAAGAGATGTGAATATCTTTAGAAGAGAAATTAAGAGTGAAGATTTCATCATTATAAATCCTGGTCACGATAAAATGTTTTATTCTTTGGAAACAATCTTAAAATAGAAAGACACGGCTTTAGTCTTACATATTTTCATAATGATAGAAACCTAGTCTTATAAAGAAAATTTTTTATCTTAATCGAAAATAATTCAAGATATTTTTAATGAGAAAAATTAAAGTTTAGACTTGTGCTGTTCTATAAAAGTTATGATTTAACAAAGTAATGCCATTTTATGAACTAAATAACATAATTAAAATTGTTTGTGATTAGTAACGCTTCATTTTATAATTTCAACTCAAAATTACATGCTTTTATAATTTTCTTTTACTTTGAATAACAATATAAACTGTTAATATATTAAACTACTAAATTAATTGAGCTGAGAAATTTGATTGATTTTGCATGGAGGATGAGTATTTCGTATTTGTTTCGTTTCGAAATGTTAATTACAGCGCCATTGTCTAGATGTGGACAAATAGATAAACAAGAAGAATATAAACGCTTCTTGACAATGTGGAATGTAAAATTCCATTCTCTATCAATCACCTGGGTAATGCGGGGATTAGTAATAATGTTTCAATGCTATTAATAATTGCAATTATATCTTGACTCATGCATAACCTATAGTTCACACGACAATCAAGGAAATTTATGTTCATCAAAGAACAATTGATTCTACCGTACCTGGAATTCAAATTGTGCAAGCGAAGCTAAAAAAAAATGGACTCTTCAAGCATAATAGAAAAATTTAATTCATGCAAAAGTGCTGTTAAAGGCAGTATTAGAAAAATTGTGAACTTTGTTTTTTAAAAAAAATACTTCAATTGACCACCCAGAGAAATTAAGCTTACGAATTTTACTTAATTTAATAATAAAAAAAATGTTCTAAGTCATTCTAATGAAGCTGAAGTTACAATGGGGGCTAAAATACCTTTACCTGAAATACAGCTTCCACTTTCCTTTGGAACTTATACTGAATAGGTGAATTTCAAATCGCAATTTACTAATTTAACAATTTACAATACTCGGATAAATGATTCTCAATGATTATATTATTTACTAGCGTCTTGAGATAATATAATCGTTGAGAATTAGTGCAATCGGAAGATAAAATATAAAAATCGTAAGATGATAGTTTTGTATCTATATATATAAAGGTCTTGAAGAAAGTTTTCAAATTCAAAGATTGGTTGTTGACTTACATTTTTTAGCAACATTGAATTATTATAAGATTCATCATGAATCTGCAAGGAAACTACGTTCTTTCGTAAAAAGTGTAAAAAAAAAATTGAAAGTTTTAGATTAGAAGGAAAACAAATTATCAGATATTTTGCTGGTTAACATTGTCCTTCAAAAATTAGTTGGGGAAACCAGGAAATAATTTGAGATTTCCTAAAAATACATTTTATGTACTTCAGTTTGATTCATTGATGGCATTTATAAGAAAATGAAATACATTTCTAGAAAGCATTAGCAGATCTCCAAACGTTAACAAAATTACACTCATGTCCATAAATTTAGGATTATTCAGAATCACACATAAATTGAACACTAAAATAAAAATTTTATATGTAGAATTAATACACAAAACTTAAAGAATAATATGCAAATTACAAGAAACCACCAGATGACGCCAATAGTACGTCACAATTACGAGAGGGTAAGAGAGGGGTATATAACGAATTGCTGCACAGAAATAAAATGCTCACAAGCATTTTAAAAGCCTTTCAGTGCATTAACCTCATAGTTATGGCACAAAGGAAGCATTTGGATGATTTTTTACGTGGTAGAATTATCGGTTGTTTGGAATGTGGACGTACCCAGCTGGAAGTATCCGAGGAACTTGGAATCGTCCAGAGTTTCATCTCCAGGCTTTGGCAACGATTCCAAGATGATGGTAATGTGAGTAAACATTACATTGCAGGACACTCCCGAGTTGCAACGCCATATGAGGACCGGCATTTGGCAGTTACTGACAAAAGAAACAGACGGAACACAGCATCAGAACTGTCTCGTCAACTCTCTTCAGCTATCGATTCTACAATTTCAAAGCAGAACGCTTACAGGCGCTGAGGGCATATTGGTCTATATGATCGTAGGCCTGTCAGATGTGTTCCACTTATCGCAACTGACTGTCGTTTGTAGTTAGCCTGGAGTCGAGAGCATGCATTGTGGATACCGCAATAGTGGTCTTGTGAGATGTTTTCCGACGAGTCCTCCAGGTTTAGATTTCAGTCTGATTCTCACCGGACCTTCATATGGAGAGGGCCAGGTACCCGTTATGACTAAGTTAACACTATTGAACGACACTGTTACGGTGATGCAGGATTTCTCGTTTGGGGAGGAATTATTCTGCGTTACAGAACTAACCTGCATGTTCAGAATGTAATCATGGCAGGCTACATTTCTCGGAATGTCATTTTGGAACAACATGTACGTTTGTTTCGGGGTGCCATGGGTGCAAAATTTCTGTTAATAAATGACAATGCCCATCCTCCCCATGCAAACATTGTAGACGAATTACTCCATTTGAAGGATATCACCAGTATGGAATGGCCAGCATACTCACCGGACTTGAATCCAATAGAGCATGTGTGGGAGATGCTTGGCCGACAAATTGCAGCCCATCAACCCCCTCCCACATGTATACCTGAGCTTTGGAGAGCATTGCTTGATAAGTGGTTTAATATTCCCCAAGCTCAGATCGATAATTTTGTACTCAGCATGCATAGGCGTTGCACGGCTTGTATTGCATCGTCTGTATTTGATCTGGGAGGCATACTATGTATTAACCATCATACCAACCATGTTATATTGGTTTTTGTAAATAATTCTTTATGAAGCTTGCTAAAGGTTGTAAAAATTGCAATTTTTATTAATGATATCAAACATATTGGATCTTTTTTGCTCTTTACCTTTTGATTAATAAATAAACTTTACAAATTAGTCCCACTTGTTTTACTTCTGTTTCTTTCTTTGCCTGAACTTACATTATCCTTAATTTTTGGACACGAGTGTATAAATAGAGTTACAACTATTAATTTTAAACTGAAATATTTTGTAATGCACACAAAAATAAAAGTCATTCAAAATTATGTTTTACGTAAGAATTTACATTCCTTATTCAAATTCATTATGTTTCAAAATATCCGTGTTAATAACCGAAATTATTTTATAAAATATAATAATTTATGCCCAAATTGTCTTCATTCTCGTTTCAGTAAATATAAGTCAAAATTTAAGTGCCAAATAAAGGTCTGTAATGTAAACATCATAATTCATTTCTGCATCCGTCACGTGACAAAGAAAAAAAATGGTGATTCTTAGAAAACTGCAGATTTTTAAAGTGAAGGAGACCTCAGCAGAAGTCAAGTGGCGACAACAATATTAACGCTCATCTGCAATAAATATGTTTTGCTAAAAGCTGCTTACATTTACATCAAACATAAAAATAAAGGAAGTGTGAACATGAGATGCCATTTAAATGATCAGCTCTGTTTGTTTATTTTCATAAAACGCGGCAAGCAATGGGAATTAAATTAGAGACAAACAAAATACTTTTCAAAACTGTTGTCTGTGTAAAGTGCAGGTATATAGCAAATGCTGATAAAACATATTTGCGTTGTTTAGACATTACAGTGGCACTGTGAATTACGAATTTATTTATTACTATTAAATCAGATAGTTCAAATATAAAATTTCGGCATTTTATGGAATTGGTGGATCCAGATTTTTACACATCATAGGAAATCGACGCGTTAATTGTAGTGAATTACATTTTGAAATTTTAAAGATGGATCAAACACGAACATTAGATGACAGTTTATTACTGAATGTTAGTCACTTATAACATTTAATCGCCGGTTATATCTCGCAGTCTGATAGTGAAAAGAATTGTTGTCTATTGAGGGAATCGAACTTAGAATTCAAAAGATTTTTTTGAATTAGAATCTAACCCAGGAGGTAATAACTATTTAATTAAAGGTGAAGTGAAGAAGTAGTGTGTGTAAGGAAAATTTTTCGAAGGCATACAAACAAAATGAGACTGGTAGATTCATAGTGCAGTTACCAGTGAAACAGGGTGCAAAGGAAATGTTAGATCTTTTAATGAAAAATGCAAATAAAAGGTTAGATTCTGTTTTAGAAATAGGTTAGAATAAAACAATTGTAAATTTATACGGAAAATTTATTGAAGAACACGAGAATCGAGGGCACAAGGAAGAAATTAAATACAATGAAAATAACGAGGTCGCTTATAATATCCCTCATCATGCTCTATGTAAACTAGAAAAGATTTCGACTCCTTTCAGAGTAATTGTCGCCACGACTTATAAAATTACTAGCGGTTTTGTTTGAACTCTATTCTGTAAATAGAGGGACTATTCAACAAGATATTTTCTCTCTTGTCAATAGGATTTAGAAGACACAGATATGCTTTTAATGCTGATATATCGAATGCTTAGATATATTTTGATAGATAGAAAACAGAGAGACTTTCAACGTATCATTTGGAAGGCACGTAAAGATGCTAAAGTAAGAATTTATAGTCTATGAATCGTTACTTAAGGAAGCTCCATTTCTAGCAATAAAAGCCTGGGCTGAGGAAAAATGTATGAATTTAGATGAGGCTGCAGTAATTATCTGTAGAAATATTTAATTTCGTTCTCTATCAGTCACCCGAATAAAGAGGTGATTATTACTAAAGTTTATATTTTTAAAATAAAATAAATGTAAGTAAGTTTACTCACAAATATAACCTACAATTTACAATATAATCAAGAAATTTATAATCTTCAAGAAACAGTAATGACTGCTATAGAATTTAAATATTTTGGAATTATAAATATAAAGGAGTATCTAGATAGGTAATTCAGCAACTTATAGGTCTTCCACAGGGATAAGATAAAATTTGACAAGTTGTGCAATATTGGTAACAAGTTAATTACGCAAATAGGAGTTTTGAAAATCTACAAATAACTTTTGGATTTATGACTATTAAATTTTATCGTTTAAGAAAATTTATTTTGATTGAACTAAGCTAAATATAATTTTCAGTACAAGCAAATAATTAAATTTTTCATTTCATTTAAATTTTTTATACCAGTAATGTTTTAACATTTGCCTAGAAGATTTTGTTCATTATTAATATTTTAATAACGTAAAATCTTTCCTTGTATTTGTCGAATAGTGAGGTTCAGCATGAATATAATCCTTATTGGTAATTTTTAAATATATCATAATATTTTTCAGTTATTATAAGCTTTAAATTTCATCTCTTTTTATGATCTGTTAATGACAAAAATTTATTAACTTCCATTCTGACTACAATAAAATAAACAAATGCAGAGAAAATATGCAAATCAAAGACTTTCCGTTTAAACATCAAATTTCACTCTTTTATTAACGTATTACTATTTCTTCGAGTAAGGAAATTTAAAATAAATTAAAGAATAAAAAAGTGAATTTAAAATTTATTCGACGGCTTAAAACAATTAACAATTGTTGAATGTTTAATTTAAGGAACAAGTTATATAACTAATCTCAAAACTTTATTATTTTTTTTAAAATTGTTTTTTGTGTATATTAATCTGAGAGGGATAAAATCTTTAGATTTTTTGTTTATAACAGAACATAATAGCTAAATAAAATTTTTAAGGAAATACTCAGTTTTCCATCAAAAGTAAGGTATGTGGGTAAATTAATATTTACAATAAAGTTTATCAGTGCTTACGAGAATGATAATATTCTGTTCTGTGAGTGCTTTTGAGAACAAATATTTCATATTTTAATACTTACTATGCTTTTTGCTTCCCGAATAGGTAGTGCTGCCATCTATTAAATAATCTGTAAGACAAATTGTTGCTCAAACAAAAGAAAATTTTCTGCAGTACAATCTTTTGATAGAGGATAAGTGCATGTTTGTCATCGATTTGATTTACAATTTATATAAATTCATAATGCATGCAGTTTTGATATTTAAAATTATTCACTCATAAACTACGTTGATTTATGGCTAAATTATATTTTAAAATTAAAAATCTCTAAAATATATATTTTAATATTTTCGTGATTTAATGCATGTACTTACTAACAGATGTGTCGATAGTTAGTGATGGAATTATAATCCATCTAAATCATATTTAAATTACATATATAAACTTGTTTTTCCTTCTTACAACATATTTTTCTTTGATTTAAGGAAATATAAAGTTTAATGAATTAAGATATCATAAATACAACTCGCTTAAGTTCAAGAATGTAGCTTCATATTGTTTCGCTTTCAGCCTTTTAATCAAAGTCTATAGCTTATTCCTTTACGTGTTTTTTATAATATTTTCTGGAATAAAATTTTTTATGAACAATTTAAAACAATATTAAATTTGCAGAAGTTAAAAGAAGTTGTAATAAAGTTAAAAGAGCATAAAATATTGTTAAATATTATTGTGTTTTAGTTGGCTTTATAAAAATTACATACATACTTTCTGTCAGGGGATGGTTTTTGTGAAAAGATTATTATCATAATAACTATTCAAAGTATTTTCAGAAAGTAGTTCAAGATGTATAAATATCCATTCTTTTTAAAATAGACATTATTTTCTTTTATTGTTTTATATTGTTTCTTGGCCCTTGTATAAAATCCAGTGGACCAGGAAAGTTGGCCCAAATATCATCAGACTGAAACCAAATCTTTGCTTGGTGAGAATAAAAACAAAAAGTAGAACAAACGATTTAAAAATTTAAATTTATTAGAAAAATGACTATACAAAGATTTTTTTAAATTCCTTATTTTAATAAGAATTATTTAAAAGAAAAGCTTAAAAGGATAATGTTACTTTAAGCATTGTAATATTCCTCATTCGAGTGTTGTCAACTCTTTATATTAACAATAAATAAATCTGTGTGCAGTAAACACAGCTATATTGGAAACTTCAAACTAAGTTCTTTCAAAATAGAGTTTTATATTTTCCCGATATGGGATTTATTTATTTAACTGAGTAATTAGTCTAGGTGTCGATAGATGGCGCCATGAAGCTTTTTATAGAAAGTTTTTCATAATATTTTATTTAATTATTTAAATATATATTTTTAATATAATTTATAAGATAAATAATATATTGTGAATAAGTAACTTATAATTTAAGTTAAATTAAATACCAAATATATTAACTATAAAATGTAAAACTTATACAAAATTACTTTATTTTATCAAGGATTTCCATAAATACTTATTGAATGTCAAGCAACTAGATAGAAAGGTGTTTTCCCTTCTGTTATATGATCCCTATTATACTTCAGCAAAACATCCTAATTACAATTCTGAAGTCTTATTTTATTTGTTGTGAAGAATTTTCAACTTCAAAGTAATTCATGTTCATTCAATTCGTAGTATAACATTCATCTGTTCCAGTGTTAAGGCCATTTGAAAGGTTTAATAATGTTCTTGGTGATTGACAGCCTGATAATCACAATCTGGCTAATCTCTTATAAGCAGACCATTTGTCACTCATTATTATTAACTCTGGTATAACTTTTTGCTAAATTATCAGCAATAAAAATTGCGCCACCTCTTCTTTTGACGATGATAAAACGTTTTTAGAATTTGTCTATTCCATATGTCAAACTTCTTTACCACAGTTCTTTCATTTGTTCATCGTGGTTTCTTTAGTTATTAATGTTTTTATATTCAGAATGATCTAATGAGAACATTTCGTCGAGTTCAATTTCAAAGAACAAAAAGCTCTTGAATTTTTTCTTTCAGTGTAAAAGCGACGCGTGAATTTCAACCACTTTATCTAGACCACTAGAGAGTTTGACTTGTGAAACAAATTTAAACAGACGTCCCCACAGAGACTGAACCACTGTATTTTTTTAATTTGTCGATAATCATCTGAGTGTTTTTTATTTATTTATTTATTTATTTTTTGGAAATTTTTCAATATCAGTAATAGACAAGTTCCATGATCTTTGATGACGACAGTTTACTGCTGCTATCCTCATACGAAGAACAGGAAGTTTTGTTTTTTAAGAGATTGAAAAGTTTGGCATAGTTTGCTGGAAAATTTGAAAATTTTATATTTTTACCTTTTTTTTTTTTTTTTTTTGTCTTTAGACTTTTTATGTATTTCTTCGCCCCATTTCAGACAAGGGTGAAAACTATTTTGTGGTTCTAGTTTCAGAAGAGGAGGAAGGCTATTTTGTGGTGATAATTTCAGACAAGAGGGAAAAACTATTTTCTGGTAATAATTTCAGACAAGAGGGAAGGCTATTTTGTATTGATAGTGATTGTTGTTCCCGAAGAATTATAATAGTTGATTCTTTAGTGGTTAGCGTAAGACAAAAATTTTTATCTTTCATTTTCCTTACATTTATATTCGCTTGAAGTGGTATCTTTCTCAATAATTCAGACTAATAAAAATGAACTTGCAAAATAAGTAAAAGGGAAATAAATTTTTTTTTGTGATTAAAAATTATTATAACTAAGCATAATTTCTCTTATTGGTTGATTTCTAGATCGAGAAACATATAAAGAAATGAAAATGAAATATGAAAGCAAGAATTATTTGTTTGTTAACAAAACAAATTATTTATCATTAACATATGTTGTTCAGACTATTAAGTATATTCCATAAATAAATCTGTCGGTGTATTTTTAAATTTAAATAATAAAATAGTTTAACCAATTAATAAGAAAATAATTCCATCAAGGATGTAATTATTTAAATTACAAAATAAATAATACGAATTTCAACATTCTCAAATCCTTTTCTTCAAAAAGAATATAGTGCTGGCATCTAACAAAATCTTCTGTAACTAAAGAAAGATTTTTCTAAGAGCGATTTTTTAAAGTTGAATTTTCCCTCAATGATTATATGAATTTTTCTTTATCGACTAAATTTTGATATTTAGAAGAAACTTTTCTGTGCTGGGTATAGTTTACTTTGAATTTAAATAAAGTTAGAAGTACTTTGAACTGTAAAAAAGTTGGAAGATGAAAGTTAATCTCGATGCTTTGGTAATGGCCTCAATAAAAAGAACGATAAGAAAATATTAAAAAATCGAAACTTAGCAAACTTTGGTCTTTTGTTTTGTAAATTAATACATAACTTGGTATATAATTTGTAGTTTCAATGAAGATTTAACTTGAATTGCAATCAAAATGATTTTGTTTGTAAAAAAGGATTAAAAAAAAAAAAAAATGAGTAAATTTCTGAATTCGGATTATTTAAGGATAGAAGAAAATTCTTCAGAAAATTCAGTGACCATGTTTGATGAAAACAAAGTATTATGATATGAAGTATGAGTCATTGGATGCAAGAGGGAACAGTGAACCGACGAGGCTAATTGTACACGCCACGTTGCATCACTTCTCGTGATGACAAGTATTGGTAATGAAGGATCTATAATATCATAGCATGAACCACAGAGCAATAGATTCAGTCTCTTACTTTTCATTTTTTGTCCACTCGTACCTTTCGACGTCGTTTACAATTGAGTGGAATGCCCACAATGTGGCAATGGCATCGGTTAGATTGCGACTGACGTCTTGTGGCTCTGAATCAAGAGTATCATTAACTTAAAACCATAAGCGTTTGCTCTACCAGTGTTCTAATCAACAACGGATATGACCATGGAATTAACGACATTATCATTACTGATGAATTCCGTTTCTGCCTTCAACATATGATGGTCGAATTCGAGTCTGGATACACCATGGTGAAAGGTGATGAATTTCTGCATTATGCATCACCACATTGGTTCCTGCACTGATACCATGACTTGGAATACCATTGAATTTCACTCACATACCTCTCCAGTATATATTGTCAGAACACTGAACAACAAGTGATACATCTATGAAGTTTAGGAGCCCATGTCACGCCCATACATTCAGCGCTTGCCATCTTATTACAATAGGCATTAGCACAAGTCGAATGTGTTCAAAGTTTCCTCATACATCAAAGTTGTTTCCTTAGCCTGTTTGTTCACTTGATCTATCGTCAATCAAAAATGTATTGTCCATGCTTGCATGAAAACTGGCTCGGGATAAACTACCTGCTGTTACGCTACATCAATTTATGAAATAAGTGGAATCCGCATGGGTTACTTTACTCCAAGGATATAGCCAAAGCCCTTGACTTTGTGCCAAGGCAAGTGAAGTAAATACTAGTTATAGTCATGAATAGCCACTACGCAAGTGATTTTGTGTTATCTGCACTTCACAAGAGAGTTTAATATCATTAATTTACTCTTTGTATAACGCGTTACCTACCAAATAAATTTTGCGGTGATGTTTCTGGTCTTTGGTGGTGAAGTATGTTGGGTGACCAGCAGTATATTATATCAGATGAAAATTTAAAATTAGGATTTATGACAGCATTTATACTTGAGGAAGGTATCAATTAGGATTAGTGGTAAATATCCTCTTCCTATATATATATATATATATATATATATATATATATATATATATATATATACTTGAATATAACATTCATAAATCATTTATATTTGGAAAAATGAAGAATTATCTTTAAAGATTAATCATGTTGGTGTGATAAATTATATGATAGATACATATGTTTTAGTATTAACATGAAGTTAATTAACCTTCCTTCTTACTTAGAATTAAAAGCATAATAAGTCAATCATCTCTGAAATAGCTTTAAAATTAATAAACAATAAAAATCTAATAAACATTCCATTGTTCAGATTAGAGTACCAGAAAAATAGAAGCATACTATCCTGCAGAAAAACACATGAAAATTTTATCAGAAGGTCTCATTTCACTTCAAAATAGGAAAGCATTTAAAAAAAGTACAAATTTCAGTGAAGGATGTAGTTTATAGTTTTAGTGCTGTAATTTCTTTGCAGCGCAAAAATGCCAAATTTGCAGTATTATTTACAAACTTTTGCAATTGAGAAATTTTATTATAAGTGAAATGATGAAATTTCTAGTGTAAAAGTTTTTACATTAGGTTACTGCTTGCAATAATATTGCATTGTTACTTTGAATAAACTTATTGAATTAGTTTAGGTGATCCCCCACTTCATTTAAGCATTTTTAAATATATAGTCAAACTTATTATATGTATTCTATTAGTGCTATAAGATATTTAGTTTTAGTTATAACGTTTTGGTCTAAGATAAAAAATTTTTGAAGGTATTTGTCTAATTAGACCAAATTTATAAACATATTTTTGCGCAAACTTAAACTCTGATTGACGATTTTTATTTTCATTAGAATAAACTTTTGGATAACTTAAAGCACACATTACCATAACTATATATGCATAAATTAAAATTTCCAAATTTGTTGAAATAAACTACACAAAGGCTAGTACAAAATACACTATATGCTAATGCAAGATACACACAATAAACTACACAAATGCTAGTACAAGATACACATATCTGAAACAACAAAAGTCTGAAAAATGTGTGATCATAAATGTGATCCTAACTTTAAAAGACTATTCGTTCTTATACATAGCATTTGTAATCACATTATAGACGGTATGATAAAATTTTATTGCAATTATTTTATTTGCAACTTCTTATATTAAAAATTGGGTTTTACGACTTGAAATACTTTTTTTCAATATTACTTGCATATGTGTAAATTTTCATTTGATTCCAACACATATTTCTTAAAACTGCAATTTTTTAATGTTTTGCAGTACATCGGCAGTGTATATTAAAATAAACTAATGGGAAATATAATTAATCTACTTTTCTCTTATGAAATATGTAAAAAAATGTATTTCAATATTTATTAGATTTTTGGATAACATTAGCTTTGGGCTTTGAATTAAAATTGATACCCATGATTTTATAATGATTAAATTTGATTTTAAAAAAGAGAACAAGCATTAAAAAGAGTAAAATTAAGAATTTTTTTAAATTTTTTCGAAGCATAAATTATGATATATCAAGATGTAATTTTGACGCTTTTAAATTGTACAAATTTTTTAATGTAATTTTAGTACTTTACATTTACTATTAATAAACTTAAGTGTTTTAATATTTTATCAAGAAAACAAATATACAATAGTTTAGATACACGACCTTTATAATGCTATTTGAGACACTGGAATTTGCAAAATTTCTTTTCTCGTGCATAATTTTTTCTTAAAATGTTATTCATTCGTTGACTTGAAGTCTTTGGTGGTCTGCAATATTAATGTCTGTAGTGTAAATAAAATATTTGATGCAGTTTAGATTTCAATTTTCATTATAATTTTTATTCACATTAATTTGTTTGTGTTGCTGACCACCTTGTCTAGTGGTCAGAGTGATTGAAGGCGGATAGGGAGGTCCTGGGTTCGAATCCCGGTTCGGGCATGGATGTACTTTCTCTCTTTATCTATCCTGTCTTTGTTCTTTTTGTGTATGAATGACGTGTGAATAGTTGCCTACCCTATAAACGCGACCCAATGGCAAGTGTGCATTGAAGCAGTCGGACTCCACACCAAATAAGGTTCAGTATGAAAAAGTGGAGCAGCGCACCCCATACTGTCAGCCTATCTGGGACCAGCCAAAAAAATTGTTTTTGTTAACTGATTGTCTTAACTTTAAAATTTGAACTTACTTTAACATTCTTCCATTGATGGAATTACACAAGAAAAAATAATAAAAATAAAAATTTAAAGAAAGTGAGGAACTTTTTTAGGTAATTGCTTGCTCCTGAAAGATTACGGGCAAAGAAATTAAAATCTATAATTCTAAAATAATTATTACAAACTTATAAAATTTTTAAATAAAGTCTTTTGTGGACTTAAATATAAATTTTCAATTCAATAATTGCTCATTAATATTTATTCTTCTTTTCAAACGTAAATCATAATCGTTTGTACTATACTTAAATTAAATCAATTTCATGAGTATTTAATTTAGTTTCTGTAAACAGCTAATTTCTGATTTCATTCTTAAGCCATCTAATCAAATTGTCAAGAAAAATGCAAATCTTATTGATCTAGCATTTGGTAAACAGGAAGAAATAATAGCTTTAGGTATAAACATCCCATTTTAACCTTTCAGTATTTGATTAAAAATAGGTATATAAATTTGCTTTTTAGGTACTAGGGTAAAGAGATAATTTTAAAGAAGTTTCTGAAGGCTATGCTTGTTTCTTTATTTAGCGTAAGATCTTTGTTTATCTCATACAAGAATGATAAGTCTTTTGGAAAATTTTGCATGCAAAGAAGAATAATGTATCAGAAAATTTTCAAATACTCTTAGACCTACAGCGATTATATACCTCTTTTGAAAATAAAACATTTTAGATAACACATTTTCTACAGGACTAAAATTTTCTAATTATTAGTGATTATGTATGTGATTATTGTTTACTTTATATGTTAATCGTTTACATACTAATGGATAAATTTATAATTTAAAATAGTAAGTTCACCCATTTTATAAATGTGCATGAAAATTAAATACAGCTGATTTTCAAATTTTGTAAATATTGCCAATAACAATTATTTTTGACCAGTGAATATACTTTTTCCAATTATTTTTCTACCATTTATTATATTTATGATCTATAATGGAAAAAAATAAACTTAAATTTTCGAAATATCTTACTCAAAGCTTTTTTTATTTATTTTATTTATTTTTTTTAAATTTTATTTTGGCACTTATTACTTATATGAAGTATAATGGAAAGAAGAAATTTAAATTTCGAAAATGCCTTATTGAGAGATTTTGAATTTCGAAAATGATATTATAGCCATTACCTTTAATAAGAAATTTTCGTTGATGGAACGAAACTTTTAAAAGATCCATTAAGCGGGAAAAAGCTATATACGATGTATTTTACCGAGATTTTTAACTATAATGTAATCAGATAAATATGTTCTTTTTGTATTCAATAAGAATTTTAGTATTTTCTTCAGCAAATAATGTTATTTTAATTATAATACATTTTAGAAATTAGAATGTGTAAAATAAAATCTTATTGCAAAATGCATTTTAAAATAATGCTTATCTCTTAAACTATGTATCATTAAAAATACTTAATTTAGTATTCAGAAGAAAACAAAGCGCCAGTTAATTAAAAAGACTAAACTAATTTTTTTCATACAGGTTTTTATAAAATGTTACAATTTCCTTATTTTTTTTATAGAAGTTAAATGAAAAATTTTAAAACTGCATAGAATTTCATTTATTTAACTTCTTTTAAATATGAAATTCATTTTAAGAATGAGAAAAGGAGTTGTATAAAATGTGGACTTTAGTAAAACTGAATTAAAATACCGTTGAAAATATTTGTAAAGCAAATTTAACAATGTTAACAAAATTAGAGCATACATTTCAATGATTATTTCTTTTAAAATATTATAATTTTCATGAGAAAAAATAGCAAGTCTTAAAATTTTAATTGATATTTTGAAGTATTTGTAACAAATAAAAAAAATCAAAGAAAATATTATTTAAATTCAAAGTTTATCCATAAAATAAATTTACATTATACTCGAAAAATACTAGCAGTTTTCTTGTTTTTTAAATAGCAATTGTTTTTGTTTTTTTTTGAAATAACCACAAATAATATTTTGACATAATTATATCAATAAAGTGAAACATAATTTTCATTAATTAATAAGATTAAAAAATATACTTCAATTTTATATTTTTAGAAATACTGGTAATCATTAATTTATCTTCAAAATATGAATTTTTAGTTACTAGTTAATATTGTATTGTTTAAGTCTTATTTTTAATAGGATTGCTTTTTATTAAATTAAAACTAATTTATTGAGTGTATACTTGAAAGTTTTCTAAGAAATGTATTGTGCTGTACAAGAAGAAAATTACAAGGCACTATTTTATATGAGTTTTTAAATACAATAGAAACGAGAATATGCCAAAATGCTCTGATTAGAGAGATCAGCTCTGACAGATCACTATAATAGATGAGACAGCTCTGATCTATTAGAGTTAAATTTTACATGCGGATGAATAGACTAGTGTATTAAATAACAAATGTTTCACGACTAGAAATTGACAAATATTTATTCCAGTTATGATTTAACTTATGAATTTAGACCCATTTCAGCTTTCAAGAAAACTATTGAAATGGAGGCTAAATAAATTTTAAAATGTTGTTCTACTTACATCAAAGATTTGTGAGTAGGAATCCCTCATAATAATGAAGCAACGTACAAGAAGGATGTGAACAGCATGAATACCCATATTCTATGAGGATCAATTAAAAGCTGCTTATTAAAATCCCGGAACAAAAAAAAAAAAAAAAAAAAAAAAAATAGTAGCTTACCGCTGCTTTCGTGCACCTTATCAACAGTTAATGTTTCCGAAGAGCTCAATGAAACTCGGATTACTGACATAGCAACTTGAAATGGATAAATTATTATGAAAGACTAATGATCCCAGAGGTGTTATACTTGTATAAAAGTCTTTCTCCTGAAATATAGCCATACCATGATTTTTAAGAGCTGCTGAATTTAAATGAAGATGTATACAATGGAAACAATAGAAGACGCAACTCATGGATCATCTATCACACACACACGCACGCACGCACGCACGCACACACGCACACACACACACACACACACACGCACACACACGCACACGCACACACACACACACGCACACACACACACACGCACACACACACACACACACACACACACACACACGCACACACACACACACGCACACACACACACACACACACACACAAAAGGAAGACAAAACATTTGAAAAATCACTGACAAAATAAAACATTAAAACAACACCTTGAAAAGAATAGGAGGACAACATAAATACCAGGTTCTCGTTAGGATTCTGATGGGCAGCTATACAAATTAAACCACTTTTTTCTGATATGCGCGAAGAACGTATGTCCAAAGATCTTTGGACAATTAATCTGAAGAATCTTGTATTAAAAAAAAAGAAGGTTAAAAATGTTAATAACACAAATTTAAGTAAATATTATATCAAGATAAAGTAAAGAAATCTATAATAGAGGGACGTAAAGAGGTGCATTAGAAATATAAATACCAAAAAATCAGAGCTTACTTTCAAATTTGGAATAAAGATGTAGTTGCTAAAAGTTATTTGGAAAATTAAGAGTTAAATTCAGAAAGCTAAAGTAGTTTAGAAAACATACAGTAAGTAGAAAGTAAAATTTTACTTAAAGACACTTAAAGTGGCTTAAAGTGAAAGCAGGTGTTTTCGGGATTCTCGTAAGAACTTCAATGTTTGGGTGGCCAGTCCGTAGCTCTCAAAACTACATATTACTTCAATTTTACAAATGATTCCCAACTTTCTACATATTTTATAATAAATTTGAAGAGAATATTGTTGTTTTTAAGATGATTGAAGAAACGTTTTATTTGATTTTTAGAAATTTAAAGTTATTGCAAATACTGTAGATGCAATTCAATTCATTAAATGTAATATTCTTGCAGATTTTCAAGGAAATATTGAAATTAGAGTTTATTCATTTGTTAACTTAAAATTAAATTGATTAGTTTACTGAAAATATCAGATTTTAAGTAATCGAGAGAGAGAGAGAGAGTTTTCAATATTGATAAATCAATCTGGAAATTTAACACTATTATCAAACATATTAGTTTTAACAAGAGGAAATTCATTAGGATAAATTAATTTAGAGCTTTCTTCAAAGTTTGAATCATTGAAAATAATAAAGCCTTCAATATACCTAAAAGTAAAAGGATACTGATAAATAAAACTTATTTCAAAATAATGTAAAAATTAATTTGTCAGTGTACTTAAAAAATTGGATCTTTGTGGAATACCACAATTTCGAATAAAATTATTTTCCCCATTATATGTATAATTATTATAAATACATTATTTAACCAAGTTATTTCAGAATTCAAAATCAACACTTAATAAACTTTTATAATCTTGAAAAAAGAAATACAATGCCTCATTTAATTTATCAGTTGGTATGCTGCTGAAAAGGTTTTTAAAATCAATGGAATTAATTAAAAAATACTTTTATTTGACAAAAATACCAAAAAACTGGTCTATTAATATTAATAATCCAAGTTACTTCAAATTTAATAATTATTTTCTAGTATGATGTTTAGGTATTTAGCAAAAATAATACCAGATTTACTCATGTAAGATTTAATGTCACAAGTAATATATCGGGGTTTTATAGGAAATATATGAAATTTAAAAATAACTATCAAATAAAAAGATTCTAATTTTTAGTTTTTCATATTTAAAATTTATAAAAAAACATAATTTTTTTTATTAATGTTATTAGCTGTGGAATTTAAGCGTTTGTAGGTATTGGAATTTAATGTTATATACACATATATATATATATATATATATATAACTATATATATATATATATATATATAAGCTTTATAGAGACATACACAAACCAAACACATATATGCATATACATAGCACAATTTCAGTGTTAAATGTTATAGGTAAAGTTAAGATTGACGGTGTAACAACGTAATCAATTTATGATTTTTACCATTTCAAGATGATAGTTTTGTTCTCTTTTTTGATATTTATCTGGAACTAAATCTAATAGATTCAGAATATTAAAAGTATAAGTTATTTGTATTAATCTTAAATTCATAAAGTAAAATCACACAGAAAAAAATTCTAAAAAAATTTGACTAGTTGTCTTATATAAAACTAATTTTCAATCTAAGCACATTTACAGAGTTATTTTCTACAAAATATTTACATTACAGCATTTGTTTATTAAAGTTTTACTCTTGTTTATGGAATATCTTCATTCAGTACTAATTATAATTTATATAGTTATTTGTCGATAAATTTCAAATAGGCTTTCATTTATTTATTATACCAGTCATTTTAAACTTGCATTCCAAACCTTGGTTTCTAGGTTAAATACAATGGTAGTTCCTATCTTTGATGATATGAGTGGGAAAATAGGAAACATGTCTTTAATGAGATGAGATTAAATTTATAAATAGAGAGAATCCTAATTTATTAACATCCAATGTAACCTGCGAAACGAACTTAAATTACTCATATATGATTTATGCAAAAGTTAAAGATGAATCGCTTTTCCTGCATCACTTTATTATTTTAAAATAATACTGTGCAATACTTATGATATATCATATTGTATTTGATAACTATTCTATCAGCTTTGTGGCTAAACAGGGTTGCATGACTGATATACATTTTGCTTACGTCAGAAGTGAACCGTTTTGCAGATTACGTAGCATTTCTTATGATGGAGGGTGAACAATTTTGGTCTAAAAATTTTACTTCAAATATGAGACGATTAATGTCTATAGCGAAAGAAATCAGTTTCTAATATAAACATTAAAATTTGCTAGAAATATTTAGTATCCTGCTTAGTAAATATCTATTACAAACATATGACAATATCTCCTTATATATGAGTACATTCAATACACCAATATTTTAATTATTTTCCTTTTCGAAAAGATAACTTCAATTGTAAACTTTTCATAAGCGATTTATTTGTACGTAAGCGGTTCGTTTCGGCAATGTTTTCTGTAAAATATTTTAAAATAGGATGCTATATATAAAAGAGGAGTAATATGGTAGCTAAGATCGTAGATCACAAGTAGATCGTAGATCGATCTCTTATCTTAATATCAATAGATAAGAGATCGATCTTGTGCTTACAAGAAGCATAAGCCTCTCCATGCGGAAAGTATTGAAAATAATTCATCCAATTGAATTGAAAGTTGTTTGACTAAAACAGCACTTAATCGCCGTACGAATGACTTGAAGGATAGTTTCTTGTAGATGAAAAGGAAACTGTTTGATGTTATGATTCAAAGAAGAGTTTAGGGTTCAATGCTTGCTACTTATATTTATCATTATATAAAAAATAATTTATATTTTCTCACACTGTTCTATATATTAAATGAAACATAATTTTTCGATTTAGGTATATATTTATAAACATTTTTGAATTTCATAGGAAGATAGTACCAGAAAAAGTATAATTACACATTAAAATTGAAGGATACATAATGATAACTGTTTTTTTTTTGTTTCAGGTGTTTTAGCGCATCAGTTTTAACAAATGAATACCCTATTTAATTTTTATTAAATACACTTTTTTAATCTGGTACATGATATTAAGTATTACTTACATAGGAAGGAGGGGGACTGATTAGTACATTTTAGAACACTAGACATGTCTGGAATTAAATTATTACTTGTAAGTACAAAGTATTACTTGTAAGTCATTACATAATATTATAAAAAAACTTTACAAATTTATAATAAATTATAATAACTTTACTTAGCGACACAAATATGAATTAAAGAATAATATAAATTCATCTACATGGTTCTTTTAAAGTATCGTTAAATATTAAATCTGTTTTCTCAGGATTAAAAATCATAATCTATTTTTTTATAAAAATGAAAATCAAATATTAATTAAATAAATATGAACAAAGTATCAGAAAAAATTTGTATGCAATATAAAACAGTTTGACATATTTTTATATTATTTAATTTTTAGATATATATTTGAAAAATTGGGCAAACGCTTCTTATGCTGTATTTTTTATATCTGTTATGTGACAAATTTATATCGGTACAAAATATTGTTATGAATAAAAGAAGTCTAATTTAATAAGGAAAGCATTAAATTTGCTTCAGTAAAATTAATTTGCGTGGTTCTTTTAATAGAATGAAAAACATGAAGCATGAAGAGTGTTAAAATAAAAATAATTGCATTGGAAAATATGTTGGTAACTATGACACCGATTTTAAAAATTTATAGAATCCTGTATTGCTGTTTTCACATTTATCGTATCACTTTAACTGTCTATATTTTCGTTGAAATGAAATTTCAAAGAACATGTAATTGTATTTCATTAGTATTTCGTTTGTATTATAGTGATTGATGTAAAACAAATTAAATACAATTTTTAATTAATAATTTATTTTTTAATTAAAAAAATATTGTTGTATTCGTAAAATATAAATTTATTGTCGTTTTTCAAGTAAGAAAAACATCGAAACAAGAATAAATAATTAATCTGATAAAAATAATTTCTTCTTCATTGGAAGGCTTGAGAAGTGTTTTTTGACATTTTTATTAATTTTACAACAGTGACTATTTTTCATTTATAGTCAGAATTAGGAAAAACATGAAGCCTAATTTTATTCTTAGATAAAAAGTGACACAAAATGGAAGATTATTTTAATCGGATTAAACATTAGCTCCATATTAAGAAATTTAAAACTAATATTTGTCTCTGTATTGAACATTAACATTCTTTTTATAGTGACATAATTACAAAAGTGAACATGAATAATGGGAACGTGAAAATAAAGAAATAAGAAAAAAATTGTTAAGGTTTGAAATTCAGTACTCAGATTAACTTCATAAAATTTTAATTACTTAAGTATTGCATTACACTAATTTCTTTTATTTTTATGTAATAAATTTAAATTTTATCTAAAACATTTGGAAGGAAAGTTGTTAGAAGATCTAGACGAAAATGTAATTGGAATTTTTACGCAAAAATTTTAATTACATCATATCTTGAAATGGATTTTGATAAAAATACATTAAGTATAAAGTTACAGAATTAGAATAACGTTTTGGATATGAGAGTTGAAAAATTTTAAAATATTTGAGCAAAATAAGCTTTTTTTAAAAATTATTCCACACAATATTTACTAAACAAAATTAAATATTTCTAACAATGCATACGTATCTGACTGCACAAATAATGTCAAGTTTCATATTTCTTTTAATGTGACTAGAACACTATATTTATTTTAAGAAAATTCTCTCAAAGCAATAATAAAACCTGAAAAGTTTTTAGAGTACATTATAAAACATTTACCATTAAACTCTTCATAATGTAGCTTCAATTATTAGCCCGATGTTTTGTGAGACCTAAGTTTGTTTCTATAAAAACACTCATGTACTATCAATATATTTAAACTATGATATAAGTTTATTATATTTCGGACATTTTATTAGTCTAATATCTTTTACTAAAAATTACACTATCCTTAAAATTCATATGAAATTATTTAAATGAAAATGTAGCATGGACCTAAAACAGATAAGTGTTTTTCTCTTTCAAATAATAATAATAAAAAAATATTCTTTATTTGTGGAAGTGAAATATTTCTGATACTTTTCTAAGTATATTTTTTTACCTAATTGTAGCTTGAGTTTCCAACAAGCGCCATCAATCGAGTTTAAAGGTTACGAGACAACAGTTAACAATTAACCCCGAAGTCATGCCGTGAAAACTTATTAGAAAACCACATGCCTGAGAATCTTTTTCCACGGTTATTTCTAAATAATATTTTCCGCACACTCAAGCGGAAGGGCTATATTATTCGGCATAGGGTTGAAGCAAAATTAATTTTGCATTAGTACCAGAGGCTTAAGCCCCACAATGCTTACAATTCTTTTGCTGTATCATATTTATTAACAGTGCTTTACTCTGGAAACCAGGGTATCGAGGTTCGCAGCGGTAGCTAATGAAATTACAGAGATCGGAAAAATCAAAGGACTCGGGCACCGTAAGAGGTCTTCCTTTTCATAAGTGAAAGTATTAATTTTCGTTACTGATTTATACAGGGTGTAAGCATATCAGCAGGAAATGTTTTGCATAATTAATGACGGATTTCTATATTTTGTTTAGTTCATTGTAAAAAGCCTTATTGCTGCACCTATTATTGAAAATAAATTTCCTTATTGCGTTTTTTTTTAAACAAGGGAATTTAAACTGTTGTGGGGGATTTCAATTTTTATGAACTGAACTGAATTATTCATTTTCTGATAGCTATTCTTAGGAGATTAATTACTAGAATAAATTGTTTTGTTCATTGTATAGTATATTAAATATGTTTTTTTTTGTATCAAAAGTGTCTGTGGTTGTTCTTCAATTATGTTCTTTCTTTTTTCTACCTCATGTTTCTTTAATTAAAGTAATACGTTTAATGTTTCATGTCCGAAACATATCACTTGTAAGAAAATTTATTTTACTTTTGTTGTGATGCATATGCTTTAAATATTAAATTTGGATACGGTTGTCATTATAAAACTGATTAAGTTTTATAATGAATAGCCTAGCAGTTGATATCTTAATTTTAAAATGTTTAACTTTGACATTGACTAGAAATCAAAATCATGATGAGATTCTTTCTTATCTAAATCATAAATGACTCTTATATTTTCGATTAAGGATGCAATTAACTTTTCAGTGTGAAAATCGAAATAACAATTAAATTCGTAATTGGTATTTACAGAAACGATATGTATTTTCTATCGATTAAAAAATTGAAATATTTCATTAGAGAGCATAAATTCAACCCACTCAACAATTATTAATTTTTTGTGTTTTCTGTTATGAAATTTGTATTAGTGAGGTATTTTTGGGGAATAAATACTTGTATGTTAGGGTTTTGGAATCAAACATTTGATATTGAATGAATTTTGATGATGAATCATTGATCAAACATTGATCATCTGTTTTGATAAAAACAGATGATTATTTAAAAATATAAAATGTATTTTTAAGAAAATAAAATAATTAGACTGCTTTTATTTCGATACACATTTTTATGAATTGATGTTTGATTTTTTATGCTTGTTGCTCAATAATCAATTTTGTATATGAGGGAATGTTAGACAGGAACCTACGGCTTAAAGAGGATTCAGAACCATTATAAATATCCAAACCCAAGTTAGGAATCGAACCCATGAACTGTTGAACCAAAATGATTTGATGTTAGCTGGATTGTTCTTAAAGCTGTCTTAAGGTTTATCTAAGTTAATCAACTACAAGTTAATGTTCCATTATTGTAGCTGAAAAATCATTCGAAAAATATGGCCGACCTTAATTTACGTGTTAGATTTATCACTTATAACCACGGTTCTAAATTATGTCTTATTGCTTGTAAGTTCTATTATAAAGCATAGCATATATACATACATATATATATATATATATATATATATATATATATATATATATATATATATATATATATATATATATATATATATATATATATATATATATATATATATATATATATATATATGTATATATATATATATATATATATATATATATATATATATATATATATATATATATATATATATATATATGAATGTATGTATACATTCATATATTATATATATATATATATATATATATATATATATACTAAAACATTTAATAGCATTAATAAAATAGGACCCTACAGTATTTTTCAGATAATTTAAAGTACATACTGCAAAGTCAATGACAATCAAGATGATTTTGCAGCACATAAACTGTAAACCAGAACACAGTTTATGTATTTACATTAATTAGAAAAGTATCATGGGGTAATTGGAAAATTTCATATTGACTGTCATTCAATAATGCCTGATTTTGTTAAATATTTAATTTCTCCGATAATTAGTGGTTTTAATGTATTTTTGTTTGGGGACCATATCATGTAGGTTTGGTTTGGTTTGTTTGTCGCTCAATGGGAATTTTATTGCACACGAGGACTAATTAGACCGGAACTTATGGCTTAAAGTGGATTCCGAACCATTACAAACATCCATGCTCAAGGTGGGATATGAACCCACGAACTGTTGAATAGAAGGCAAGAGCGCTAACTATTCGGCTGCCAGTTCGGCCCGGATCATGCAGGCACTTTATGTTGCGAACTTATGGATGCAACTGTGAAAGAGGTTCGTATTGATATTTCACGTTCTGTCCCTTATGTATATTAAATATTACATCTAAGGTTTTCTCGCAATAAGATTTGTGGTCCATTATTACAAATAAACTTTTTAATGTTTCACCTATCATCACTTCATTTCATGTTTTACCAGTGAAATTAGCTTATGTTAGGTCGACTCATTTTCGCATTGAATACACATGTTTTACTCATAAGTATATTTATTTCTTCCGATGAGTCTTTTTGATGTTTGGCATGTGATGAATGTTTTACAATTTATCTTATTTTGCTCCCGTATCCAGTTTTTAATCTTCAGCGCACTTTTTAAGAGTAGCATTTTATCGTTGCAAGATTTAATTGGGGAACCCTCCCTTCTCAAACTCTTTGTATTTTTATATGTAATTAGTGTTTGGCTTTCGTCTTAATTTTAATAATTTGTGTGTGATTTATATTACTAATTCTACAATATTTATACCTTATTTTATAATCCACACACATATTTCTCACATTGTTTATATTATTTTAATTACATATGTGCTTTCACGTTTACTTTTTATTGCCATATAAATTAGCTGTTAAGGAATTAGTAATTATTTTTTAAATTTTGTCCCGTTTGTCTCGTTTTAGACTTTGTACCATTAAATCAATCAATCAGTTTATCTTAGAATAACAAATAAATCAAAGTTATAATTTTTTTTTCATTTACAAATGTTTTCATTAAATTATCTATGAAGCGATCGCTATTGTCAATTGAGAATATGAAAATGCAAAGCAATAATTATTAGTACATAAAGTTGATTAAAAATATATTTGTTTTGTGTATGCACAGTTTACTACAGTTATAGTAATCCCAGATAAAAAAAAACAGTTCAACTGATTTAGCTACATATATATTTTAGCAGGCATTCTGTTGAGTTTTAGTAAAAAGGGCTCAGATCACATGAACTCTCATTTCCTAATCTTTATAAAATATTACATATTTTAAATAGATAACTAGTGTGAATTGACGATAATAACTATTCTTTCATTTTATTGCCCCATCAATATAGAGTTGTTGTCCAAAATAATGAAAAACACATACAAAAAGAAGCATTTTGCTACTAATATAGTATGAGTGTGTCTACGGCAATTAACTTACTTGAATCCTTATTGAAATGAAGTTATGTATGGTGATAAGTTTATTGTTGTACCATTTTCCGTTGTAGAAACTTCTCTAATTTCCGAAAGACGCAGGGAAAAGATAACAGGATCTCTCTCTTTTTCTTCCAAAACAGACTACAAATGTTCAATGATATTTTAAGACTCGTCAGTGGACAGCCAATAGAAGGTGTGCTACAAAATATTCTTGTTTTTTAAACTTTAATAGAACAGTTCGTTACAGTGAATCAAAGAATTATCATCTTTATATGTGCTATTTTTAGATGGGAATATTATCCGATGATTGCAATTGTTTGGCCAAAAGAGTGACATAATTAGTGCTAGTGACCTATCTTTGCACTGTAAAATTTTGTCCAAATCAGAAGATTAAGCAGAAAACATTACAGACCCTCCATGTTTCACTATATATTGGAGACAGTTTGGCTTGTAGGATTCTTGGGAGTTCATCTTACATCCCATAATGAGGAACAGGAGAAAACTGGATTTATCTGAAAACAATGCATGTTTCTATTGAATAACATTCATGCTTTTTAATCTTTGTATGGTATACATGTCATTTCTAATTTTAATATGTCATAAGAAATTAGAAATTGAAGCTTTGACCTAATTACTTTTTTTTTCCGCGATACCATTCCAACATACTGAGTTCTGTAGATATTAATTCATCTTAACAATTGCTTTTTCTGCAGTGGTCTTTCTCTTCTGATGATCACAATTTTCCTTAATATTCACCAGTCTATAGCAGGGGACTTGATTTCCCTTCCATAGTTCTGTTTTGAAGATTTGCCATGATCAATGTATGCTGTCGTGGTGCCTTTTGATATTAAAACAGCTGTATAATATTATAGTTAAATATACATCGACCAGCAAGGCCTTACTGCCTTCTCTCGTTGGAAGTCAAGCAGACTTCTCCTTTTAGCTTCAGTCTAACAGAAATTAAGCAAACAAGGATGTAGAATGCACTAACTCACCCTTGAGAATATGAGCAACAATGTTATAGGAAGAACAGACAGCTATATGCAATTTAGTCATATGCTATTACATAATGGAAATCACTGTTTTTAATGAGGCTTCTTCATTATTTTACACAACTTTTGCATAAATGCAAATATTAAAATATCAATTTTAAATGACTAAAAGCTAATAAAATTATAAACAAGAAAAATGTGTTATAGTAAAATATATGAATTATTCCAAGCTTTGTGCGAACAAATATTTTAGATATTAAATGGTTCTTATCGATGTAACATTGTATTTTTAATTCTTTTTTGCAAAAAAAAATATGATTTAAAAAAGAGAAATATTTTAAGTCAAATGTTAATAGTAAATTTAGTTTTAAATTATTAAAACTGTGAGTGAAGAAAACTATAAAATGAAATTCAATAGATGATTTATTTAATTCAATTTACATTAATTTTGCAGAAGCTTTTTTCTGGGAGATATGTTAAACATTTTTTGATCAAATAAAATAAAAAAAAGATTTTTGAATTTAAAATTTTGAAAACAGATAAAGATTCACTAATGATGAATAAAAACATTTATTTTCACATGAAATTTAATACACTATAATTGGATTAAAAATTTATAATGCAACTTTAGCATACAATTTTTAATCATAAGTTTGAATTTAATCTGCAAAAATAGTAAAAAAAAAAGACACCTAAGTTTCTTAAGAGATACGAACTCTCATTATAGCAATGGGACCTTGTTATACTTTCCAAATATGCTTTTTAAGATCATATAATCCATCTTATTTGTCGAAAGTTTTTTCCTGAAAATATTGGCTTGATTAAGCAAGCATTTCATATTATGGATGTAAGAAGGAATAAATATGCAAGCACCTCACATCTTTTTTTCGTTAATGGTGATTTAAGTAAAACACGTATCATATATATTCTCAATATATCAAATATTACTTCACACTTTTTATAAGCATTTTTATTTAAACTAATGAGATTTCTAGAACTGTCCAAGGATTTACATTTTGACTTATAAATTTAAAAAAATATCTGAAATCAAACAATTTAACAATTTATTTCTACCCTAATATTTATAATATAAAACTGACTTACCTTACTTATAATATCTTTGTAACAAAAAATTAGAATGGGTGTCATGGATTTTGATTGGAAGAATGTACATGATTATTATTTATTTTTTCTAATTGAAACCACATAAATTAAACTATAATAAACACATTACGGGTGTTACATTTAGAATAATTTAATCCGAAACATTTCTAGTGTATTTCTGAATATTTCTATTGACAATGGAATGTACCACTCTACTTCTGATATCTTTTGGCAAATTCTAATACCGAAAGACTATGATTTTCCAAAAGAAGTTTTGATCTGCTGTGAATTTATTGCTGTCAGAACAATTGTATTTTTAATTTTAATATTTCTTTCCATTTTTCTCTTAACCAAAATTTTTATATTAGTTTCTAGATGTCTAATAAGTTTAATACTAGTGTAACTGGTAATGTTTGCATCGTACAGTTTTGAATTTATTTCAGTTTAAATATTGAGAAATGAAATTTTGGACTATGGGTGAGTATATGAATGATTTTGAAACATTAAAAAACAATGAAAAATAATAACTTTACATAATTAAGAATAATTTTAAATATTTAAATTAAATACATTTGTTGGCTTCTTAGAAACATGACTTATATACAATGAAATAAATTGGTTTTACTCGACAATGGTTTTGCTAATGTATTGTTGATAACACCAATTTTTGATTCAAAATCTGTTGTTGATTATGATTAGTTTTCATAATCACAAGACAACTAGGCTATTAATCTTAGTTGTATCTGGAAGAAATTAAAGTTATTTAAAACCTATTTAAAAGTTCAGCAGATCAAAAATTATAAAATATAATAAAATTAGAATTTATCATTGTAAAAGTATTTGCTGCTATTAGAGAAAAGGAAACAAGTAAAATTTATTGCTGAAAAAATTGAGTTAAAAGAAAAGAAATTTTAACCAAGCAAAATGACTGAAAAATTGCTTTTAAATAGGTATAATTGCTTTAGAATAAACTTTTAATCCAGTTTTCAGTTAAAATATTCACAGTGAACAAAATATAGATTAACAATAGAAAATTGATAAAATTTGTGTTTTTATTGTGACTTTTGTTGTCAACATCCTAAAAAATGACTAAAATGGAAATATGCATTAATTAATGACTTATGTACTATCTAATCAGCATTGTGTACTACATATGCTTATTAAATTTGGTTAACTTAACGATGTTACCTAATAACTTGTTATGTGTTCGACAAATGTTCCCCTTTTACCCAAAAAATTGGAAGTGTTTTAAGAAAATTACACAAAATAATTGGAATGTTTAGAGTAAAATGTCAAAATTGCTTAAGAGTAATGAAATTATTTCACTTTATCTGAAAAAATATGTTCAAAAATGAAATATTTATTAAAAGTAACTTCCAACATTTTAATTTTATTTAAGAAAGTATCACTCAGAAATCTTTTCTTTCAGAATCAAATTTTCTTTACCTTAGATAATTTATCAACGGTAAAATTCAACATCAGAAATTATAGATACAGAGGCATTTAGATTGAGCGACAACACATTATTCAAAATTGTCAAATCTAGAGAATTAACAACCAATTATATAACTACAGTTAAAATTTTATAACAAATCAACTTAAGTGATTTCTGTAATTCAACAACATATTTATTTGCTTAGAATTTATATCTTTTGCTTGTAGCCTCTTCACTTTGCTTAAACCAAGTTAAGTTTCTTGTGTTATCGATTTCTTATTTCTAAGCATTTTTTATGGTAACCGTAGTATAAGTTCTCACTTTGTTAAATGCTGATATGACAACGAAAATATAGAAACTTCATATATTTGGGTGAAATTGTTGAGAAATCCTTGGTAGTTAAATGATTCTGCCAATGCATTGAGAGCACAAATAATTTTAAACTATTCAAATTGTTTACTCAAATGATGCTGAAGAGAAATTAAAGAATTTAACATTTTAAAAGTAAAATTTGTTTCACTTTAATTCACAATTATTTATAAAAATAAAGTTATTATAGACAGTATAATAGTGTAATATAAAAATATTTTGCTAAAAGGCTTATAAATTTTACATTTATTTAATGTTTCTTTTGTACTTTAGCTCCTGTTGCTCAATTAATGCTTTAATTTGTTTTTAACTATACCTAACCTTTATATCTTAATATATTGGAATGAATATCTTGAATGTCTATTTTTGTTCCGTTTTATCTATTGTTTTTCAAATTGCAAATATTTAATTTTTTTTAGTTAAGCATAATTAATACAAATTAATCAATTTAAATTCATAGCTATAGCTAAATATCTATAATTAACTAAAATATTTACATATTTCTAGAAAAGAAAAAAACTCTGTAAATAACATATATGTTATGTATATATATTTATACACAGGTTTCATTTTTATAACATAATTTATCTTGGGATTTATTTTTTTTAGCAACCGTAAAATTATACAGAAATAATGCTTCAGAAATCATTAAAATTTTAGTTTATTCAGTTTTTTAGCTATCCTATTACCATTTTTGTATTCATCTGTTTTGAAAAACTAACTTGTCAAATTAAAAAAAAAAAAAAAAAAAAAAAAAAAAAAAATGACGTCTAAGTTTTATATTATCTCTATATACAGAGAAAGTATATTAAATGGTACTTTTCAATATCTTAGTTCGAAGGAACAAATCATATTATCACTGTATTTAAAGTTAAACCACATCTTATTTATAGTTTAATATTTTGATTTGGATCTTAAGTGTATGTTAAGTGTCAAAAATATTTTTATATTGCAAGTAAGATTAATAGTTTTTATTAAAAATATTCTAATAAATGTACTTTTGAATTAGAAGGCATTTCTTTGAATGAGAGGTAAAGACTTAATAAAACACCAGTCACTTCGTGTCTAAAATGTAATCTACTGTTTTACTAGGGTTTTAGTTGATGCATAATAAATAAAAGTTACATAATTTGTGCAGGAAATCACATCTTGGAGTCTTCTAATTTTCTTGCTAAATATGCCATTTCTTATATTAATGCTCTAATAAGAGATCTTTTCCTAATGTATCCATAAAATGAATAGCAAAAAATACTCATAAAAATTTTGAACTTTAAAATTCAGTAAAATAAAAGTGAAATGTTATCAATTTTAAGTGGTTTTAAAATATATAATGATATGTAATTATTCTCTTCTTTTTTATAGTTAATAGTTTAACATGTTCTTTCACATTCTGACACTCATAATGATTTAAAGGGAATAAAGTTTTAAGAGTTTGACAATGAAATGACAAACTAAATTAATTTTACCTTTATGAGAGAGAGAAATATATTTATATATTTTTTAAATGGGGATGAAACAGGCTTAAAAAATAGTAATTAAATATAGGGCATATCGATATTTTTTTAAATATATGCACCCCTGTTGCTTTTTCTTTTAAAATACAATACTATAGTGTTTCTGGGTATATTTTCATCTACTCAATGTCAGTATATTTCATCTCAGTATTTACTATTCAAAATACTACTGATTGCTCAATAGTTTTATCTTCAGCATATACTCGAAGATAAATTTGATTTGAGCTTATCTTCGAGTGTATGCTGAAGATAAAACTATATCTAAATCCCACAATAGTCTAATATTTAACTTAAAAGTTCAAAATAACTGGAAGTGTATTAAATGTATTCATTAGAATTGATTATGTTGGTTATTGAGTAAATGAAAACCACTGAAAATGTATTGATTTCTTTCTTTTTATTTTTTTTTTGATAATACATTTTTGATTGTATTGATAATACATTAACTGTGTTTCAAAATAGCAATAGGAAATTCTTCAGACAAGTTATAGAAAATGCCAGAATTTAATTGAAAAGTTTACGACAAATTATTATTCCAGATCTGCGTGTATTTCATTCTTTACATAGTTAGAATGTTGAACGCAAGACATAGCGCGCCACTTCTATTGAACAGTGATCGTGTTTCACCTACACATTTACCCACATGTTTGACAAACAAAAATTGGATGTAAAAATGATTAATTTTAGTAATAAAGACCACTTTCATTTGAATGGCACGTTTGTGATCAAAATAATCACATATGGGGAAATGAAATTTCAAGTAATGCCAATGGAAAACTAATATGCAATACCTGTTTATGGAACAATCTGGGAGATGCTCATTAAAAATGGGATATTTTGAGAACGATTTGCAAAAATTGGAAAAATGTTTCTTACCTATTATCTAAATGAATTCATACCTACTATGACAATACATAGCTCTAGCAGTAAAAATATGATTTAATTCAGAATTTAATGAAATTCTGAATACATATTGAAATAAAAAATATTTTTGTCAAAAGAATATTAAGAATGGTTAAGCATTTTTTTAACACTAATTTTAATCTATGGTTACATAGAAATTTTCATGCTATTTGTAAAGAGACTGCTGGTTATTAAAATTACAACTCTTAGAAGGCATGGTTTTACATACATGGCAATCACATGATAGGAAAAAGAGGTTGGAATATTTCAATGATTAGTCTTCCTGAGTATTTGGATAAAGC
The DNA here is from genome assembly GCA_030067965.1 of Latrodectus elegans. Lineage (NCBI taxonomy): Eukaryota > Metazoa > Arthropoda > Arachnida > Araneae > Theridiidae > Latrodectus > Latrodectus elegans. The sequence goes on from CM057822.1 coordinate 56,837,285, forward strand.
AGAAGGGATAAGCGACATTTAAAGCTCTGATTTTATTAAAAATTGTGCCATGGATGTTTTCATTTAGAAATATCTTTGTGAAATTTTCTCAGAATATCGTGTTACGCTTGAATAAGAAGGCATGCTTAGAACCAAGTGTTGAAATTTGATAAGAGCAATATCCTTATCTATCAAGATTTAGATTTATCGTTCCGTGTTATTGACATTTGCACGTGTGATATTACTATTTCCCATAATGTTACGATTTATATCTAAATATGTCACAATAATTAAATGCTTAGCTTAAAAGTTCAAGATAGTTGGAAGTGCTTTAAGTATGTAGAATTGAATAAGTTAGTTGTTGAGTAGTCAGTGTCGTAATCCACCAATGTCATGCGAAATCTGAATCGACGGGTTGTTGAGGGATAAATTGGGTTTCCAAGTTTGACATCATGCAGGGATTCCAAGTACATTGTATGACAAATACCCAAGAACATATTGTGAGGTCGGATTTGTAAAAAAGTACAACAGTTGGAAAAGTGAAGCAGTGCACCCCTTATTGCCAGCCTAGCTAACACAAGACAACAACTACATCACAATCCACTTTCTTTTTAATAATATTGTTTTTTCTACGTTTTATTTTTATTTTAGTAATTAGTGTGGTAGAAAGATAACATTTTTATTTAAGTTCTTGAATAGACTGGAGTTTTTTAAAATTAAGATGATTAACTTAATTCATGAAAAAAGTAGGATTAAGAGCAAATGAAAGGTAAAATATACACAAGCAGAAAAATCAAGAAGTACAAAATTAAGTATTTATATTTATTTAACTATACTTGAAATAAATATTCTAAGCAATCGTTCTACGACATCGGATTAGTGGAGAAGTCTGTACTTGGAAATTGGGATTTAAATTTATTAAATGGAATTCAAAAATCCTCGCATTTGGAAATTTCCGAAACTTTATTTAACTCAGTATAATTACGCTATTTATTCTTCTTAAAGAATGTTAAAGAAAGAACTTTTGCAAGGAAAATCTAAGCAAACAAATTAATATTTATGACTCTCAACGACAACAAAAGTTGTTACTGGTTAACTTTTCTTGATGTTTTCGTTGTATCTTTTTCTTGGAGAAAAACTAGGCTGCAATACCCGAAATGGTAATTATTCTTAAATAAATAATGAACTCCAAATCTTAACGTATAGTTATCTATTTTTCTTGTTAAACAAACAAGAGTTTGTTTTCGAATCTCAGACGTCATTTAATTTTTAAGGCAATTAGAAAATGAGCTTCAAACTGTGAAAGAAAAATGCATATTTAAAAAGGTGCTGTGATGCATTTGACACAAGCTGAGAATATGAAATGGTTATGGAAACTGATTCTTTTTTTTTTCTTTCCCCTTTTTTCAGCATACAGATCATAAGTTTGCTTGTTGCAGGCTTCACACCTCAAAGGGAATTTTTTCCCTGACAAATAAATAGTGTTTTCCCTAAAAGAAAGATTTCTCTCGCGAGAAGTCAGTTATTTTTCTCTTGTATGAACGTCACTTCTCTTTCGACTCTTTTTGTTACGTATAAACATATTCTCCTCTTTTACTAGATCTTCTAGAACTTTGACAGCCTGAAAAGCAAAAGAAACATACAGCAAGGAATGCAAAAGATACTTTTTTCCCTCCTTTTCCATCGAGGCAACTGTTGGAAAATCAGTAAGCGCTCATGGCGAATTTCTTTTAACTGCATTTCGGAAGGGAAACCGCCAAAAAATAAAATAAGGAATATCAACGAGAGGGAAAAAATTTCCATCGAAACAATTGAATTTCAAAACATTGTCACCGGCTGTGGGGAAAAACAAAGACTTAAAGTGTTTTTCAACCAAATCTCAACACCGCGAGTTTTAAAATTGAAATTCCCTTTTTTTCCTTCTTTCCCATACTGTTTCGCTTTCCCGCTGAATATGAGCGTCATTATAAATAGATGATGGCTGGTAAATTGGGGCTCATTTTTCATTCTCGCATTTTTTTAATACAAATTTTAAGCAATGCAGGTTTTATTTTAGTTTTTGCGATTTCGCAGTATGAGTTTTTTCCCTTTTATTTTTCCCTCTTTTGCGTAAGGGTTTTTTTTTATTGAACATGCGTTTGATAGCAATTTAATGTCTTAGCTGAATAACGAAATTATGCGAGAAGCGAAACGCTTAATGCAACACATCACAGATTTAGAAGTCTGCATTTTGGAGCATTTCCACGAAGGGAGAACTTTACATTGTGTTTTTTTTCATCAATAAAATCAACGTTTTTCCTATGAAATAGTTTGCGCATATTGAACACAGGCTATTTGAGTTTGGTTCGCTTGATTTAAACTAAACGCCAAAGAAAATGATTTGTATTTATTTTTGGAATATTTTTGAAAGAGAAATTAAATTATTATTTTTTTCGTAAATTTAAACATTTATTCTAATGATTCGACAGATTTTTCCATATTTATCTTTCTGATTTAAAAGTAGTTTTAGCGTTATTGTTAAAAACAATCAGCTTATGTTTTTTATCAAAATAAAGTTTCAGTAATTAGTGCTCCAATTTCAGAATACATGATAAAACAATTTATGCACGTTATATCTATACTTAATTTAGAATAGATTGTGTTCATAGAAAAAAGATTTTTAAAACCCAGTGTTCTTCAATTTATTCTGAGAATAACATGCTTTCATTCTTTATTTGTATGAATAAAAGATTTAAAACAGCATTTATATAACCTTATATGATTAAAAATTTTTTTTACCACATACATATGAAACAATTTTAATATGTAAATATATAGTATTTTATATACCTGGATAAATAACAATGGAGGTTGTATTAAAATGTTATTTCAACATTCAAGACTTTCTTAAACATGTTTTCAATCATAACCGAAAAATATATACAGATAATTTTCTTAAGTAAAGAGTAAGAGTTAGCTGTGAATAATTTTTTACTAGGTACTGCTTGAACATAAGGACACAGAAGTTCAATACTGTTTAATCAGAATTTAAATCTACCATAATTATTACTTATTTTATCAAAGTAATTTAAGCGATATAATTTAACTTTAAGAGATATTTAACTTCATACAAGATTATGATGTATAAGGTAGAGTTAAAAGCTAAAATTCTTTTTAATTTCTTTATATAACTCTTAGATATTTAATATTCTTCACTATTCAATGCCTTTCTAACATATAATATTATTCATGAAATCTTAAAAGTGAAATATAAATTTCATGTTTCAATCTCAAAATAAATTTCATTCTATAATTCTATGGAATCCACATTAAACATATAGTAGAATGCAAAAAACAATTTTAAAAATATTGTGTGAGGGATAAGTTTACGTTCCTATCAAACTTAAAAGAGATGGTGATCAAAATATAAAGTCAGTATTCAAACATAATTATTAAATAAACTTTCAAAAACTATTATTATGTGACTCTAACCAATTAATGGTAAAATTATTTCATTTTTGAAAAAGTGAATGAGGAGCATAAAATGGGAAAGAACTCTTCAAACATTTTCGAGAGCTCAACGGCATTACGAAATCTCTACAGAGAAATATCCTAATTTTCATATAATGATTGTCTGTATTTTATTCTGAGTATTCAAAGATAATATATAAAATATATAACCTTATATACTTTATATTGCCTTTGTGAATTCAAAGAAATGATTTGCAAATTTGAGGTATAACTTTTTTGTACTATTGCATAAAATATTCTTATTATTTCAAATATAGTTTTATATCTGTTATAATAGTAATTGCTATAACGTTTCTGTGGACATTTATGCATTTATCATTATATTTAAACCAAATATTAGTTTTTTTAATTTAAAATTGAAATAGAGATATATTAAAATAGTTAACAAAGAATTTTTTTCGATATGAATTGTAAAAGTAAAAGGTTCAGACAATTATAAATGTGAACCTTTGTGACTCTATAAATGAAGACATTATTATTATGTAAATAATTTAACTATTGATGCATATTAAAAATAAAAATTTTTAAATTTGCGTATTAACAAAATTTCTTTCAGATAAGCTATTAAAATAGTATATTTATTTTAAAAGAAATTAAAATTCAGTCTCTATTTGTTCAATAATTTTTTTCAGTTAATCTTCATTCCCTTGTTATACTTGACACGTTAGACATATCAAGAGAATGAAGATTTACGAAAAATATTTGCCAATATCCATAATCAATCACAAGTAAAGTTTATTTCATGTCAATGATTCAAGGCTTGACTCAAATTACGTAGCGTGCATTTCGAATAAAGCCATTATTCCAGTTACAGATTAGTAGATAAGGACAATTTTGCCTTACATTCTACTAAGCCTTTTGGAAAATTCGAAAAATAACACATTTTTCCCATAATAAAAATGTGTATGTGTGATCCAAGATAGTTTCTTTTTAATTTCTGTATTCACATCAAGCTGTTATGCTAAATAACTAAGCACAGTTCACCCAACATTCATTGTTAAAGCATAAATGCTATCAGAATAATGTGAATTCAACTTATAATTGTAATTATGCTTTAGAATTTCTTAATTCATTAATTATTTCTCGTATTTGAAAGTTTAAGAAGAAATCTATGATGTTATTCATGCCGTTCTGAAAACATTTGAAATATTTAAAAGAATACATATTTTAAATAACCTTCTGTTATAGCAATCACTTTTAAATAATTTTTCGGTAAGAAATAATATGGGCTTAAAAAATCTGATATTTTTGAAAGTAGTTAAGTGAAATATTGGTATAAATATGCATTCAAAAGCAAAATTAATTTTAGGTTTAGTATAATACCACGTGAAATCAAACTAACGTGAAATTTAAAAGAAAATTTATCTAAACATCTGGTAGTCAAATATTATGTATAAAAATACATTTTTAATATTAAGAAAAAAATCTTGAACATTTTAGTAAAAAATATGGACTGTGTGAGATTGTGTCATCAACATAATTTCAAATAATTATGTAAGAAAATGTTGAAGAAAAACTTGCACTAAAAACTGCTGAGAAAGCTCAGTTTTCAAAAATTGTCTAAGTTCTTAAAAACCATCATTATTTTTCACTTAAGAAAAAATATCTGAAAAAAAAAGACATCATTAATATACTATTTACGGTAAGAACTATAATTATTTTAAATAAAATGGTAATGTTTTGGGTTATCACACAGAAGATTTGTATATAACAGATCTGGTTTTCTTATTAAAAAAAGTAGGTAAATCAAATTTGCAAGAACTTGATTTTATTGACAAAATTATTTTAGAGACTAAATAGTTTTTTTTAAAGATCTAGTTCTTTAGACAAATTTTACATAACCTTAAAAATGTTTCTTGAGATCTGAATATGTATTGAGGTTATAATGAGAGATAAATAAATTTGTTTTGGGTAAATATACATGTGCAATACATATAAGAATTATTTAAATGATTTCACAAAAATTAAAATTAAATTGCAAGAAATAAGCTAAAAAATTTAATCTAAGTTGAAAACATAATTTCAATATTATTTTATGTATTGAATAATTGAATAAAACCTGTAACGTTAGATATTAAAATATTAATTCCAAATATATTATTCACAATTATTTTCTTTTTAATTTATGTTTAAATGAGTCCTTAAGTTTCGATAAAAAATGCATCGAAAGAACATGTAATATATATATATATATATATATATATATATATATATATATATATATATATATATATATATATATATATATATATATATATATATATATATATATATATATATATATATATATATATATATATATATATATATATATATATATATATATATATATATATATATATATATATATATATATATATATATATAAATATATAGATAAGGCACATAATATATAGATAAGGCATAGAAAATTTATAGATAAGGCACAAAACAAATTGAAAGAGTGGATGATGAATTAGGGACTTGACGTGTATATCTTATCTAGTGACCAAAAATATTCGACAATTTTGAAATAGGGCAAGAAGAGAAGGTTTAATTGCTATAAAGAAAAATTCGTTGTTGTTTGCAATCTGGGAGTGCTCATTATCTTGTTGAAATATTGAAGCAGATTTAATTTAAAGTAAAAATTAGGAGGAAATTTAAAATCACAGAGATATTGTATTAGTTGCTCAATAAACTGGAATATATACAATATTATATAGTGGTACGATCTTGTACAGCTCCACATTATTATACAAAAAAGAATAAATTTTGTGATGCATACCAATTCTTTCTGTAATATATTCCAATCATAATGTGGTATTTTAGTGTTTTAGGCAAAAGTGTGATACAAATGGAAGCATAATTTCCTAGCATTTTCCAACGTTCATTTTGTCCAACATCAATAAACATTCAAATGTAAAGGAGTTAGACTTAATGCTAATCAAAGCAACACATGCTTCATGCACATTCTGGGTGACACTGTTAGCATCAAATGGTTCATTTTGCCACCAGTCGTTGTGCTATTTACTGAATTCTTACTAACAAGATTGCAAATTACGATAGAGGACTTAGTTAGAGCTACGTGTTCAATAGGTATCTTTTGAGTAGTAAATATGTTGTAAAAAATTCCCTGGAGGAGATTTATTTTTGCATTATCTAATTCAATACATCTATTGTTTTCGTCTAATTCATAATCAAATAAGTTAACAAATTGAAAGGAAAAATAATTCACATTTTAATTTATATTTTTATGGTGGAATTCTGAAATACACTCAGTTGTGTTCATATAAATCACTGCTTAAGAATCAGAAATTTGATACATGAAAGCCACATTAAATTCAAATTATTTGAATATTGTACTGTGGTCTTCTATTATGTTGAAAGGTTGTGAAAAGGAGGTATGTTGAAATTCTATTCATTTGCATACAGTAAGTACTGTAAGTGTCGTATCCATGTAAATAATGTAAACTATGCACTGATTGAAACATTTTTCCTAGTTTTATTAATACGTATATGTTTTTTTTTTATCTGTCTACATTGATCTAAATAGAATTTTAATAAATATATTGCCGACATGTAAACAGTTATAGTGAAAATTATAGTTATGAGTATGCTAGCTGCAACTCAATTTAACATGTAATTTTGGCGAATATATATTTAGAAGATGCTCTTTAAGAGTCTATCAACTGTGAAATTTTAGTGTAACATTTTTTAATTTGATACTTGATATGTAATTCGTACAAATATTTTGTTTCAATTGCAATAAAATGAAACTGAAAAAAAATTAGGCATAGTATTCTGTTGTTAGTTTGTTATTTATTACTTTATTTTCCTCATTTTAAATTCTATATATTATACATTAATAAAAAATACATATTTTATGAATGAAATCAAATTTAATTACAAGTTTTATAGTTTCTTTTACATTACTAATGGACAAGTATTTAATATTTTAAACCCGTTTTCAAATTTATGAAACACAGAAGTTTAATTAATGCTGTTCATTATTGTTGTTTCTGGTTTGAAATCATAATTTGAATATTTAAAAATAGTTGATTTTAGGGAACTTTAAATTTAAGTAAAATAATTTGCACAATACATAAAGTTTAATAAGATAAGAAATTAAAATAAATTATTTATTGTACACTAACGCTGGTTTGAGTTTATTTAAATCACTGCACAAAATTACTCCAATGTCAAGTTAATGAGCTATTAAGCATATGAAAAATTTATTAGTTGAAAAGAATTCCAAATTCAGTTAATTAAAATAACTTCATTAATTTGAAGAACTTAATTAATGAATGATGCTTTTGTGACTACAATTAAGCATTCAGTGATTTTGTCGTAAAAGTAATGAAATTTTTTGCCTTGTTTTGGTAATATCTTTCGCGGATGATTACTAGTTTCTTATTATCATGATGAGCTTGCACTTGTGAGATTATTTTGTCTAAACAATGCAGATGAGTTGTAAATTGGCTACATAATAGAGTACATCATTTATATTCAATAGAATTATTTAAATCTTTCATGAAAAATGTACTCAAAGTAGGTATTATATGCATATAAATTACTTTTCCTATTATCAATTCCTTTTTCATTTACTTTGTAAAAGAAAATTCATGATTTAAAATCAATTATGAGAATAACATATTGTTGACTAAAGTACATTAGCATTTAGCTTTTGTCCTTAAATTCATTCATAAAATTGCTTGAAGTCACTTATAAAAATGTTTTTACAAATTTTACTAAATAGAGTTGCAAAGTAGTATCATTAAATTAAAAGGTAGTACAATTATGAATGTAATAGAAAATTTTATGGTTTTTCAGGAAATATGATAATTTTGGAATTAATATAATTATGAATTCTGATATATATATATATTTTTAAATAAAAAATTAATGTAATGTATACAATAATAAGGCTTATAATACAGGTAAATTATCTAAACTGACGAATTACACGAATATGTATGAGGGAATTGAATACTAAATTGCATGAAATGCATAATAACAAGTAATGAATATTGGTAACAAGACTGTGCATATTAAATTTTATGTATTTCAAAATCAAAATTAAAATTTTTAGTAATTGCAAAAATGTGCTTATATTTCTTTTAATATTTTGCCTTTTTTACATTAGCAACATGTCTTAGTAAAATAAGATTTAATAAACTAATTACAACTATACAGAATTCATAGAAGACTCTACAAAGCGCTCCAAAATAAGACTATAAAGGCATTTTCTTCAATTTTACGGAAACTTAATTTTAAGAATAAAAATATCCTTTAAAAATTAGTTGAGATACACTAGGGAATGTGATGAGGAGGTGGAAATGGTGTAGGTAAAGTAGCAATATCTTCTAGGTCCCAGAAAATTACTAATATATCGAATTTTTAAATAGCACGTAAGTTGTACGGCTGATTCATGGTCGAGAGGTTAGTGTTCCTAACTTTGAAGCAGTAGGTCCCTAGTTCGAACTCTGCTTTGGGCATGGATTTTCCTTTCTCCTTCTGTGTTTGTCTTTCTTTATCACTTCAATTTCGGGGGAAGATGACAAATCCACTGGGTATCACACTGGATAAGATACCATCATCTTCGCCCATTATAGAGCTTAATAGGTATATCCTGGCAGCCCGGCATTGGAAATAAAAGTAAATTGTGCAATGAGAAAACTTAAATAATTCATGCGTAAACGATGTGTTCAAGTCAATTATATTCCAGATAAATTATATTAAAATATTATTGTAGTTATCTTTTTCATGTGAATTCTTTGTATGTTTCAAAAAGATCAATAAATCCAACACTTAAGAACATTATGATACATCGATAGTTAATTAAAAAATGTAATATATTCATTTTAATATTACTTATCTAATTGTACAAATCATTAAAAATCTCTCTATATAAAAAATTCTATGTTATCATCAATTAATAATAAATTTGTTGAATGAAACTATTTTATATTATTGAAGAACAAATTGTTAATATTTACCAATCCTTATCTTAATATTTACCATCAATTAATTACTTTATTAGATGAAATTATTTTATATTTTTGCAGCATAAATTATTATCTTAATACATTTGTTACTAGATCATAAATCACAATGTTTAAAAATAACTTATGAATTTAGTAATGAAGAAATACATGTGAAACGTCATGATTATTTGCATGTCGCTTTATATCAAATTTTATTTATGAGAGAGAATTCCTTTAGAATCTGTCACTTAAGATAGATAGCGAACTATTACAACCTTCATATCTAAAGCTGGGATCATATTTAGAAACTTTTTAATTGAAGACAGAGCATAAAAACTGAGCTAACAATTGAAACTGAAACACTTTGAATATAAGCATTTGAAAAAAAGACCACTGCACATTGTAAAACATTCTATGATCTTCTTCTAATTAGAACTGAAAATAACTTTTGTTGTTGAAATATTCCTATAAACTAAATTCATATGTATTTAACTAGTAAAGATTAGTATATGGAAAATACAAAGATGCTGACCAGTAACAACAAAATTATTTTTTGATGATAATTATTTTGATGATGATTAAAAAAGAGAAATATTCTTCCTAATAGACATGTTCAAGATGAAAATTTTCTTAACAAAATTGAAGGAAAAATTCTAAATACATAGAAGCACATATTTCTTACAACTTAATAATTAAAATCAAATAATTATATCGCAGAGAACATTATAGGAAATTCTATAATTGAAAGCTATAACATTTTTATAGCTTTGTTCTTGATAACACATGGTTTTATGTATTTTGATAAATAATTTAACTGAATCTTCCTTTTTATTATTTAATAAACACTCTACCACCTTTTGTGAGTAATTGTTTCAGCATACAACCAATTTTCTGTTGACATTAAGTTTTTCTCTTTTTTGTAATTTTTATCAGAAGGTTTGTTTTCAAGGCAAATATTACTTAATATGACTAAAAATGTGCCAACAATTGGAAATTTATTTCGCACATTTATAAAAATTAATATTTCAGTTTTTTTTAAAAAGTAGACCATCAAGTTTTCTCTTAATAGCATTTATACATTAAAAATTTCAGAAAAAATTCCCTAAATAAGCCAAAATAAGAGTAGATTCTAAACTGGTTTTCAAATTTTTAGAATAGTTGTTTTAAATAGCGAATCTTCTATTGCATATTTGTAAAAATATTATGATAAATATGAAAGGGATGGTGAGAGAATTCATATGTTGTAAAAAGGTATGGTCATTTGTGTGATGTCAAAATTTTTTTTAATTAAGTCAGCTATTCTATTGGACTATAATTTTTATCCACATTATAGAAGTTACGGAAAAAAAGTTATTAGATTTAGTAGTCAGGCAAAATTACAGAAGGATTAAAAAACTGTTGTTTCTTACTCATAATTCCAATAAATGCTATAGGCAAAATTTTGTAAATGAATTGTTCTGTATGGTTATTAAGTTTATGAACATAACAAATTTAATGCCATAAATAAAAAGTTTGTAGATACCGTTATATATGAATTATCCTGTATTTAAAGATAAGATTATCATATAAAACTATTTATTCCATAAATCAGACTGCTAAATATGCAAGATTTGGGGAACATTTTTCCTTCAATGTGAATTAGTCAATGTGAAATATTTTTTAAAAAATAACATTAATGAGAAATATACTTTGATTATAATTAATATGAATTTAATTAAATATTTAATTATATATTATTTGAATATATGTTTTACTCGGCATACAATAATTTGCTTAGACATTGTTTAAAAGGTTTTAATTATCTGATAATTTAATGCATATTATTAACAGATAATATAAAGAGACATGTTCAAGAAATATAGAAAATATTTTATTCTGACACAAATAGTATTTAAATATATTAATACAAATTATGAGTTGCTATGAAACTTATGGATTATTATAAATACAAATTTGGAGAAAAAATATAGCATAATATGTGATACAGCACAATGAATGATAAATTACTTAGTATAATAAGTGAAGCATTGTATTATTCAATTAAAATAAGGCTTGTCTTAAATAACCAATTAAATTTACGCATAAATTATTCCCAAAAATTAGTGTATGTAACAAAGAATGTAAAGAAAGAACAGTTAAGAAATGATTTAATATTTAAATGCATATAAAGTAAAATAATTAAGGAATTTTTTTAAAGAATTTAAAAATAAGCAACATTAAGTTATAATTGAAATAATTCATGGTAATGTAGAAACAAGTTTTAGTTTAATAAGACAGTATTAAATAATTTTTAAATTCTAAATTCATAGAAAAGCTTTATTTTTAAAAATCAAAATTCAAAAAAATCAAAAAGTACTCAAGTAGTTATTTTACAGAAGACTTTAGAAACACACACACACACACAGTACCACATCAAATTATTATGTTTAAACGATTCTATATTGTGTGTGACGAACATTTGAATAAATGATTTTTCTTTTGTTTATTCTCCTAAGAATGCAAACTCCAGATTTCTGTATAAAATTTTAGAGTTTTTATAACTTATTTAATGTATTGTTCTGAATTATAATCTAATTTGCAATTTCTACTAATTATTTTAAAAGCATTATTTAAAAGTGGTACTTTTTAAAATTTCTTTTGAATCTTTATGGATATGTGAATAAAGATTTGCGTAATAATTTCAGAACATTTATAGGAATATTGTATGCAGTTGTTATTTTGTGTATTTTTTTTTGTTAGTTACTTTGATGATATAAATTTGAATTGATTTATCAAAGTTTTATCCGAAATTTTTTTAACAAATTTTCTCAGAAATGTTTGAATAAATTAATTACGTCTTAAATATAGAACCAATATATACTTATGTTTCGAACTTTGTTCCTCAATCACATGAAAATATGTGCATTCATATTTTTTATTCCATCTAAAGTTTCAAACATTGTTTTTCAATTATATATATACCAGGTGTATACATATAAAAACGAGACGGTTGCTAACAGATGTCGCCACGCTTATATGCAAACATTATGAAACCGTGACACGTGATTTTTTTTATAGTGCGACCTTTGATATTCACGTTTAATTTACATTTGGACGAGTTTCAGCTTGAAATGCGTTTTTTTACTGTGTTGAAAATGTCGAATTTTATGATCACAATTTGCGGACAGAATTAACTTTTTGTGACCATCTGAAGACAATTGCTGCCCAATTGCATCAAATGCTTGTAGAAGCATACTGTGGCAATGCTCTGAGCCATATGCATACGAATACGCAGTGGTTTGAAAAGTTTCAAAATGGTGATTTCGATGTGAGAAACGAGAAGCCTGACAGACAAGCAAAAACGTTTGAAGAAGCTGAATTGCAAGCATTACTCGATGAAGATGATGGCCAAACGCAAGAATATCTCGCAGAACAATTCCATATTGACCAGAGTACTGTTTCTTTCATCTCAGAACAATGGGAAAGACAATAGAGGTCGGTAGACAGGTACCACAAGACCTAACGGACAGTCATCAGGAAAACCGAAAAATGGCGTGCGAAAGGTTGCTTTCCTGTTACAAACGCAAGTCACATTTCCATCATATTGTGACTGGCGATAAAAAATGGATTTATTTTGAGAATCCCAAGTGTTATGGATCATATGTTGATCCAAAACAGCCGGCCAAATCGACCGCAAGGCTGAATCTGTTCGGCCGCTTTTTATCAATACAATACTTATATGTATAAAAAGGAATTAAATTAGTCTCATTTAGGTACACATAAAGATATTGGAAAAAACATTGAAAATTTTAAATAAATTACAAAAATGGATATTTCTATGGCTAAGTTATGTTTCAAGTTCATATTTCATGAAATGCGAAACTTTGTGTCTAAGTTTATCAAAAATATATTTTTAAGTGTCATATCTAATATGTATGTGGCTAATATTTTTTTGAAAACTGTATATTTTTGATGTCATAATTTCCTCACATTTTCTAATTTTAGATACATCCTTTTCAAGATATGTTTAATGAAACTTGCTTTGCAACCTTGTAAAAAATTTTCGTTCAGTATAAAATCAATAAATAGGCGAATGTTTTCAAATGCTCAAAAACACAAGAGATATCGAAACTTAAAAAAATGAAAAGATTTTATTTATTCTACCATTGTATATAATTTTCAAAAATTTTGCGTGAATGTGTATTTTTAAAAATATTACAAAACATATGCAAATTATTCCATTAAACATTATATTTTAATTTCTTTCAATTAAAGGATAATTTTTGTATACATAATTTCTAAGTATCGAATAACATACCATTCATGCGCGCGCATTCCAATATCATACCATTCATATCAAACATATAGTTATTAAATAGGATATTTATTAAGAAAAATATATATAGTATATCTTATAAATTGCCAATGGAATTTTGTTTAGGTATATAAAGTAAAAAAAAATTAACATTCATTCGTTTTTAGCTTTGTTCATTTGTCAAAAGTAAATTAAATGTGTGAAGGTGTATTACACACATATTAAAATAATTAAATTAAAAATTAAGTTAGAATAAATCATAAGTAAACATTAATAATCTACTTTTAGTTAAACTGAGATTTTTAATAACTTAAAAATAATAAATGAATCTAAATCTCCAAATTTCATTTCTAATTGGACATGCTTATAAAAATTTTGTCTTTAAAATTTTTTAAAGCACAGTTTCTATTTTAAATATTTTAGTAAATCTTAAAAGTTAGTGCTATTAAAATCTTTTTCCTTCTTTATATTATATTCCTATAAAATGCTCAAATTATTAAATATTCCAAAAATTTTACAGTCTTGAAACAGTTTAATATGAGGTTTTTGAAAGATAATTATTGTTTTTTTGATCTTAAATTAAAATTATCAACATTTGTCTAAGCGTTTCTTTTTCTTTAAATCAAATAATTTCGTAAAATTATCTTACCCTACTTTTTCTTAAGAATTGTTTTAGTTCATATAATCATAACACAATTGTTTTAATTCTTCATTAAATAGTTCATTACAGATGATTTTTAATGGATTTCTGTTTTGTAAGTATTTAATATTCATCCTGATAAACAATTTATTTATCAAATTAACGTCACGAGATTCCAGAGTATTAAAAAAATTTCCTTTCTTTAGTTGCCCCTTTATAAGTGGAGGTTATTTATATCTGTAAAAGTGATATTAAATTAGCCTTACAGAAATAGAAGGAAAATGACCTTAATACATTTTCGTGTTGCATTTTAACATAAAAACACTGTAACTAAAACAGTTTCCCATTTACTCGCAAAATGACTCCAAGTTATTTTTTCATAAATACCAATAAATGAGTCGTAATATGTATATATGCTTATTTCTGCATCTTTTATGACCATCGCGTAATGTATTATTATGGAAAAAGAGAAGTAATATTAGTAGTTGTTATGATTTTTCTTATCGGCACGGAAGAATATTGAAGATTTTATTTTTTTAGCTACAGAACATATAAATACAAATGCAGATAATGGAGAAAATGGCTTTGTTTAAAAATATTAAATAGATGATAAGAAAGTGAGGAAATTTAATTGAATAAATATAAAGAAAAAGTACATTAACATTAAGTGCATCCTAGAAAACTTAAGTAGGTTAACACTTTTTATATTCGATATTGTGAAGTTTAAAGTTAATGAGATGATTCTTAAAATAAGTAAATGAAAAATTTCTTGTGATGTTGAAGAGATAATTACGTCAAAAAATCTGGAAGTTAAAGTATTTGAAGTCTGAAAATCGAATGAGTTAATATATTTTTTGCTATGAAGTTTAAAACAAGGCATAATAATCAATACATGAGAATTCTGTATAGTTAATACTTTTAGGAAAATGGTGGATAATACTAAAAATATCATTTTCATAAATTAAAAAAATTTTTAAATTAAAGAATAAGTTTGTGAATAGTGAGGAAAATAATATCAAATATTAAATAAGAACAAGGACGGTTTTTATCTTTTCAATTAAACTTTGGAATTACGATTTCTTTTCATATTATGAGTAAAAATTTCCTATTAGTTTTATTTACCGCTGAAGTAATCCACAGCTTAATAATGCTTATCATTCTAGAAAAACATTTTATAGAATATTACAAATTAACAGTTATACAAAAATTAAATAAATTTTATTTAATTATGAATTTAATCAAATGTTATATGTATTACATTATGTACTTGGAGTACTTAATTAGCCCCCAAATGTGTAGAATTTGAAATAACTGATTGATAATGGAAACTTTTTAACTAATAGGATAGCAATTTATTTAGAATAATACACGCTATATATCCACAATATTAGATTTTTCACATTTGAAAATTGTATTTCACTCAGATTTTTGTATGATAATTCAAGTGATGAAAAAATTTAATGTTAACGTATAATTATAACTTCATCATCATTTACTTACTAATGTAATAAGAAAAGCTTTTAAGAATTCAATATTTTAATATAAAATGCATAATAAGGGCCACGAAATGCTTGTAATACTTTTCTTTAGAAACACATTTTTGCTTCAAAAAAGCATTTTCACCTATAAAGCATGATTAAATTATGTATATTAACTACAGTTAATTTGTATTTAAATGATTTTAACTGCTTTAGACATATTATCACTGATAAATAGTTTCAATTGTATCTAAAAAACGTAATTAATTAAAAATGCATTATTATATGATTATATAAGCAAAATATTTTTAAAATGGATTTTTCACGAATATTATATTTATATAAAAAGCCATGTGTGTGGTAATGTAAAACTAACAATATTAATTTTGTTTGATAATATTCATTGTAATATTACATTTAAATATGAAAATGAATTTAATTAAATCAAAATCGAAAGTAAAAAGTGAAATTAATATAATTTTCAGAGGTTGAAATTGACATATACGCTAAATTTAAATGATTATCCTTTTATTTAGAATTAAATGAATATGGATTAAATATTAATAAGTTTAATCGAAAAATTTAAAAATTTGGTTCTATTTACTAAGGAAATATATAACTTTAATTGTATATTATTTTTCCTTAAATGTTTTATAATAATTTCATATTATATAGCTTTACAAATTGGTTAAAGTTGGAGGAAAAGTAGACAATAATACTACATCAGAATTAATATCACTGAAGATAATATATTATTACTAATATTAGACTGAAAATTTCTATGTAAGGATGGTACATTTCTATCAAGATCATAGAATGATCTATAAATAGATCAAAGGTAAAAAAAAAGCATAATCATTGTATCATAATCTTTTCGTTTGTTTGATATGAACTTAAGGCTCCAATCTCAAAACACTGGCTGAAAATTTTGAAGAAATGAAATTATATAAATCTCAAAAGCTAGAAATTAATATATTTTAATGTTGAAATCTAATGATTTCGTAAGTTACTGAGTTTTCATTATTATTATATAATTGAATATTCACTTAAGTACTGAATACACATTATTCACTAAACTTTGGCTCAAAACAAATATTAAAATTTGAAAACTAAATCACACAGAGAAAATAAATTGATGGCGTTTTCGTTAATTTGCTCCTTAGAATGTAAAATGGAAATTATCCCACAGATTAAAACGAAAATTTAATAAGTAGTTTTATATTTAAATATTTAATTTCTTGACTTCATCATTATTTATTTTTATTTTATTATTAAATCATGTAGAAATATAATTTGTATTACTAAACAAAAGAGATTAGGGAATTTACTTAGCATTTTAGATTATTTTTTACGTCTCAAAAAATATTACAGGAAATTCTAAAATTGTAGAAGATTACTTATTTGAATGAAGTTTTTCTTTCCATTCAATAAAATTATTGATAAGAGAAGATGTGTTGCTTGAACAAAGTAAAATGTATTTTGTGATTCAAGCAATACGCCTTGGACTTTCTTGATAAATGGGTCCAAAGCTATTCCTAATTTTCGTAGATGTGTGGCAATTTTTCTACCAGCCATGACTACTTACTGGTGTATTTGTATCGGTTTAAACTTAGTATTTATCATTTGCTTAAAGAGGGTCAAATTTTTGCAGCTGACCATTTTGACACTTGTCCGGCAGTTGTACTTTTAATACGCACTTGAGACGATATTAATTTTTATGGAGTTCCGGAGCAAAAATTCAATCTGCTGTAGGATAGATGTACCTGAAAAAGTTAATATGTACTGTTTAGAGTTATAGGAAGGTCAGAGAATTAAGGGTATCATATATCCAATATTTTGGACATTTGTAATATATAAATAATGTATTCGAATGAAGTTCTTGAAGATTTTTCTTCAAAAGGTTTTGATAAATAAAAGGGATTTGTTAGATTTTAGAGAACATTGCAAAACAAAATCACAGAATCGGAGCATTTGAAAAATGTTAAGAAACATATTAGGATTATTCAACAGGTATTCTTAAGCTGTATATATTCTGTGTCTAGAAAATTCATGGCTGTGTCATATTGTAAGCAATAATTTGAAAAAAATTATATTACAAATCATAATCAAATAATCCCTTTTACAGCTTTTAAAAAGCATACTTACTTTATAATAGCAGTTTTTCTTATAAAAGAAAAAAAAAACACTTTAATTAAAAAATAAACAAATTATATTGATTTCATATTCAAGGAATTATTAAGATATAAATAAGTTTTAAAAGTATTTCCTTATGAGACTTAAAAATTATTTTGATGGAAAAAAAGAGAGAAATATTTTTTTAGTAATATCAAACAATATGCATTGAATTTATAAGGAATCGAATGAAACATTGATATAGTTTTGTTAAAATATCAAATTAAATGGTTTTATACTCGTTTATTTCGTTCAATGGGAAAACTCATATTTATATAAATCACTGAATTTATAATCACCTGAAATTTAACCTTTTCCAAAGCATTATTCGAAATTTTTAAATTTTAGGAAGCATTGTTCTTATAGATTTATTCATTTGACTTGTAGAAGCCATCTTTTCATATTTTAATTTATAAGTCTATTGTAGAACACATTTTTAAAATTGATTTTTGTATTGATATGCATTTATATTTTTTATCATAGCTATCATAATCATTGTGATAAATTTATTTTAAAATTTTTTATTTATTAATTTTTTTACATCCTTATGTTGGCTCTTTCGCGCATAATAAGACTTGCAGTCCAATAAAGAAATGAAGTATCTCCAGGAGTGGAGAGCGTCTTGAAATGTGAAGAAGTGTGGGCTTCCTGGAAGGCAGAACATTTCCAAAGATGCTCGCCATCCATGTCAACATGTTCCTTACATGTTTAGGGGTGTAGTGTAACAGGCCTCCTCGTGGTGCACTCTGGGAAACGCTTAATCTGTTACAGCCTTCATCTTTCTCTCACAGTCTTTTTCTTAATGAAGGCATCTTCAACTTCTAAAAACTGCCCTTTTAAGTGCAAGAACAACACCAGTCTAAAAGTTAATTTTTTTTATAAAATATGTAATTTATGATAATTACTATATATTGACATGAGCCATTCATAAATCATTAATTTTTAGAAGAAGTATAAAATTAAATTGATTTTGATTGCTTTGCTATGGTCTAATAAACTTTTAGGCAAAATTTCATTCAAAAGGAGTCTAATGATGGAAGATTATGATATTTATTACTGCAGTATTTTCTTGTGATTATGAAGAAAATACATAATTTAGCTGTGTATCAGAAATTTGCATTTTTCATAAAGCTTAACATTTTCAAAATTTAGCAGCAAATAAAACAATTTTTTAAAACAAATTAATAATTCATTTGAATAAATTTGATTTTGTTTTCTAATAATATATCTAGTTTTAAATTGTGTTTCCACCATAAATTTCTTTATGCAATTTTATCTTACTTTATATTTTGGGATGATAAAAATTATTTGTTTTTTTGCAAAAAGCTATATTTTGGGACGATAAAATTATTTTGAAAAAATCTGTAATATTCCTAAGTTAATTATTATTATGCAAAGTTAGCATTTATTTTAAGTTAACTATTAAATTAATTGTAATGTTATTTTTCCTTAAATATATTTTGTCTTTATCTGAGACGAATGGTGTTATAAACTCAATAAAAATGTTTTTAAAATTATGATTAGTTTCGTTTGGGTAAATTTTGTAGATAAAAAGCTTATAAAAAAGAAAAGAAAATAAGAAAAGATATAATTTAAAAAAAACATCAATTATAATAGTATTTATATCTGAATAAAAGGAATATTTTCCTAAAGCATTTTAGTATGTTATTGATAAATTTTAATTAAGAATATTTTAATTCTTGGTAAATTTAAAAGTGTCTTAACTAATTTAGTATGAGCCAATTATTTAGTATATTTTAATCACAATTTATAAATATTTTATAGGTAAAAGCTTGTAATTACGATAACAATGAAGTAAAGTTTTTAATTTTAAATGTATTAGAATGAAAAAATAAAATTTGATTTAAAAACTAGTAATCATAACTAAGTAAATGCGCAAGTTCTTTATAAAATTAGCATTGTAAGCAATGCATACAATGTAAGCTCTTTTTTCTGAACATTTTTAATGGAATCGGTTTATGTAATGGTTATTAGTTTGAAAGATTCAACTATATTCTTGAATAATATAATTATTCAAATTTGGAAATAATTTCATTCCTGTATTCAAGTAGATTCTGTATGAATTAGGAAAAATTAAAGTAAATTTCGAACTGATTTCTCTACGAATCTCATTTTCTATAAAGTTAACATAAAATATTTTCATTTTGTATCAAATATATAAAATCATTACGTGCATTTTTCAGTGTAATTTATTTCTGACTTATAATTTGGATTGTATACTTTATGAAAGAAAATTCATTAAAAAAAATCATAGTAATTGTATTTACAATATTTTATTTCGTATCTCATGATTTCTATTAAAATCACATATAATCGTGTTATTTTATCCCTCATAAATTATTTTGATTAAAAATTCCTTTGAAATGGTAATAATGCTTAAGACATAGTTTTATTCGTTATGAGAAAAAAAGTATCTAATAAAAGAAACAAAAATGAAATTTGGAAAAAATATTTTTTTTTTAAAAAATTTAAATAAAAGATCCTTTAAATAGGTGGATATGGTACATTTAATCTCTTATTTTTTCTATTGTCAATTATTACAAAAATACTGGCATCGAAAATAAGGTTTTGAGTGATATATTAATTTATTCAATATCTTACATTCAATAACATTATTTTTTAAGATTAAAAATTAAAACATTAATATTATAATTAATTGTATTTAATATGTATAGATTGTTTCCATAGGTAATTAAAATAATTAGAAATATATCCATGACACACACACACATCATTTATGAAACGTGTTTTAGAATGATAAATACAGAGTTATCAATAAAACAGAAATGAAACAAAAATGGAAAATAAGCTGGAGTATATTTGTTAGCAGAAAAGCTTTGTATTGAAATAAAAAAAAAAACATTTCTTTGAAAAGTTTAGGATTTTCAGTAAGCTATAGCTGAAAATGTAATATCTTCATAGTGTTTGATATAGATTTTTGTAAGACGTTTCAAATCTCTTTGTTAACATTCGAGAACTCCAAATAAGACCAAAAAGAGGACCTATGAACCCAAATCTTAGCATACTTCGATATATATGTAAACAAGAACAGAATGGATATCTTTCTTTCCACCGTCTTTAGGGAGGCATTGCATAAATTTATTCAAATATTATTTAATATTTAAGTAAAAGTATATGTGTTATTTGTTCAAAGAACAGTAAAATTCAGTTTTTATTTAATAATTTCATTTCTTAATTACGTTTGATAGAGACTAACTGATTTGACTTTGTGATGATTAATAAGCCATAACAAAACGTGTGCAAAATTAGAGGTATATCATGTAATATATTGAATTCCGAATTTCTTGAAAAATGGTTAAATGTTTATCATTTTGAGTTCTTTTATTTTAATACATTTTGATTTATTAGAAGTAGGGGTTTGAATCAAATTATATCAAAATGAAAATGGTTCAAAGTATTCCCTTATTAAGAAACTTTCACAATGAATATCTAACTAGAAAAATTAAATAATTTACATGTCACTTTTAACAAGACAGTACCTTTTAAAAATACAAGAATTTGAGCATATTGCATAATGATGTTACTATTTCTTTTTTCTACAAATTTCATTAAAACTTAATCGATTATTATATATATTGATTTAAGAATATTTCAAATTGTTCCTCCTGTGCAACGATAACGACAAAAACTTAGTAATTAGGAAAAGTCATTGTAAAAAGAAATAAACAAGTAAATGACTTGTGTGTTTAGAAGTGAAAAATAAGTATCCTTAATCTTCTGTAAGTATTTAGTGTCATTTCAAATTGTGATGTAAATATTATATTAAAAGATGATGCGTGAGGGATATTTAGGCAAACAAATAAATTTAATTTGAAATTGAATATCTATTTGTTAAATTTTAAAGTAAAAAAATCAATTCATGTGATTAACCGTAAATTTTCTCATAAAGCAATTTTCATAACTGAAAAATCTTAATTAAGGGGAAAATAAATTCCTTTTTATTGAATTATATCTTTTAATGTAGGACATTTATGTATTATATTTTAAGACATTTATATTCAGATGCTATGCATTCAGTTTATAGAAATCTAATCATAAAAATTATAGGAATAGAAACGGAAAACACACATTTTCTTGATCCTTACAAATAATTGAAATAAAAGAATCTGATGGAATCATAATAAAATTTACTAAAATTCAAAGTAAATATTTATTATGTGCATAGGCAACAGTGCATTTCAATAAGAATTATCCAAATAACCCCCAGATGTTTTCTTTTTCTAATCTATATCAGACAAGATCAGTTATTTTAAAAATTGAATTACAATGAATAGCATAAGGATTGATATATACTTCTTATAGAAAGGAGCTTGATAATGTGTGACTTATACATGAAAAAATTAAAATATAACCGAAAAAATCGATTAATTAGTCACTATGTTTTGCCAGATAAAAATAAATAGGTTTGCTTGAAAACATTTTTAAAAACCTTCAAGACAATAATATTGTATGAGAAAACGAAGTTGAAAATAGTAATTCTATTTAAATCGGCTTAAAATGAAAAATAACCTCTACATGCTTTATCACTTGGTGTATATATATATATATATATACAGATAAATATATACATATATATATATATATATATATATATATATATATATATATATATATATATATATATATATATATATATATATATATATATATATATATATATATATATATATATATATATATATATATATATATATATATATATAATACCATTTCTATCTTTAATTTTTGAAAATTGTTTATGTTAAAAAAGTTGCAAACAAAATAAATAAATAAATCATTTTATAATTATATATAGTAATCATGTAATTAAAATAAGCCATACGTTTTAAAATTTATAGAATTTTTATTACAATTCCTTTATTTAATTTTTGAAATTACGTTTCAGAAAATATTTATTGTTTCTGTTTTAAAAGAGTTTTACTTTAAAAATGATTTGACATTTAAAATAAATATATTTAAAAGTTATTTCTTTTTTCTTGATGTTAATAAGCATGATACAAAATGTTTAACATTAATGATGCAACTAATTTCAAAAGATGTTACCGTATTTTTGAAAATTTTATTTAATTCCTAAATGTTTATTTAAAAAACAAAATTGTTAGAAATAAAATTATTGTAAATTAAGTGGTTGTTTTTAAAATAGAAATTTCCTTTAAGTAAGCAAATAAAGTTTGAAGCTCAAAGACTAACCTATTAATGATATGAAATATCAATTAAATATAATCATTTTCTTGAATAAAAATAAACATTTGCTTTTCTGAATAGAAATTCATTGTCTGTAAAAAAATTGTATATATATTTTTTGCCTTATTTTTTTAACTTGAATCATTAGGATTTAGGCATTAAAATCACTGGTACAATTTAAGATCATGTACCTTAATTAATTATTGGAAAGTTCTAAAAAAATGCTAAATGTAATTCTAAAACAATGTAGTATGAGAAATATTATAAGAAACTTAGATTTGAATAAGTACAATTAATTTCCTTCATCTCTACATTATAAAGAATATTGTTAACAATAAATGTTTGTTAATTAAACATTATTTACTTAAGAAAATATGTGATCCTTGATTTTGGTTAACTTAAGTTATTTATGTTAAAAATTGCTTTTGTGAGTGAATTGAGTTTTGCATTTGAGGTCTTTCACATAATTGAAAAGATGAAAGCCTATCTCTTACAAAATGTAAGATTGTTTTATCTTCAGATCTTAGAAAATGATGCAGCTCTAATTGCAATTAAGTTTACGACATAAATACATAATTACTTTGAGACTATAATGAAAAGATTATATTTAACAATTAATCAATTAATTGCTTTGCAAATGTTGTGCTGTATAAAAGAGTATTAAATACATTATTTGCCTCTTAATCTTTTTTATAACAAGAGATCTATATTACACACAACGTCTTTTCGAAGATAATTTAGAAAAGACTATTGTTATGGTTCACTTAAATTCTGCTATTTTGGAAATAAATGTTTAGTACCGTGTTCAATTTCACGAATTTTATTTAAATAATATATATATTCTTCAATAATCTTCTCTTTCTCCTATTCTAAAATGTCTTTCCTTTTAATTCCCAGAAATCGTTAATGAAAAAACTTAGTGCAATATTAAAAACATTTTTTATTTGCAAAATTTGTTAATATGGAAAGAAAGTTTTTAATAATTAAAGACAAAGTTCTAACATTGCTTGATATAAGTTAAACATTATTTTAGATAAAAATTATGAGTAACAAAGGAAATAATTACTTAATAATAATTCATTAACCTTATATTTATAGTTGCATATAAAATATATATTTTATAATTATATTTTGCACATAAAAATATAAAATTTTTACTTTAACTATACAAACTTTAAAATGAACGGAAAACTTTAATTTACATTTTCAGTTAGTTTCATTTAATGTTTACTCTGAAAAAATGAGATCTTTTTCAACAGTAACAGTAGAGAATATGAAAATAAAAAAGAGAGGATAGAACATACCACTATGAATAACTGTCATACGGTTGATGAATTAAATGTACTACATTTATATGTACAAAAGAATTTGCGGAGCATCTGCTTTTATTATCTTTACCACATTTATAACATGAAGAAGTTACATTCATGTTATTTCGAGACTCAACTTCATTTCTGACTTTAATTTTTTTATTGCCTTGATGTAGATACACGAAATGATGATAAAAAATTGTCTTGCAATATATTGTAAATAAATGAGGCATAAGATCATTTAGCAAGTGGGATGAGTTTTCGCAATTGGCCAGAAAATTTACATTCATTCCAACAGGTTTTTTTTCATTTAAAAACAAAAAACGAAAAGGATGTGGTTTTACTTCTTTATTTAATCTCACTTTATTATATTTATATTATATTTTTTCGAGGGACTGTCTAATATCTAAATGCCTAATATATCAATCACTTAGCCACAATTTCTATCGTTGAGAGTAAAATGTTAGATAATAAAATTGTTCCCAATCTGTTAACTCATCAATATCCTTGATTCACAAATTTTATGCAAAATGGAGTTATCATATACATTAGCTTTTGTATTCAGGAAGTCCTCAAAAGTCACTTTTCAGAATAATAAGTCATAAATCTTTAGACCTAATTACAAAATCACTCTAATAAATAACAAATGTTCGGTTTTAATCTTATGCATGTTTATATGGCTATTTTTCCTGCTTTCGTTTCTTATGACATGGGAATAGGATTATGACAAGAGAACATTATTCATGGAAAGTCCTTCCGAAACTCTTAAATATTCAGAATAAAATTCTCTCCTATTTACATCTTAAAAATCATATGCAAATGATATAAAATTTATTGATCTTAAGCATATTGTATGCTTTTTATCATTTTATCAATTTTTTGTTTTATGGAGACAAGAAATTATAATATATGATATTAATATTATGATCCATCGTTAAATGTCTTAGATATTTAGTGTACTGTTTTAAATAATTTTAATCAAGCAATTTCCTAACTTGCAAGAAAGATTTCAGGAATGTTTTGAATTTAATAATTTTTGTTTCTATTAAAAAAAGCTTAGTGATGAAGAATTTTATTTCAGAAACACATTTTTTGCTTATTAAGATTTTAGTATTTTTTTCTCTTTTATTGTTTTCTTTGATCATAATATCGATTAAAATTTATCAAGTGAATATATGTGCTTATATATTTAGAGCTTCTTATGTCTTCAACATGTGATTCCTTATGGGATTAAATACAGATAAAAATGTGTATCATATAGAATAAATAAATTGCTTTCGTTTCATGTGAGCTGCAGATAAGCAAACATAAATTTATTGCTATTGTTTTTAAGATACTTTAGAAATTAATCAAGAAATTTATGGTTAAAAATTATAAGGAAAATAATTGGGTGAAGAGAAAAAATGTTTTGATTGAAATATAAGATAAGAAAGGTAGCGATAATATGTTTGGAGTTATAAATTTGTGAAAGAAATATTGACAAAATATAAAGTATTCTGGTTTTAGCGACCAAGAAAAATATAAACCTAGATTAAATCATATAAATCTATAGAAAAATGTTTTTATGATGTAATATTTCCTCGAAGTTTTTTTGAAATATTGTTCTCCTTATAAAATATAAAACATTGTAAATATAATCTGAGATTAAATTTGTTTACACTAATTTCTTTCTTTCTTTTTTTTTTAAAAAAAAAACTTGTTGAATAATTAATAATTTTATAAAAACTTTCATAACTGGTCACAGATAAAATATTTTATGACTCAATAAGGTGTTTCACTCACATCATGTTTACTTCATACATTAATTAACTTAACAATTTTACACATCATGAATGAGTAATTGGTAAACATTTCATTTTCCTCATTTTCCAAGTGATTTATAAATGTATTCTGCAATTGGAAATTAAATATTGATTTTTTATTGATTTACTATTTGTGTCTTTTATTATAATTTGAGTTATATCTGTATTGAAACAATGTAAACAGGTGTTTGTAAATCTCAGTTATAAAAATATGATTACTTATACGTAGTAGACATTTACTTCATTTTTAAAAGTTACATAAGGATGTTTAAGCGAGCAAAATTTAAAATTACAATACCGTAATTGTATCGAAATTTATTCAAGAATTTTTGATGAAATTTTAGATCGAATTGCTAAATTATCAAAATTTATTAATCGCAGATTATTTTCTAATGTAAAATCTCATATGAAAAATTTTAAAATAGATGAAGCAACTCAATATTTTATTTTCTTTCAATTATTACAGTATTAATATCTTTGGATATTTTTCTGCATTAGGATGAATAATAATTAACTGAAATGATATTTTGAAAAGATAAATAATTCTCTGAAAATGCTTATGTTTCATTTTCAGGACTTGTACTTTGGAGGAATTAATCGAGTAATTATTTTATTTGCTGCAAACCTCATTACATTTAAAATGCTTAAATATCATTAATTGTGAATTTCTATACAACGTCATTATAAATCCATAATAACATTTTATCATTTCAAATTAGAATTTCCTATCCATAGTTCTGGATGTAATTTAGGATTTTTTTCATGATTGTAAAAAGTAGGTGCTCTATTTATCTAAGAGTTTTGATATTTTCTTCATGTGTTTGACAAATATTACGAAGTTACTCCAAGATATTAAGTTAGGTAGGTCAAAAGAAATTACTTTTGATTATTTTTTGCTAAAAAATAAACATTGATAGTCAGAGAGATTCCTTATAAAAAAATAAAAAATAATTTCTAAGAATTTAGCTGAATAATCTGTGCATTTTACTTTAATGTGAATAATTCTGTGCATTTTACTTTAATGTGAATGAAAAATACCGATGTTCGTATTATGTCAAATTAAACTAAATAACTGTGTACAACAAGAAGCTCTGAATACCTGAAATTACATTGTAAAAATGCTTTTACCATTTATCATTTTATATTGAATACCTATTTTAATGAATGGTAATGTGGGAAAAATGAAACAAAAATCTGTTAATATATTTATCATGAATATTTAAATTGCTTAATTAGGAATGAAATACAATCATTAATTACCAAATTGAATTTTTTTTCAACAAAATTTAAATTAAAAATAGATGATTTTATAGAAAAACACCTCATGAACTAGTTAATAATGCTTAGATAAAAATTTATGCATATTTTTAGACAAATATATGCATTTAAAATACCAATAAAATTCTATAATATAAAGTATTAGTCAGATTGCTTTTAGGCAATGTATACTATTAATTGTGAACTTAATTTTTGTGTAATATTTTTATAATTAATGATATGTGCTGAAAATAATCACTAGTGAGTGTGTAAAATATATTGTTGTAATAAAAAGTAAGCGATTTATTTCTAAAGTTTTGCAAACTTTATCAGAATTACAAAGAAATTGTTTCATTATAGTGTGGTATTATATTTTACATAGTAAAAATATATGTATTGAATTTTTTTGCATAAATGCAAATGATAACTTCTTTGTAAGAGAATTAACATCTAAACGAATGTAAAAAATAATACTAATATCAAGCTTATATTTAGTTAATGATATCAGTTTTATAAAATATTAGAAATGGAGTATGTTGGAATCACATGACTAGAAATCCGGTTTCTATTTTATTCGTGTTGGTAGAGAAAATATACTTGATTTAACTATAATTTTTGAATACGTTAAAAAAAGATCTGTAGAAGAATTTTTTCTTAAAAAGCTGAGAAAAGTTTCATGTTTCATACCTATATAATTTTAATTTCAAATTTATGTGAACATTGCCACTTTAGTAATATATATTTACTTAATAATAGTATAACAATGCATTATTTAGTGTTATTTTATTTCTATTATTTTTAATTATTCTAGTCAGCCTTATGTCAATTAGACAGTTAAGAACTACAATGGATTTATTTATAGAATAATGATTGTATAACTATATTCATGTAATTGAATAATATTCTTATTGGCATCATTAGATAAAATTTCTAAGGAATCTTTCTTGAGTACGCCGAGGAAATACCTTCATGACAAGGATTTGTAATTTCAGGAAACATGGAGTGAGGGATTCTATAAAGAATTTATTGTTGAATATAAATTATTTTGATAATCGTAGATTGTTATAATTTATACTTCATACTGCTGATATAAGCCTATAATAGAAAAATTATATTTTAATATTAAAACAAATAATACTTTTAAAATTTCATTAAAGGAAAACTAATGTTAATAAGTAACTGATAAATTTTCAAATAAACCTTTTTAAATATTTTATGATTTATATATTTAATTTTTAGACTCAAAATAAATCACAACTAAAGTTAATGAAAAACAATGAAAAATTCATTATTTTCTTAATAGTAATATTTATTTGATTCTTATTATACAATTTCACATTAAGAAATTCTAATTTATATACTTCTATTATATATATATATATATATAGTTATAAATATAAATTAATTAGATTGACAGTAAAAGCTCAAGCTCTTCATTAAATTTAAGAATGAAATGTTGCAAAATTTAATAAATAAAACTTATTGTTAACTATTATATAACTTATTTAATAATAATAAAACTTATTTAATAAATAAAACTAATTATTATGAATATTGAAAACAATTATAAAATTTTAATAAATTTACGTAAGTATTTCCTTATATTTTCTATTATAAAATCCTTAGTTTCATCAAGTCATTTTTAATTTCCCATATCATAAATTCAAAAATCTATTTCTTTAAAACTGTGAATTACAGAAGAATAATAGAAGTATATAAATTAGAATTTCTTAATGTGAAATTGTATAATAAGAATCAAATAAATATTACTATTAAGAAAATAATGAATTTTTCATTGTTTTTCATTAACTTCAGTTGTGATTTATTTTGAGTCTAAAAATTAAATATATAAATCATAAAATATTTAAAAAGGTTTATTTGAAAATTTATCAGTTACTTATTAACATTAGTTTTCCTTTAATGAAATTTTAAAAGTATTATTTGTTTTAATATTAAAATATATATATATATATATATATATATATATATATATATATACAAACATAATAAATATAATCATTTAAACTATACACATTAAAGTACTGCAATCGTTTTTTGTTTCTATTTGAAAATATCTTTTCTATTATATTCTTCTCTTATATTAGTGAATTTATGAAAGATAAACAAATTATAAATCAATGTAGACAAATGTTCTTAATAAATGACTGTTTAGCTTTTAAATAATGAATAATTACTTTCGTTTTATATAAAAATCTATTTATTGTTCTTTAAATTTCTTAGTCATATATTTATTATCTTTGAAGATAAACTTATTAACATAATTTAATCAGATAATGTTTTATGTAAAAGTAAGCTAATGATATATAATTGTATTTACTATAAGAATATAAACTGCTTCCAATTATATTAATGCAATAAATTTTTATTACTTTATTCTATGTAAACGATTAGAGATTAATAAAAGTGGTTATTAAAATGAGTTGATTCATCTAAACAAATTGATTATTTAAATTATCTGCGTAATAAATTCACATACATTATTTTAGGCGTACATATTTATTACATATGAAAATACAAAAATAATTAATCTGAATTTTTAGCTGGCTACTTGTTGTTATAATAAGAATTGTAAGTTATTATAAAAGCACAAATCTTTAGTAACTGAATTACAGAAGTCCTAATAATTCGTAGCTTTATTATAATTATTAGAAATAGTAATTAATCTTACTTACTTCCATAATTAATGCAGTAATTAAATAAGTACATTCTTATTTGTGATCTAAAAATTAAATTGTTAAAAAGTGTGTTGCATTTAATTGAATTCTATTAATCACGTGATACTTTTACGTATACTTTAAAGTGATAAAAATATAATTTTTCCATATTTAAAATAGTTGCTTAGAATTTATTGTTGTGAATAACACCATACCATATTATGATTAAATATTTATAGACCATAGTTTAAGGAAAATCTTTTTGTTTTAGAATTTTTACAGTTAGTTGCTTGTACACAATACATTATTCATTACAAAGAAAATTGTTTTTAATTTAAAGCTCTTCTTTTTTTATTTGTAGATCGATTTTCATTCAAAAAATTAATAAGCAAATTCCTTATATGATACTGTACAGAATTATAAAATAATACCTTGTTTGTAGCTTAAAATAATGTTTTCAGGGAGATTTTTATGTCCATATAAAATAAAACAAGCATAAATAAATAACTTTAATAAGATAATTTTTCTGAAGTTTTTATTAAAAACATTTCATTTTTAGTATCGTTTAGAATATTCCATTCATTTCTCTTATTAAAAGAATCGTATACAGCTTCTTGGCACCATAATATAATAACCATTTTTTGCATCATTAAAAGGACATGCTAAAAATATGAAATGTTTTCTTAATAGTTTCTTTATATTAAGCAACTTTTAAAAAAGCATAACTGAAGCTTGTGCACTCTTAATTCAACATTTTTGCCCGCTTATAGTTTGAATTTTAAATTTGTTATTAAAAAATTTTTGGAATAATATGAAAGTTTTGAAACCAAATCATTAACTGAAACAGTGATCACTGAAATGTTAATCATATGATTACTTCTTGGATAAATTTTATAATATGTATTTAATACCTTTAAAATAACCTACTGTGTAGTTAAAATTTAATTTATATGAGGAATATTATATTGCGTAAATATGGATGTGTAAATACAAGCAAAACATATCACTTTGATCATTTTTCTATAATATACAAGTAACATGCCCTATATTCTTTGCTAAGTTATGGAGTTATGCTGTTATAAGTAGAATTCTAAGCTGTACCTAAATTTCCCGTTAATGTTTGTAAACAGTACCTAAATCTCATCTTAATGTTTCTAAACAGTACCTAATTATATTTAATTAAGTTTGATTTAGACGAGTTATATGATTTGCTTTCTCACTTATATGAAATGACTTTTTTGCAGTTTTTGTCATTAAGACAGTACTTCTTTGCTGCTTTTGACATAGATGTATAGTAAAGAAGTTGTAAAATATTTATTATAAGCAAATTGAATTATTTTGTAGTATTTTATAATTGTTGCTTAATTTAATAGAAATAAATTTGTATAAAATTCGTACGAGAACAAAATTGATTCATTTAAAGAAATTTCTTAATATTTATATTAATTTTTACTGCAAGCTTCTTTTTAGGGTTTGTCTATTTATTCTATGATTACCTAAAAATAAGAATATAAGTTCTGAAAGCATTCATTCTTACAAAATTTTCTCTGAAGATATATATATATATTTCATTAAAAATAAGATACAGTAAATATAAAAGTAATTATGATTTTGAAGATACAACTAAATGTGAATAAATTCATAGGAGCATAATTTAAAAATTATTTTTGTGAAAATAAATTATCCACTTAAACTTAATTAATTATGAAGCTTTAATTTAGTTTCTAATGAAGTGCACATAGTTTATTTTACATAGAGGTTATAAAAGTAAGTGATAAATCTGCTTTAGGTTATAATATTTTTAAAATCGGATGAAATAGATATTATGAAATATTTTATGAATATTATCCAGCTTTTTACATTTAATATTAAGATCCGGAATGATGTATAAGAAAATGTGTATTTTACAGTAATATCCATAACCACAAAATTTATGATTATATAATTATTATCGTCAATCAATTAATTAATTTTATCAACGCAATTAAATATAATGGCCTATGAGAGCATAATAAAATTTCTATTGAGTTAATTGAGAACCACAATAACTTTTTATTTTCATTAAAATAATGCCTTTTAGTTGTAATATAACACGAATTTATTTTAGCCTAATAAAAAAGCTTGTATGGACGTTTTACGTTTAAATTAAGAACGATAAAAATTCAAAGAATTTTACATACGCAACATAATGAAGCAAAAACGTAGATTCTACATTCTTTAAATTAAACGAAGTAACAGAAGTACAAATAAATATGTGTATACTAATTACTGAATGATTAAAAATGTTAATTGAACAACTCAGAAACAAAAGTATATAGTAGAGACAAAAAAATTGAAGCCTGCAGAGTTTATTCATGTCTTACTTATATGTATTGGCATCATTCTAATTCTTCATCATGAAATATCGATAAAATTATCGAATATGATTAATATTTTTGATTAAAATTATTTTCATCAGTTTTGGTATTTTGTATCACTCATGAAAATCATAGTACCCAACAAGGTATGGACATTTTTATATCAAAAACGTAATGAATTTGATGATTGATTTAGTCGAAGGCAAATAATAACAACTTAAACAATAAAAGGTTCCGTAACACTAGACGATAGACATATAACACTGGACGATAGACATATAACACTGGACGATGGACATATAACACTGGACGATAGACATATAACACTGGACGATAGACATATAACACTGGACGACAGACATATAACACTGGACGACAGACATATAACACTGGACGACAGACATATAACACTGGACGATAGACATATAACACTGGACGACAGACATATAACACTGGACGATAGACAATTCCATAGACATGGAGCAGTACAGAAAAGCAAAAACTCACATTCCTATCATCATTTGGGATCTAAAATCTACCCTTACTGCTTTTAATCATACAAACTATTTTTATTCATTTAAATATTAATTGTATTAATTTCTAAGGAAGTTTTAAATTAAGTAATTCGTTTTTATAAATTTATACATGAAATTATTTTAATCTATTATAACATTATTTAATACAAATATTTTTTTCAAAGGTAATATTATAAAAATGCTTGCATTACAATGCAATTTAATTTACTGAAATAATAATTATGTTATATACATATTTAAAACACTCTTTTAAAAAATAATTTTGAATTAAAACAATTTAAAATAGCAAATTAAATGGAAATAAATTGGGAGTGTGTATACTAAGAAAGAATAAATGAATAAATCATTCGTAATAATGAATGATAAGTGTTTTTAAAATGCAAAAAAAAAAAAAAATTACTAATTAATGATATTAATGATTACTAATATTATATTGTTAATGAAATATTTTTAAAAGATATTAGAAGAGGATCTTGCATTTCTTTAACAAGCACATTCTCTTTATAAAAATTATCAAAGAAATGTTAATTTCATATTTCTTTAATAATTCTTAAAAAATGTTTAAAAACAGAGTAATGTTTTTTGCGAGCTATTAACTGATGTTTCTTTCTTTATGAAAACAAACAATGGGAATTTTCCTTTTTTTTTAAAAAAACAAATATTTCACTTCAAAGAAGCTATGAAATATGGGGCTTATTTTTTGTTATTACTAATGATAATGAAGAGAAAATGAGAAAAGTGTCTTAGATTTCAATGAAAAATACATTAAAAAATTAAGAATAAATCTATTTTTTATCAATATTTCAAAAAATATATGCATATAAAAAGAAATTTAGCAAAATTAATGACTGCGGAAATAATTTGATATTGTTTTATTATTGTTAATAATGCAATTAATAATAATTAATTTACATAGAAGTTTGGCACAAAAGCATTTCTATGGAAGATCTGAATATAAAAGAAATATGTTGAAGTTCTGCTGTGAATTTTAAGTTTCGGAATACAATATGCAAAGGAATTAGTTAAAATAATAGTTGAAAAATTTCAAATCAGATTGTGCCCGGATATGTATTTAAAACTAATTTTAAAGCGAAATCTATGTATTTTTACCAAAATATTATTTTAATTACATATGAATTGCATAGTAAACTATAAAAATTTCATTCACTGAACAAGTTTAAAAAAGGTGAAGGATTGTTAGAAAGAAGTAATATAAAATCTGTTACGGTTGAAACTTGTTTTGTATACTATTTCCATCTTTTAAAAATTTTATTACTTCATTGAGACCAATGGCAAAATCAATACTCATGAATAAAAATAAAGGATTATAGCTCATAGTTCATTGTTCATTATCACATACATTGAAGTTATGAACAAACAGTTATTAGCAGAGGAATGTTGAATATATTCCTGTTATAAAACCAGACGATTACGAATTCGAAATTACATATCGGTATCTTTTAAAGAAAAATATGTCCCTATATCCACTTCATTTATTGCTTTATCTTTTCAAAATTTTTTGGGCACCTCTTAAGTTACTGAGCAATTTCTCTTACCATTAAAATAACATTATATTCTGAGTCTTATTTTATGCTTATAAGGATATTGCTTTTAAATATTTAAATATATATATATATATATATATATATATATATATATATATATATATATATATATATATATATATATATATATATATATATATATATATATATATATATATATATATATATATATATATATATATATATATATATATATATATATATATATATATATATATATATATATATATATATATATATATATATATATATATATATATATATATATATGTATGTATATAGGCTACAGAATAAAGATTATCAAAAATGTAGAATGAATCAAAACTTGTATTTTTGAAAATTATTATTGTTAATGAAATGATTTTGGACATAAATACACAAATTTACGTACAATGATTTAAAATATGAATAAATTAGAAAAGCTCATAGAAAAATAGGAGTAATTAAAGAAGTTAATATTATTTTGTTCCATTGCATCTTTCTGTCTTTTAGACAACTTTAAATATTTCTCTTTTCAGATGCTTTTAAATTTTTGGTGAGAAATTTAATAGTATCAAAATAGTTTTTAAACAGTTTAATATCTATTGTACGCAATCAAGCTTTTATTTTCATTAGCTATTTGCTTAATTTATTAGCTACTTTGCGTGCATCAAAGTAGTCCATTATCCTAAACATTACGAAACATTTTGTGTCGGACACATTTTTTGTTTGCAATATTTCTGCTGATCTTAATAATTGCATATTTTGTTTTATATTTGATCACTATTTTCATATAGTCCGGGTCTTTGCAGGAGTCTTATGAAACAATATTCTTGATCTTCAAGTTGAAAACTGAAAAAAAACTTGCCAAACTACTTTTAAAATTTTCTTAAGCACTATTTTTTCCTGACAAACGCTTCATAATGAGCAGCACATATACGAGTTACAACTACTTCTTACTTGTAACAAGAAATTTATTTGCTGTTTAATTTTTTTGTATATGTTGAACATTTTTGTCTTTGTGTACAAAAAGAAATCGAAATATTTCTGATATACTTCGATTGCTTTCTTATTCCAAGACTTATATATAACGAGCAAAAAAAAATTCACATATATCCAATATAATTTTTTACTACTACAATATAATTAGATATTCAGTTAATCCTTTTTTAAAGTAGGTTTTTTAAGAACAAATACACTCATTTTTTAATGCCTGCATTTCTTAAGATAGAAAATGATTATTTTTAGGTTAAGATAAAAATTATTTCTGAAAATCAATTAATTATTAACGTTCACTTATAAAAAAGTAAGTTATTATATGTAATATATTTATATTATAACTGAAGTATACTATTTTTTTAGAATGTATACTCATTTTAAAATTTATTAATATGCAATTTTCGCCTCTGATTTTTTAAATCATTTTAATATATTTTGACTTGCAATTAGTAATAAGCTCTATAATATTATCCTCCAAATTTATTTTTATATTATTTTTATAATTATTATATAAAAATAAATATATTTTATATTATTATGTAAGAATAAAGCTCTATAGTATTATCTTTCAAATTTCAAAATTTAAGATAATTTTGATATCTTCTGTGGTTTTAAAAATGTTGTATTTGATAACCCTTTCTTTTCCTGGGGAAAATCAAAAAATTCTTTGCGTAGGAATATATTTTGTATGCAATAGGTGAAACATTTATGTTCTTTTGTAAAGCTATGTCTGCTCAACAATCTATGCGTGGAAGAGAATATTGTGTGATAGAATGTTTTTTTTATTCTGAAGTAGTCAAAATTACTCGTAAACGAGTTATTTTTGTGAAGATTCATCAATGTAAACGGTTGAGGGAAGAAAATCTCTGAAATACATTTGACCATTCCCATATGAACTCGATATTTCTCTTTCGTCTAAACTTAGATCCACATCTCTATATTTAATCTCCATGTTACTGCATATGTACTTCTGACATTTCTTTGTAAAATTTCTTTGACATTTTTAGTGACATGACGTTAGTATAAGATAAATTATGGCAGAGTTATCTGCTTACAAAGGAGTAAAAAGATTGAATTCTAGTAATAGAAAAGTGTGTGCATGTAGAGAAAGTATTAAAATGATTATTTTTTGGGGGAGATAAAAATTTGTTTTGAAAGGCAAGCAATTATTAACGTCCAGTTATAAAAAAGTAAGTTATTATATGTAATATATTTATATTATATTTGAACTGTACTAATTTTTACAATATATACTCATTTTAAACTTTGTTAACATGCAATTTTTGCCTGTGATATTTTAAGCCATTTTAATATATTTTCACTTGCAATTATGTTATTTTGAAAATCAACATTCTAAAAAAAAAGCTGAATATTTATTTATAGAGCACATGTTTCTGGATTCATTTTAATATGTTGTTATTTTTAAAAATGATTATCTACGCATATTGTATCGAATTAAATTTCATTAAGCATTTTATTAGTGTTAAATTATATTTTTTCACATTTAAGTCAGGGATACAGAAAAATGTTTGTTATTTTAAAGAGTGTACAGGCTTATGAATTTATTTATGAAACAACTTCAACACAATATCGAAAAATTTTAAAATAAACTTTTCTTTAAGCAATGTTTCTAATTTAACTTTGTTCATTCATGAAATATTAAGTTTCTTTTGATAAATAGCTTCTATTCTCTCATGTTTTTGCATTTGATTTAAAAAATTTTCTCCGTTAAATATTGAAAAGAAAACTTAAGTATGATTGCTTTCATTAAAATATGATAATCATAATCATTTGCTTACAGTATTTATTGCAATATTAATAGCCGAATAATATACTATTATTTATAATGATAAATATTCTCATTCAGAAGCTTACGATAAAGATCGATATCATAATTATGAGTATTTATTGCCAACATACCTTATAATAGTCAATTTATTAAACACTAACATTTTAGTTATTAAAAATAATGATATATTCATTAAATTATTCATTTAAATCAAAAGTGTTTGCCAGTAAAGTAGATGATATTCAAATTAATAAGAAAAGAAAAACTTAAGTATGAGAAAGCAATAACCAAAATAACTTACCACTAAATCTTAAATAGAAGCCGCCCGTTATTCTAAAAATACCGATAAGTGTATGGTGTCATAAATATGTGCCATTTTTTTAGAAGCATATTATTAAAAAAATATACACAGTAATGATTTTCTTATCTACAAAGATAAATCTTGGAAATTTTAGAGACTCTTTGAATATGTAACATGTAAATATGTATGCAGATACGATAGTAAATGTTTAATTTAATGTTATTGAATGTATGATAAAAAGTGAATAAATTAAGTGAATGAATTTAAAGCGGAAATATATTAGCACCTAATATACATCTTTCTAAACTTAGGTAAGAATATCACTTTTCCTTCGATATATAATCATTAAATGATTGATTTTTTTAAAATTGAAATATTGAAAATATCGCTGCAATCGTAAAGTTAAGGACATCCCTAAATATAAATAAGAATAAAATAGATTATAAAAGATGTAAAATGTGGCAAGTTAAGAAGAAAATTTAAAATATAATTCCTTTAAAATAATTTCCCAAGAACAAATATCTTGAAAAAACATTAAAGTTTAATTTTAAACATTAAA
The DNA here is from genome assembly GCA_030067965.1 of Latrodectus elegans. NCBI lineage: Eukaryota > Metazoa > Arthropoda > Arachnida > Araneae > Theridiidae > Latrodectus > Latrodectus elegans. Next base: position 56,875,676 of record CM057822.1, read on the forward strand.
TTTAACTAATAGTATAATATTATTGATAAAAGTAAAATCACTTTTAATTTAAAATTATAAAATTTTGTTGAGTCATTTGAGTTAAAATAATTATTATTTTTCTTTTGATTTTCATGAATTTAAAAAATCAAATTGAGTGTAATTAATGTAATGGGTCATTGTAATTATTTTAACTTGTATAAAAGACATTTTCGTAAGTTAGATTATGGGTCACATAATCAAGATGTGAATATAAAGTAGAACATTTACATCATTTGAAAAAATATGAGAGAGAGAAAATGAAGTATGAATTAAATATAAAATAATATTTAGACTTTAATAGCAAATGTAATTTTTATGAAATGATATAATCGAAATTGTAAATAATATATATGGACTGAAAAGTGGGCAATCAAATGATAAAATAAGATTTTTACTCAATTTACAAAAATATGAACAGTGTTTGTAATACTTTTATTAACTTTACGTAATCTCATTATGTATAATCCTCTTTATTTATCATACAGGAACACATAAAAATTAATTACTTTTCGGGTTACTTACTATGAAATTATATTTCTTTTACATATTAAATTGTATCAAGAATCATAATTTTAATGAAGTATTTTTATAATCAAATGAGTGATACAGTTTCACTTTACAAGTATCATACAGATTCTTATGGTTACTCTTGATTTTCGATAGCTTTCAGTGAAATTTTACTTAAATTAATTGATAAATAATTAATTATAAAACTGTGAAATATCTTTCCAATCAGTTACTTCAATAATAATTTACTTTAAACCATATTGTACCAGTAACTCATAACTATTTAGTTTAACTATTTCTAGTTACACATGCATTGCATGGTTGTTATCAATTACAATTCGAAATAAAAATAATGAGTTTATATATATTGAATTAAATGTATTGTAGAGTGAATAATTAATTTAAGAATTTTTAAAATGTTCGGTTTTTAAATTTTATTCAATCTACAAAATTAGATAATTTTTTTATACTTATAAATAATGATTTTGTTTTGTCTGAGTGGTTCTACCTAGGTTTCAAAATATGAATTTGGAATATCGGTATACAAAATTAAATTTGAAATGACATTTTTTGCTTGACTTACTGTCTGTGTAATGTTGGAAATAATTTTTGTTTCAAAACTGTATTTTTACATAGATTATCAAGCATATAAAAATAAATAAGTTTGAATGAAATATCTTATATTATCTTAGATCAATGTATTTAGTGTGATTCCTACAAGGATTTATTATAAAGACAACGTATAAAAATGAAAGACAATTCAAAAGAACGGAAGCATTTATTTCTGATATTATCATATAAATACTGAATTAGTGATTAATGCCAGAGTAGAAGAAGACAAGATTGATTTATGAAATATCATTACTTATTTTAGTAATTAGATTCAACTGGATGGCGAACAAATTTTCTCATTAATAATATTTATCCACGAATCATTAACCACTTGATTGGTTGTTTCTTAAATATTCAAACTAAATTCTGTTTCTTCCTCGTGATTTCATAATATTTTTATTTTATATTATATTACACAAACTAAAAAATTTGCTTATTTTATCATTTCTATTGCAAGAACTGAGTATAAGGATTTTGCAAATAAAATATATAAAAAAATTTACATTCCTCCTTATCCATTATTCTCATTCTATTAAAAAGTAAATATGTTGCTTTGATTAATTTTCTTATATATTTTTTAAAAATAATAATTGTTAATTCATGGAATCCTATAAATGCATAAAATGTGTCTTAAAATATAAAATGAAAATCTAATTACTTCATTAATTATTTCTAAATCACAAATATAAAAGTTGATTGTACTTTTCTGCTTATACTTATGAGGTGCATGTTTAGTTCAACAATTATAGGAATAATTAATACTGTTAAGGCGAAAATGTAAAAATGTGAATCATATCATAAATAAATAATAAATTTTTAGTTCCTTTACTGTTAAAATTAATAGTAAAATTCTAAAACATCAAGTTTGAAAATGTCTATAATAATGTGCTTATAAAATTCTAATTAGAAAAAGTAGTGTAATATAAATTTATTCAGAATTATAAAAATTTCCATATTATAAATTCACTATTTTTTGATTTTAGTCGCATTTAAATATTTACTAAACATAGGAAAATAATGACTTATTCATAAGAATTTAGAAAGAAAATTTAAATTTAATAATTTATTTTGTTTGTTCTCACTGAACTACTGAATTTTAGTCACAGCTATTAAGTTAAGAATATTCAGGTAATACAATATATGTATAATATTAAATATTGGTAAATTTAACTTCTGTTTCTTTGAATGTATGCTCTTTCTTATCTTCAGTATATAAGAATATGTGCTACTCGAAAATATTCCCTATTTTCGGGTTTTCAATACAAATAATATTATTCATGGTAACATGAAAACTTCATATAATCAAAATAAATTCCTTTTAATAATTAATTCAGTGTAAAAGGATAAATTTTATTGCTTTTAAATTAATAGAAGAAAGAAATTCACCTGTGGAATTATGAATATGCATGATTCAATTTGGTGTTTCCAATAGTTTTACCAAAAGAAATTAAATTTTAGTAAAATGGAATTTATATCGTTTTCTATAAAAATATAAATATTTTCTGGAATAGAGATAACACTTTATGCACAACGTTTTTTTTCATAGTCCCATTTAATTATTACTGTTAAGAAATCTAAAATTATGTGTGATAAAACTTTCCCAGAAATATTAATATCTCATAAATTTGATAAATATACATATTCAATATTTTCACTAAAAGTTCTTTTATACTCTCACATTATTTTATGGAAGATTTGCTATGAATACACTCGTATTTATTTCTAATCCTGATTTACTTATTTCTATGCTGAAATAATATACAATATAAGAATTTATGATTTGTTTTTAAGCTATTAGAATGGATTAAAACTTCTAAGAATTAAATTCTGTATAAAAGAAAGAAAATTCATATAAATTTAATTAATTCTTTTGAATTATTTTATAAGGAAAACTACAAATAAATATTTTTATTATAGACTGATAATACTATTGACTCCCTTATATTGTGTCATTACTATCTCTGAAATGAATTGCGGAAAAAGGACTATTATGATTTCATTCCTGTACATTTGAATGTAAATTATACACTTTTCAGATGTAGATACACTTACTAACAAAAAGTTATATGTTACACTCATTAAAAAAATAATTTATCAATAAAACGTAAAGAACTTGACTTTTCACTTGTTTGTAATCCGCGTGGGATTTTACTTATTCAGTTTTAATATGAAAATTATAAATGTATAATCACAAGGAAGCGGAGAATAAGTAAAACTTTATAAATAAATTCTGTTAACATATACAAATACCTTTCACAAATAATATATATATACATATGTATATATGTACATATATATATATATATATATATATATATATATATATATATATATATATTATAGATATAATATATATATATATATATATATATATATATAATATATATAAACACACACACACACACACACATATATATATATATATATATATATATATTAATGATCAAATAATTGCAAACGTGTAGAAACTGTAACAAACACTTTTTTACAATTTTTTTTAAATATGTAAGTTATTATAGTTATAAGATAGTTAATTAAAAATGATCCTTATATTAATTGAATATTGCTATCAATAATTAGATAATATGATGTAATTTTGTTGACAAATTTTATTTTCAATGTTTTTTCCATTAGATTATTTTGTGATGTGAAAAACATGCTCATATCTGAGAATAGCACTTGTAAGCTTTACTAACATAGGTTGACATTTAAATAACATTAAGTGGACATTTAAATAAATATAGGTCATAAACATAATAAAAGATTGAATAACCATAGCGCTTCTTTTAGTAAATATTTTATAAAAAGAATGCTTAAATTATTTTGATGTTTGCGTAGAACACAAAAATAAATATAAGTGCATCCTTCACTTTCTTCAATGTTTGTGTTAGAATGCTTCATTTCTTGCAGGAAAAATTTTATTGTTAAAAAAAATTTATTAATTTTTTTTTTGCACTGAATTATTTTCTTTTTTATTGAAAAGAAGTATCAATCAAGAGATTTCATTTTAGATGTATATTTTTTCTTACTAAAAATTTATTTATTTTTGCGTTTTCTCTTTGATCTCAACCGCAGTTCAAATCCAGTAAGTATACACACTTATGCTGATATTCTTGAAAATGTACGCGCTTTTAAAATTTTGAAGTCTTAGAAGATTAAGTGAGGGTAAAAACAGCTTTAGGAACTAATCGAATAAATAAAAAATCACTTTTATTTAATGTGAACTGCAGGTAAACAAAAACAAGTTTATTGCTTTCCTTTTTCTTGGAAACCTTAAAAGCTAATCGAACGACTTTGCTCGCAGGTTAAGAAAATTATCAAAAAAAGTAAATGGGTTAATGGAAAATAAATCAAGCCATAGGATATAGTTAATATTTTTAGGTAAAACATCTTAAATATGGAAAAAATATTGAAAGTGAATATAGATATTAAAATATTTTGTTTTTAAATTCAAAACTAAAGTGTTTGAAGCTAGATGAAACCATATAAAATTAAAAACAAAATTTTCCACGATTAATTTCATATAAGATCACTTTTTTCCCAATTATAAAATTTTATATAAACGAACATTTTGTGAATAATTTTCTATTATCTTCATTGTGATTATTAATTTTTTGAGAGATTGAAATCATTCTAAGTAACCAATTGTATTTATTAAGAAATTAAATAATTTATAACATCATCTGTTCTCTTATTTACTTGATATATTTTATTTCATATAGAGTTTCTTACAGATTATCAGAGCTTATCTTTCATTCAGTGCTTTTTGGGTTCCTTTCATAGATGCTTCTGATGAGAATGAATAGTTTTAGAGGTATTATATCAAAAAACAATCTATGCCAGTATGGAATTTGACATCATTTACTTTAGTTTATCACTATTTCTGGCTAATAAAAACGTTATTTTATTCCTTTGTAGACAAATGATGAAAGAGAGTGAGAATTTTCGAAAGCCAAACAGTTAAAATTTATTTTATATTTCTAATTGAAGGCTTCAATATCTTGGCAATGGCTTTAATATAATTGGATAGAAATTTTAGCAGGGAATTTATCAATGTAATTTTTAAATGATATTAGATTTATCTCTTTCCCGCTCAAAATAAATTGTATTTTTAATAAATACAATTATTCAATTATTTTAGTAACATAGTATGTTATTAAATTCAAGCATTTTGAAAGTTTTCAATTTTAAAAATGTATTAATTATATTCATTTATTTTATAAGATGAAAGTGTATATTAGAAAGAAAAATTGTATATTTTAAAGACAATTAGAATCATAGATAAAGGATGAAACTCAATATTATGAACTTCGAAACGAATATCAAGGCAATGTTCAACATTTCATTCTTTGCAAGAAATTTGAATTTCTTTAAGAATATTTTTTACTATTTCAATTCTTTTGAGCAACAAATTACACATTGCTTACCAAAATGATTCTTGATGGAGTTATATATTACATGTCTAACTAAAGATCAAGTAATTAATCACATGAACTCTTAATTGAACTATGTATCTGCCTTGGTAAAGCTTAGAATTTCCATTTATATATTTGTAAATGCTAAGAAACATTACATTTTCTGTGGGTTATCTTTTTTTTATAAACTCTATAAGCTTTCCTTTATGGGTATAATGTAACATTTTCGTTTACGTTTTCAAGCGTGGAATAATATAGAATTAAATAAAGAATTAAGCATTACAGGAAAGTAGGAAAGAAACCATGAACGGGAAATGAGTGTCTTGTTCCATTAAATGGATGGAAATTTATATCGCAGTTGAAATCGCGGCCGCCGCAAATTTTGCTTGTTATACGTTGTTTGTTGAAATCATAGAATACATTGGGAGATGATTACATCTGAGATTATATAAATTTAATAAAAGAATAAGATTCTCAAACATTTTTTATTTCATTTTATTTTTACATGAATCAAACATTACATTAATTTTAAGCAACATTATTTTTCAAATATTAGACTCAAAAGCTACTTTTGAATGACTATGAATATAAACGTCACTAGAATTTTTAAATCATATAAGAACTACCCGAGCTGTTAAACTGTTAAAAACGTGTTCCAGCGTGATTCCACTCACACTGGAAAAAAAATTTTAACTGTCCGGCCTTTATAAGAAATCTACAGGATACTGAAAAATTTCCTTTTCAGGTAAATCACTATAATGACAAAATTGTACATAATGCTAAGGCTGTGATTTTGGCCCATGGATTAGTTTGACTTAACTTCAAATGGTCACGAAACCAATAACCAACCAACCGAACAAACATGATCATGTAATTTAACTCTTGGAACTGCCCATGATGAATGATTGAGTACTCCTTAAAATTTTATTTAAAGATTGATATAATATAAATAGAATCTTTATTTTGTTTGTCCTCTGAAATTTTGCTTAGCTTTCACTTAAAAACTGTTGCTGTAAAAAAAAAATAGAATTACGTAAAAATATTGGTTTTTATTAAGCTTAAAGTAAGGACTAAGATTCCTTTCGAAATTTTGATTACTAGATTTTTTAATTCTATTTAAAACATAATCAACATTCATTGTAATTTTCTATAATGTTGCTTATGGTGCAGGTTAATGTCTTTTAATTTCGCAACATTTGTCCCAGAACTCATAATTGATTCAAGGAAGAAACTAGTAATCTTTTTCTAGCTTTAACATTATCATTACTACGTTATCGTTAAGAGTAAGAAAGTTAGTGAATTCCACCTTCTTTCTATTCTCTTATAATGAATTTTTTTAAGAATGATTATATTTGCTAAATTTTTTCGTCTATTGAAAAAAATATTTTTTTATCTTCAGAGAGTGTGTTTTCATATTTCTCTAAGTGTCACCACTCGGAAGCACATTAAAATGTGGATGAGAAGTATTCCGTTATAAAAACGTAATAACTCTAATTTAAAGCTTAAGAACTCAACACTTTTTGTTTCCTTTCAAAACTTAATAAACGGAAAAACTTAATAACTAAAAAGTAAGTCGTAATAAGTTTTCAAGCATCATACACAGTATTCGATTTCTTTTCAGTTGCTCTATACGCCAGAATTTAATTTATGATGCAAAATACCATTTTCAGAAGATGTTAATTGAATGCACCGTATAAAATACCTAATAGTTCTAGTATATAAAAATATATTGAAATTCATCACTAGTTTGCATTGCATTAATTTAAGATTCATGATTTTGATTCATAAATTGCTTTGAACTTAAAATATGTTTTTTAATGTATACACTTTCATCTACTAGACCGAAGAAATTCACGTTTTCTCATATGAACATAAACCTCAGTCAGCAAAACTTTTTTGATTAGTCTAGTTTTTGATAGTTTCAATATATTGTATTCAGAAATGTCTGATGTGAAGGCTGTTTCTATTTTCATTGCGTTATATTTTATTATTTTATTTCCTAACAAGTTATTATCTTTAAAATTTTTATAAAGTTTTTACTTGGTAAAATGTAAGCTAAATAAGATAATAAGAATTACAAACGATATAATTATCCAATCAGATATAAAATGAGTGAAACGAAATGCAGCGAAGTGGGTTTATTAAGCTAGTTAATAATAAGGCACAATTGGATAAATTAATATTCGACTGTAAGTATGCAAAATGCTATATTGTAAGAGAGTAATTTGTAAAGTTCAAATTATAGATTTATCTTTTCTAGAAGGGTTAAAAAATAAATGTATATTTAAAGTATTATTTTAATGTATATGCTTGTATATATAGAGCTTGAATAAATAAACATATATTTGAAATTTATAAAATTAAAAAACATACGAAATATAAAATGAATAATGTGTATATAACTTTTGAATAAAAGTTTTTAAATTCAAAATCAATTAAAAATTAAAATTAATTTTCCAATTACTTGAAATATATTATATTTAATTGTCTGAAAAGGAAATTTATATTCTCAGAGTTCAAATTTAAAATTGTAATAAAAATTATTATTTCTTTTTATTCAAACAAAAGCAATAAGCTATCTTAAACTTAAAATAATTTTGATATGTTAATGTACTAATATATGATTTTATAGAATCGATGAAATTACTGTAATGATTGATTTAATTTAAAATATTGTTGGGATATATAAAAATATAAAATAAATTGAAATTACTCATAGTTTTCTTAAATATTGTATTAAATTTCTCCAAACAATATTTTATGTAAAACAAAAGTACAATTTGAAAAAATTTATTAGAAATTGGTGAAATTTATTATAACTAAGGTGTGTAGAGTTCTTTTCGTAAAGTATAATGCAGTTTATAAAATTAATGTGAAATAAGCTATGCCTTTTAATTAGAGCCATGCAATTATTATTATTATCACACACACACACACACACACACACACACACACACACACACACACACACACACACACACACACACACACACACACACACACACACACACACACACACACACACACACACACACACACACACACACACACACACACACACACACACACACACACACACACACACACACACACACACACACACACACACACACACACACACACACACACACACACACACACACACACACACACACACACACACACACACACACACACACACACACACACACACACACACACACACACACACACACACACACACACACACACACACACACACACACACACACACACACACACACACACACACACACACATATATATATATATATATATACTTATCTGATCTTTCATTACGTCACATTGATATGATATTAATACTAGAAAAATAATATTTTCTATTCATCTTTTATTAAATTCCTCTAATAAATTATAAAAAAATTGTAATACTAAATTTAAATTATGTCACAAACTTTAGCTTGTTAATCAAATAAATTACATTACAATTAAATTGTAATTTTGTAAGATTAAATCTAAAACAAAGAATTGCAAGTGAAAATAATGATTAAGTAAGATTTAAAGTTATTGTACATTATGTTGTCGATGTAATTAATTCATTGAAAGAATCATAGAACTTCATCCCAAATGTATAATAAAATTTCCTTAAAATGTATATGAGAAATGAGAGAAAGATCTTGTGCAAAAGGTTTTGTACTCATCTTGTCATAATGAGGATTTTTGAGAAATATACTTGAAAACATTTTTGTCAGTTTTTAAATGATTGGCTGCAATATGTGAGATTAATACAATTAATTAATAAAAACTGCAGTTGTCAGTAGATAAGACGAAAGAAATGTAATTCAATGAAAAATAATATGAAATATTCATTGAATATTAGCTGTTGGTTTTTAATTTTATGGCAAGAAATCCAAAGTTATTCATTTTAAGGAAACGTTAGTATATCTTAAAGAAAAATAAAAGCATAGTTCTTATAAAAATATAAGAAACAATTTAATTTCTTACTTAAATTGATTGATGAAATTTTATTTATTGTTAAGCAACAAAACAATAATGAATTGTTCTATTTTAAGAAGAAATTTAAGCTTCGTTAAAATTTCTTTTATCCATTCTTTACAATACATACAAACAGATACACAAATCCTAAACTTTTTGTTTTATTTAAAAATACATATCTCATTATAACATTCTCATTATGCCAAATTCACAATCAGCCTTGTTTACATTGCCTATTTTGATAATGTCTCATTTATATTTATATATAATCCAGGCACACTGAAATAAAGTAGTTTTAATATAATCAATATTCTATGAAATGTGTAAAAAGGAAAGTATTTTTTGTATTTCACAATGAAAAGGATGTTAATATTTATATTTAATTTTGTGATGATTAAACTGCATCTCAAATACCCCATAGGAGGAACATTTGCTGATTTTATGGAAATAAGAAATGGTATTAAGATTGGTAAACTTATTACAAATTTTAAAATGCCACTTTAAATTTATTTTATCTTTCACCAATAATTACTTATAAAGGTATTTTAATTTGAATATACCTTTAAAGTCAGAGCGAGAAAATTAAAATATAATGCTGCAATAATAATACAATGACAACATGGATATTTTAAGAAAGCATTAAAGGTATTGTGTCTTAATCCACTTAGACATAAGTTAATGATAAGTAAACTTAATAAGATTATAACTTATAATTGAGAATGACATTGTCTTTTAGCGCTATGTTATTTGCAGTTATTTGTTATTTCTTCTTTAGCATTTATATATTATCTACATAAATAATTCCTTTAACAATGAAATTATTAATTTTACTTATTTTATATCTTTTATCAAAACAAAATCTTAATCTTCATCAATTAGCTGTTTTTCCTTTATTTACAATTCACACATATGTAAACTAATTAAGCCGAAGACATAACAAAGACATAAAAATATAATATGGTACATTTTGATTTGAAGAATAACATTACAAGTAAATTTTAATTTCTATAAGTAAATTAGTATTTTCAATGATTCCTTTGATAACGAGTTTGCTTAAACCATTGTGTTAAATTTTACTACCTTTCTTTTATTGTATTGCTTTGTGAACAATTTATAAAAATCCCGATCAGCTGGATTTCATAATATTAGTTCCACTTTTCTATAGATTTCTTACATTAAATTTTCTTACATTTATTTATTCATGTCAAACTATTCAAGGTATGAGGAAGCAGAATTAAAGTATTTAAATATACTAGTAATTCATTTCAATTAATAGTACAGTAATTCATGTCAATAATGATAACACTTGTAATTTATAAATGTAATCTTATAATTATGATTTGTAGATTTTAATTCAACTGTTAAAAAAATGTGGTCTGCTCATAAATCATTTTCCATCTGCAGTCGGCACTCCAAATACTAATTAATATTCTTTTATAAATGATAAAAATTATAATTACTTAAGATTCACATGTTTGTAAAGCTTTCCTAATCATGTTGTCTATGTAAAATATGCAATTACAATAATGAAAGATAGGTCAAAATAAGATAAGTACGAAAATTTAAAGAAAATTACAAATAAACATAAGTTTTGACATCACTCTTTTTTTTAAAAAAAATATCAAAGTTTAGAAAAGGGGGAATAAAAGGAACGCGTATTTTTGCTCTTCCTTCTAAACTTTCTTGAATGGGAGTTTATAAAGTTTCGAAGAACAATGAGTCTCCATACATGCATGCCTTATTGACCACTGTTAGAACAAGTTAATAATAAATTCAAACCAATAGTAATACTTTATTTACAAATTTGTCAACATTTAGGAAGGGGAATCACTCTGTGTTTTATGTCAGTGAGGGAGCAAAATTCTGATACAAATTTTCTTCCATCCCTTGAAACTATTCTAAATTTAAACTCGCGATAAAAACTTGACAGGCTCATTCATTAAAGACTTTATTTATAAAAGTTTATATAATTATGTAATGTGATGTAGATAACAATTTTAGAACTGGATCCTGCTTTAGATTTTCTGTTCCAATGTGGTAATTTTTTGAGATTCTTCACACAAAAATGATTTATTTTGCAAATATTCTGCATTTAGATTTTATAATATTGTTATAATTATTTCCGCAGTTTTATTATAAAATATAATAAATTATATTTTACAATAAAAATATCAAAATACCTAATCCACATAAATTAGTAACTTCAACTAATTTAAAATAAAAAATTGATAAAGTTATAAAATAATAAACTATAATGGCAATAACTCCAAATTTTACTTCCAAGAATGCAAATTCTTGTAAACTTTAGAACATATTTGAAGGGGGAGTTCATTATATATTTAAATATGAAAGATTTCACATAATATAAATAATAATGATTTTAACAATGGATGTTGTTTATAACTTAAATACTGAAAATTACTACATATTTTATCATTTATTTTATTTCAAAATTCACACATACGAATAAAGATTTAAATGTATGAAAGTGCATCGCTATATGAGAGTTTCTGATTCAAAATGCATGCATTAGGGAGGATTGGGAAGTAATTACAAAATTCTCCTCATAAATGTATTTTGGCTAATTGAAGAAAATTCTCTATTGAAGAGTTTAATTGATATATTTTGAGAATAAAAGATGATTCAAGTGGATATTTAATAAAACAAATGTTCTCGGCTATTGTCATTACACAAGGAAAGTAATAGCCTGAAGGAAGTTTATGAAAGTTAAAAGAGTTACAGCACTCTAACACTGAAAGAAGTCAAATATATACTTGATAGAAATTAGTTGCGTTTGGGGGGGGAAGCAATACATATCAGGAAATAATTTTGTATAATTAGTTGTGTAAATCAATCACTCATCTACTGAAAAGTAAATCATCATGGAAATTCTTCATAGGTATACCTTTGCTCTCGAATACTACCAATCCAAAAAGCTACAATTTCATTCAAAAACCTAAGCGCTTTACTAAATCGTTGAAATATAAATGAATCACTTGGAAGATATTAATATTGAAAATTGGATTAAGTATTAAAATTGGGAGACATAAATACAGATTTTGACAATCATTATGAAAACTGCTCATTGGATCCAACATTAGACTGTATAGTTTTACATAATTTTGTCTACAAATCCTAATTTGAAAAATATAATTGTTAATGGTGAGTACTAATTTGACATCAGTGTTGATCAATACTGAGCATCTTAACAGAAATGAGAAATCGTCAAAGGACAAATACAACATATTTTAAAGAGAAATATTTATATCTTTGGGAAAGAAACTAAATTTAGTTATGTTACCAAAAGAACTCTCACTAATTGAATGTTTGTCTATTTGTCTATGATATTTTGTAGGTTTAACTTTCTGCATTATGAAATGGCTGCAAAAGGAGCAAACTTATATATTTTTCATAAATTTAATACTTGAGGATAACTTTTTTTATCTATCATAGCACTGATTTTAAGCACGTAATAGTTTTTGACCAACTTCTCACTTTTTGAGAATTTTCGTCAAACAAAACACATTTAGAGCATGTTTCTATTTTCCATGACAACTAACATTGTTTATAATTAGCAGTTTTTCACATGTAATTTGGTTCATAAAATAAATCAAATGTATCATAACATTATAAAAGAAAGTTGAAAATACAAATATGGAAAAGTAATTAAACCATATTTCTAAAACAATGTGTAGTTGTTTTAGAAATATGGTTTAATTACTTTTCCAGTATTTGTATTTTCATGTGTTTTTATAACTTTGTTTTCCTAATGATGTTTTTATTCATCTACTTGAATATATATAATGAGGAATTTCATGCTTGAAATTTAATATTTTTCTGATATAAATTGTAATATCTCTACCAAATAAATTTGAAAAAAGATTTTCATTTAATAAAATTAATTTTTTTTTCAAAATTTATTTCAGGCATTGCTGAAAATTGCTAATCTTAGAATTCAGATGTTTTTTGTGTCACACATAATTTTCATTTAAAACTGTGAGTTTGTGAACTTAACTTCAATTCTCCTCAATACTTAAGTATTTATAAATGTAAATAGTTGAAAACAATAGATAAATTAAATAAATTATTCTATATTTCAAACTGTTTTCCTCTGTAAGTAATTTTTCACTCATGAAAATTTCTATTTTGTAGCATTGGGGTTTGAATATACATTCAATTTTAAATGCTTTAAAATATTTTAATTTGGGCGTGATGCAAGTGCATTTAAAATTTATGCCCTATTCTGCAAATGTAACATTTTTATTATTTCACAATGGAGAGCAGGAAGAAAACTGAATATTTGATAACGAAAATAATTGACGGTCTCTTTCACGAAATTTTCACTTTACCTTTAGCAAATATATTTTACTTTTAGTTTACGTTATACGCAAATAAGTGTTTATTTTCTTTAAAAATGTAGTAACTTGCACTGAAATGTAATTAGTTGTGTGTGTATGCATTGTTTCCAAGAGAATATATTCTACTTATTCATTAATTATTTGTTATAATTTATTTATTAAATGATTATCTCTTATTGCAATTACAATATTTAATTTTATATTGGCTTAATTATAAATGCATAATCTTTAAAAAGAGAACTCAATAAAATATTTCTTCCGTTTTTGTCTACATAAAAAAATGGTAACGTAAGAAAATAAATAATATTTGAGTTGATTTGTTTCTAAAGAAAAGGTGAATTTTTTTGTATGAAGCTCATGAATAAAGGAAAAAATTATTAAGATTTATGACTAAATTCCTTACTACATTTTCAAAATCTTTTTATATTTTAATGAAAAAATTTAACATTTCTATAATTTTTCACTTAATTACTTTTTGAACAATTTCTTGCAGATATATTACATAATGAATCAAGAGTAATTTTATTTTATGATCATTTAATATTATATTATTTAGAAAATGGCAAATTCATTTAAATATGTAAAGTTGTTGATGTATGTAAATTTATGCATTGCTATATGTAAATTTATTATATTGGTGTAAAATATTTTTACCTGAACATTAAATGCATAAATACTTATGTCTCTATTTTTACTTATTATTATAACAGTAACTATTACTTTTTAAATTAATTATCATTTAACTTTAAATCATGTTAGGTGATAAAAAAAGTGTTTGATATATTTTGAGAAAGAATATTGAGCATTTTTCATGATTCCCAAAAATGCCATGAATACCAGAAAATGAATATTTTCTTACATGAATACATTTAAATTTTAATATCTTTTAAAATTCATTGTTCTCTTAAATTACTTATATTATGAGTTTCCATATATTTACCTTTAATTTTTTATCATTATGATTAAATTGTATTAAAATTAATTTATGGCAAATATCTTTTTATTGAAAAAATTATGATCATATGTCATTTAAATGGTTTTCTATTGCTAGAATCCATTTATAACGATTAAAATATGTTAAGAATTGCGTTCCGGATGACACTTAAAGATGAGATTTATTTTCAATCATTGAATTAAAATATCTATCTAACTTTAAAAACAATTTTAATCTTGAAAATAGAGAAAGAAAGGTCTCATTATTAGACGAATGTGAAGTTGGGAAAGTTTTATTTTTTTATCCAAAATTGAGTGGCTATAAAATCATTGTACTAAAAATATTGCATGGAGCATATTTCTGATATATTATGTTACAACTTATCTAAGAATCATGGCACGTAAGCTCGTAAAAATTTCTTAATAGATTCAAGAAATATAAGTTTTTTTATTATGTTTTTTATAATGAAAAAAAATGATCATTAAGCCTAAAACATATTTTTCTAAGTATATCCTTTTTTAAACAAAATTAATGAACTTTGCCACCATAATTCACTTTTGATATAATTTTTACTTTCCTTTAATACTTTAAAATAGTTATAAAGTCCTTTGTTGATCAAGAAATCTGTTTAATGCTTTATGAAGCTTTTGTTATGTTTGGGCAGTACATATTACCTTTAGTTTTGTTCATAATATTTTAATGTTTTTATGTCACTTACCACTTTATTTTATGTAATTAACATAAAATGCTTCATAAAAAATAAAATGCTTTTGATTGAAAAAGACTTTGCAGGAACTGTTAAAATACATTGATAAGATTTTAAAAGACTTAGAAAGATATTTCAAGATGACATATCATCATTGCGTATGTTAATTACATAATTGGAAAATATAATGTTAAAATCCAACGCAAAATAATGATGGGAAGATATTGAGATTTGCAGAAGTAAAAATAGAAAGTGTTTGAATATTTTTCAATGGAAACAAGTAAAAGGATTCAAATAATGATGAAACCATGCCTCTAATATAATAATTCAAAACGATATATAAAAATAAAATAATGCCAGATAATGAAATAGAGCATAAGAAATAACACTGCACTTTATTTTAAAGCAAAAAGTGTTTTGTATGATCAACATCACAAAGCATAATGGAAACTAGTTGTTTGATTGCAAAAGTTACATTCAAGTATAGCATGCCAACATCGATACCACTAACAACCTATCAAATACAATTATGTTGGTTTCACGAAAATTACTGGAAAACTTTTTCCATAAAGGATCAGATTTACTGTACGGTCACCCTTGTCGCGTTTTTTTGGCGCAAAATTTGGCGAACATTTTTACTGGACACCCGGCAAACTAATGTTTTGGAAATCCTATTCGTCATTAATTTCTCATGAATTTTCATTTCCAAGACTTTTATAGAAATAAAAAAATAAGACTTACGTTGTACTGAAAAAAAAAACATATTGATTGTTTTATTTACTTTACATTTCACATTTCTTGATGCCAGTCAAAAGTTAAGCAATTTTAAATTAATTTTTTTGGAAAGAAAAGTTAATAGTAAATATGAAACTTACTAATTTTAATGAGAAATAAGTGTATAGTTTTGAAATTACAAAGTATTTGAAATAGCTTTTTGAAGATATATTTTTCAAAAAGATTAAATTTTGGATTTTTTCGATTAATTGATTTTAGAGAACAAAACAATAAAGATTATACAATGATAAAAATAAAAATAATGAATAACAATATAGGTTGCAATAATAAGTGATAATATTAATAATAAGTTTAAGCAATACAGGTATTAAATCAATAATTTTATAAATTCTGTTAACAGGAAAATATACATTACATGACACATGTTTTCTTCCAACAATTAATTAAGTAATACTATCCCTTCTAAGCTTAAATTGCAGTTTTCTTAAGATATACAAAATATTTTACGATAAAAATTTTCTTGTTTCTTACGAAAAATCAATATTAGTTTCCTTTAAATAAGTAAACTTTGTTAAAATATATCTCGATTTATCATTACTCATTTCTCCTGCATTTATCAAACAATACGCCCATCATTGTTTGATGAGTTGGTGTTCATGATTTGCAAAAAGCATATAGTTATTAATAAGATAATAAAAACAATTACGATCAAAAATATAATTTATTTATTTAAAGTGATATTTTTAAATCATAAATTTTTGTATTCGGAAAAATAATTAAAAAATTAATAAGACAAAAGCAAATAGAGTTTTCCGAAAACTAATGCTTTAATTTTCAGTATTTGTGAAAGATGAACAATGAGATCTTTTTCATTTATGCAATTAATTTTTTAGATATCATATTTTTAGCATCTGTGGTTGAGAATTCAATTAAGAATTGAAACATGTAAACAAGTTATTTCAATTTTACAAAAAGTAAATGGTAAGTATGAGCAATAGAGCATTGATTACTGTTAAAGAGAGTTTTCTAGAAAAATTTAGATTTTTAATTTTCTGAAAAGTAGTTAATGGGCAATTTAATGAATATATATGACATTTCTTGTATATCTTTTGTTTCGTCTTTATATATATATATATTGGGGTATACATTTCTTTATTGAAAATCGAGCGTAAAATATGTAAGCGTTTCCAATAAAGAAACGTTACATAAAATAATCAGTGATAAAAAATAACCAGTTAAGTTTACTGTTTTAACAACAGAGAATATTTTAAGTCTAAATTGTTACAGTTCATGATTACTTCTTTCAGGACTGCTAAGTACCTAGAACTTATATATGCTATTAGTGAATTAAAGTTTAGCAAAATCTTTTTGATTTTATAATTGATTAATTAGAATCAATATTAATAAAATAGTTTATTTGATTTAATAATAATTTTATGTAGCTGATTTTAAAAATTGCTTCTGTTCATTTCCAATTCACAAAATTTTATGTATTGTTGTTAAAAATGAGATTATTAAAGAAAAAGGATTGATAAAGTGTAGTCTGATAAAGAAAAAATTCAAAATGCATAAACGATTTTTGGAATGTAGAACCTTGAAACATGTCACTTAGTATTCAATTTTAGATGTTTAAAATGCTCTAGCCTAAATTGAAATAATCCTTTTATGCATAAATTTAACATCATTTATCATATATTTTGTAAGATTTAAAATAACATTTGTGCTGAATTTAAGGAAAAAAATAATTCACACAAATAAATTGAATAATATCAACATAAATCGTTGCTTTTTCGTATTAAATAGTGCTGTTTTTACTATCGAACATACCTTTGTTTCAGATTTTTCCTGCAATATGTTCTATATAACTTATTTAGCAAGTTCATTTCCTGTACCAAATTAGGGAATATGGTGTTAAATGTCTCGTTTGTTTGTTTGGCTTGTCGCTCAACGGTCATTTTTTGCACACGAGGGCTAATTAGACCGGTACCTACGGTTTAAAGTGGATTCCGAACCACTACAAACATCCATGCCCTAGGTGGGACTCGAACACACGAACTGTTGAATCGAAGGCAAGAGCGCTAACCATTCGGCTACCAGCTCGGCATGTTAAATGTCTCCGAAGTATATTGAAATTTATCCATAAGATAAGCCGATTTTGAAGTAAATTTTTTTTCTTTCCTGTAAAAAATCATGATTTGAAACAAATTATTCTTTTGATTATGATATTTATTTCCCGATGGAAAATTCTGCTTATTTTACTAATTTTACTCAATTTTCTTAAAATATCAATATGCATTTCTTAGAAAAGAAGTATGTATCCTGCATTTAGAATATATGATGTAATTTTTTTATGAAGAAAAGGCAGAATAAAAAAGAAAAAAAAGGTATTTAAGTTTGTTGAGTTTTACGGAAGTCAAAAATAAGTTGAAATTGTTGAAATTTAATTTCAATTGTTAAAGGAAATCTTATCCTTTACTTAAGATTGCTTTATTTAACAGACCATCTCTCTTTTGTTAGAAAACTTTTAGTTGGTTCAAAATCTTCTTTCCAAATAATAAATATATTTATTTTGTAAAACAGTTATTTACTTTCATTAATAGACACATTTTGACATTTTAATGTTGATAATTTTTTGAAAAAAATGTATAATGTCTTGTATATGCAAAATTTTAATTATAAAATTTCACTAACAAAATTTGAGTATGATGTAATCAGTGAATTTGGGAATAAAACAAAAAATTTTGGAGGTATTGAGAACATTTTTATTGTAATTTGAGATAAATGTTTCACATAAAAGTTTTAAATTACTTATATTCGGAAAAATGAATGTTAGTTTGTTACACAGTAAGTTTCACTAAATGAAAATCGTTTAGTCTGGCCTCATAATAATTTTCTTCTTAGCAAATTCTATTTTTAAGTTCTTGTTTGGTAATTAAAATTCGTATTTTCTTCATATACATAATACAATGTACATAAGATTTTTATTGAATTTAAGGATTATTATACTTATTTTTATTAATTGAAAAAGCTCTAGTTAATTTTGAAAATAAAAGTTTTTAAGCAAAATTGACATTTTGAATAACAAGTGATTATAAGACCTTTAAATAATATAGGATTTGGTAAAGACAATTTGTATCGAAACTCGAAGAATACTTGTTGAAATATTAGTTATAAAGGGAATCGATAAAAGGCTATCATACTTTTTCTTTATTTAAAAACATATTCAAGTGCTTTTATATAAAATATTTATAAATTTGGGAATTGATAGAAGTTTTTTTGGTTTTTTCCCCTAACGACATATGCTGCTCACTATCTATGAAATGTCCTCAAAGAAGACAAAAACTCTAAAGACGTTAAACTACCTTACAAAAAGGTTTAGACACTAAGTAGAGTCTAAACACTCTAAATAAAAGAACTTATCATGATGAAATTTACTTAATGTGTGTATTGAATCTCAGTCATTATTAAACAACAGGAAATGATCGCAGGAAACTGAAATTCCTATTTCTTCATGCTTTACTGGTGATGCTAAGGAATTTTTTAGATTCTCTTTCTAGTGATACGGGAGTGATCTATTGTAAATAAAAATTTCTCCTGGAAAACGATTTATTGAGTGGACTAAATTTGCTTTACCACATCTTTAGGCTATTAAGTTGTAAACTAAATGTTTTTAAAATTCTTAATATAGGACGATTAAAAATAAAATTTTTTTATTTATTCATTAGTCATTTTAAGTAAATGGTTTTAAAAAAATTCTCAGGGAAATATATTTTTAAAGGAATTCGTAATTTTTAATAATCTTCTTTATGGAAATGACTGACTGACCTTTATTTGAACGTTCGAACCTATATAAACTTTTTCAATAAAAAGTCATTATAACTTTGGAAATTTCTTTGAATTTTTTAAATTTTATTGCTTTACAATTCTACGAAAATGACCTTATAAATTAAAGAAGATTTTTAATGCTATCTGTTGACAGGAAACACACAACATTTCTTGATTTCTTTTTGCAATAAAATTTTTGCTTTATATTATTAAATACTGCAAATTAGGTTTTTTTAAATGGTACAATAAATTATCATAGCAACATAATAATATTATAGTAAGTATATTAATTAAAAATGTAATAAATGCGTTTTAGATACGGAAACATTTTTAACTGTAAAACTACATACGTTTTTGCCAGAGAATATTACAATATAGAGAATGAGAACTCATTTGTATATCGATTCATTTTGTTGCTTTAAATGAAATTCCAAAACATGATAGCTAAAATGTTATGATTCATATACTACAATTCATTGTTTTTATATCGAAAAAATACTGTAAATTGATTTTTTTAAATATGTTCTCCTGGTATGGTGTTTGAAGATACTTTGAGATAAGACTATTGAAATTTCTAAATATTGAATAGATTAATTTAAAATTTGCTCAGAAAACATTATGCAAATGCTGCTAAAATATAGTTATAATTGAGTTAATTAGTAATTCTTAAAAA
The DNA here is from genome assembly GCA_030067965.1 of Latrodectus elegans. Taxonomy (NCBI): domain Eukaryota; kingdom Metazoa; phylum Arthropoda; class Arachnida; order Araneae; family Theridiidae; genus Latrodectus; species Latrodectus elegans. The sequence goes on from CM057822.1 coordinate 56,896,437, forward strand.
CAAATCACCTCTTTCATATATAAATTATCAATTTATCTAATTAAAGCATGTATTTCCTACAAAGTGGATGTGTCTTAATTTTTTTCAGAGAGATTTAAAATCAAACCATAAACAATAACTCTATAAATAGACACTGTTATTGCTTTTAATGTATCCTCTTAATTACAATTTAAATAATTAATTAAAGACACTACGGCTTAGTGTATCAAACATTATACTGCGCCCTTTATACTTATTAATAATTATAATGACATTGATCTCGAAACAAATGCCATTCAGTTAGATTAGTTTTAAATGTATGAACTAAGTTAAGATGCTCAGCGTGACATTAATCCTAATTTCTCTTACTCATATTAAGCAATTTTCTTGTCATGGCATCAAAGTTTGTCCACATGGCTTGCAAAGCGGATTATTTATCGATGACATCAAGGAAAATTATCTCTTTTCCGTGAAAGTTATCTTTCAAATCTTAAATAATGTATCGTAGGAAAGAAAGCAAAAAAATTACAGAAAATTACCAGCTTCCATATATTTATTAATTAAGTTTAAGGTTGTGAATTGCATATTTAACCATTAATTTTCATTATTCAAGAAAGATTAAGATTATGATTTGTTGTGCTTCTTAAGAAATTACTTACATCCAGATTTCTGATTTGGTCAGAAAGGTCATTCATTGTAAGAACACTCTAAAAGATAAAATGTATTTAAACATTATTTCTACTTTTATTTCGTATACTTACAAAGAAATTAATAAGATAATTAATATAAAGATGTTTAACATATGAAAACGTTTAATCAAATTATTTAGGACTTTAAAGTCAACCTTCCGTTATACGCTGTTTAAATACATAAAGAAATTTTCCTGTAAGAAAACTAGGTAAATGAAAATTTATTATGTACTTGGATTTTGTATTTTATAATTTTATTATTCAATGCATATTTATATAGAAAATAATGCTTAAATTAATTCCTACTTATGAAAATTACCTCATCTAAGAACAATCTAATTATGAAAAGTTTAATACAACAAAATTAAATGATATTGTACAAATCATTATAATATATACATAATTGTAAAATTTGTATTAAAACTAAAATAGGTTTAATACATATTTTAAAAATGTGCAACTTTATCTGTGCCAGTTTGATTTTATGACCTCCATAATGGATCATTTACTTACTTATATTTTTTGCTTGCCTTGAATTATAAACCATTATATTATTCCGTTTAAGCATATAAAGATTTAAAAATACAATTTATTAAGTAATGTTTGGTTACCCTTTTATCACTTCATGTCACTTCATATTTAAATAAGCTTTATTTCATAAGAACTCAGAATATTATTTAATTGTAGTAAGATTTTATTTTCTAATAAATTATAATATCAAAATATTTTTAAGTTTTGATGTATCTTTAATTATGAAATCATTTTGTAATTTTTGGATTGTTTCAATAAATGGAATGTAATTTGACTGACACATTGTAATTTAATGTGCCATAAAAACTAAAACCAGCAATGAAAAACCCAGATTTTTAAACCAGCATTTAAAAATCTGGAGTTTTAGATTCATTAATAAAAGTTTAGATTATGTTTGAGGAATGTTAACATTTCTCTAAGCATGAATACTGATTCAGAATGTGATAAGTATTTCTTTAAAAAATTAAAAACAATTATTGGGGTAATTTATTTTAATCAAAAATTAATAATCAAACTTATTAAGGACGGATGAATGGTGAATATTTATAAGCTTGTTTTCAATGGCCTAATATTTTTCAGAGAAATTTTGCATTTTTTTATATTTTGAATTCATTTTTAACGCATTCAATCAAAATAGATCCAAAAACAAACTTTATCTCTTAAAATGGAGCATAAATGTATCTATTTCTAATTTAAAATATTAAATTTTGAAACAAAAAATATTCTCTCTTTTTACGCAAGTTTTTTTGTGTCGTATTGAAAGAAGTAAGAAAAATCTTATGGGGTACGTAATAGGAAATAAATATTTAATATTATACATGTCTTTCAAGCATATTCAGAATATTTTATGTGATTTAATTAATTTTCATTTCATTCCGTTAATTTTCACTAATAAATAAATAATATTTTCAGTACTCGTGTTCAGCTAATATCAATTACAAGTAAACACTTTCGAAACTTTGGTTTTCATGGGTTTCGAATACAGCGCACGTTCGAGAAGAATACGTTAATAATTCACATAAATGGAAAAATAATACTTCAAATCATTTTGTAAGCGATATGATTTATATGGTAAAAAGAGTGTATTCAGTAACTTTATTGAGGAGCTAATAAAAATTTTGATTTTCATTTATATTAAATAGTCTTTGTCATGAAAATACACTTATGGAAGTATTGTAGAAACACTAAATTCTCATTGCTAAGTTTGATTCTTTGCTTATTTTATGTCAATGAGCGTTTTTAAAGTTAAATATTTATATAAAGTATAAAACTGCGAATTGAAATTTATAAGTGTTTTTTGTCTTAATTATATATTTTTCTCTTTTGAGTATAAAAAAGAATCTGTAAAGATGATTAGATTGCGCATAACTTATCACTAAAGAAATGCCTCCTGAAAGATTGAATACATTGGATTCTTTCATTCATATTTGAAATATATTTTACAGTTCAGAGAAAACAAAAGAACAAAATATATTGTAAAATATTTCTTTTTTATAGCTATTATAGAATACAAACTACTATTCTAGAAAATTGCTACTTTTTAAAATTAAATTTAAAAAAACGAAACAAAACCATTTTAATTAAAAGTCTATTTAATTGAGTTACTGTAGGGAAAATACTTATCTCTAAGAAATTAGGTTTCAGATTTCTTTGCTTAAAATTAACATATTGCAAAAAGTTTAATTTTTAAAAAAATGTCAAATGTCTCTGAAAACTGTTTCTATATATTTATTTCTATACATTTTAATTACTGATATTTTAGCACTACTCTTAAGAAACGTAAGCTAATCACGTATGACTAAATAAACACGTATGTAAACCATAAATTTATGTTCTTAAAATTTATCTTTTTAAATTTATTTTTGTCTTTTTAATATTATTTTCTATGATCATTTTAAACAAAAAAATATGAAATTTATTAATAAAATTGTGCTTATTAAAAATATTTTAATAAGCACAACCACATTAATGTATTTGAAAACATATATAATACCATTAAAGTATTTGATTAGTTCATATTGACAAAACTCAAGTTGTTCCCCCCCCAAAAAAAATTATCAAGATAAAATTATTTCAAACAGACTAAAAATAAGACTTCTCTATTGACTTTAGTTGAAATAGTAGAGCCGTTTTTAACAATGTGCTATTTTCCTCGAAATGCCAACGGCAAAAAGATGAGAGGAAATAAATATTTGAATTATGTGAGTAGGTGGATGAAATTTTACATTTTTAAACACCATGAGAATTGCGTATTTAAATGAGTTGAAGTAACGGAATTTGAAAGGCACGTTTATTGATCATTTTAACTGAATCAAATACATTTTTAAAGATAATATTGATGTAGTTATTCAATAGCTATTTGATGCAATTTACAGAAGTTCCATGGAATAAAATGATACAAATGAACATATTTTTAGTAATACTTTTAAAGTCTTTTATTTTCCTCTATCACTCTTAATTGAATGGATCCAATATTTTGCCAGTAACTGTTAAAATTGTTTTTACTGGTGATTACGCATAAAATAATCCTAGATTTAGCAAAGCAAATATTTCATATTTAATTTATATTTATTTATTTAATATAGTTGTATTAAAGTACTAGAATTAATATAATTTATATTTTACCATATTTATATAATGCATAATGAATTTACTGCCTATGTATTATCAAATTATGTTTAAATTATGATATCAACTAAACACATTTGCAATTATAGGAATTTTTATTCTTTTATTCAATTATCATTTTTTAATTAAATTTTTTGTGTTTTTTTTCAGACGGGGAATTCAAATTTTCAGAAAAATAACTTTAACTTTATAACTCTCTATTTTATTTACATTTGAATTTTCTTATTTAAAACAATTATTGTGTGTGTGAATTTAAAGATTTGATTTTAAGGTCTCATCATGAGTTTAAAGTTTATAATTTTGATTTAATGTAAGGTACATTTATATTTGAGTTTACTTTACTATAGATAGTTAGATGGTTTACTTTTTACACCAACAAAAATAAGGAAAGTAGAGCAACAGTTTGCAATTTACAACTCTCTTACCACAATTATTTTGGACTGTTAGGAAATTAGTATTTTTAGAATAGTTAATAGCAGCGCATCTGTATTAGTGAAAAATTAAATTTTATGACCATATTTGTTATATAATTTTTGTGTAGATAGTTAGAATTCTAGTTTAAATTATTAATAGAAAGAGAGAGTTCATGGGTTTTACTACCGATTTTGATCTGGAGTTTTTTCAGTTTTTCAATTTCCACTTTAGTCAAGAATTCTTGGTTTATTTAGACTTTGTGTACAAAGAGTTACCGCAGTTAGAAAAATAAATAAATTTATTAATGTTTTTGTTAAAATATAATGTGACAGAGTATAAAAAATAATTTTTTTCTTCATTGATATTAACTTTTAAATAAAAATTACTTTTATACAATTTTACAAAATTAGAAATAATTTTCCTTCCGTATAAAAATATTCTATGAAATACAGACAAAAGAGTTTAAAATTGTTTTTAATGAAACATCGCATTATAAATATTTTTAAATTCAATTAATCATATTAGAGTTACACACTAAAATCATCTTGCAATATTTTTGTTATTTTAAAAATTATTTTAATTTATTTAAATTATATTTAAAGCTAAAGTTTTTTGAAACTCTCATATGGTACTTTCAAAATTCACATGCATGGTAGCTTTTCTTCATTCATTTATTTACAGGCATTATTACAGGAAATTGTTTGTGCGTGTTTAAGTATATGGCCATCAAAAGTTTGATATCTTATATAATATTTATCTATTGAATTTGTACTCTTAAAAATAATGAAAAAAATAGTATCCATATTTAGTATGAATATTATATATGTTTTAATTAATACAATATACCTCTCAGTGTCACCCTACTTCTTTTTAATCTGTTTATGTTTTCAACGTGTCAAAACATGTTTATGTTTGTCAACATAGAAAAGTCTGTTTAAATCTATCCTACGTTTTTGTACTTTTCCAATATTTAGAGCATAATTTTCCCTTTATAAAACTGAAGAAAGTTCACTATAACAATAAAATTTATCAAACTTTTAGCTTGTTGAATTTGTAGTTAGAATATAATATTTGCAAAAGTTCTGAAAATGAGTACAAATATTTAAGATAATCTACGTTGTTTCAATTCATTTTGAACAGAACAAGATATATGTTTTTCTCAGTCTCATTGGGAAGTTTTATATAACATCAAATTAAAAAGAATTCAAACTTGCCTCTTTTTTCTTAAGTAAACTTCTTGTGAATTTTTTGGATGTTACTTTTATAATAATTATTTCTCTAATAAAATTTTTTTTGATTGTAATACATTTTCAATTGGAATGAATGCTTGTTATTTTTATGAGAAATCATATTTTCATGCAAGTTTTCTTTTTTTTTTTAGTTCATCCAGCCAAGTTTGATAATCCTAATCGTTAAAAATTAAGGTTAGTTAAAGAAATAAAATTTAATTTCTGTCTTTTATAATAACAGCTATGGTTGGAGTACAGATAAATCAAAAATATAAAGAAGAGAAAGGTGCACCAAAATAAATAGTATAGGATTTGAAACGTAAAATAAAATTAAGTGCAATAATCATGTTATTAAAATTAACTACTAATTTGATTGAATTTGATTTTTTCTTTATAGTTATACAATTTTATATTTGTAATTTTCAGGCACATTATTTAAAGCTAATTTTGAAAATCACTTGTAACAGTTTTAAGATACGATGTTAATAATAGTTGAAATTAAGCATTCATTTATATTCCTACTAAGATTATTCTGAATATTATTTCAATTTCCTTCAAAGTATACATTCCCAGGTAAAATTTATATATGAAAAATGCATTTTATGTGTCTAAATAAATTCAAGCTGGAAAATGTTTATTCTATAAACAATGAAAAGTAAATTTTTTATTTTTTGATAAATTTTAAAAATTAGTTTTACAACATTTTATTTACTTGCGTGTAAAATTTACTGTATTAATAAAATTCTAAGTTATAAGAAAATATGAAATGATATTATGTCCCGTATGATGTTAATAACTACTTTGTTTTTGATTCTTTTGTACTATTTTTCTATTAATTACTTACACAATAAAAAATAAACTCACATTGGCCAAGAGTGTAATTGCCCTTAAAAGATTTATGAATAGCCTAAGAGATACTGTCACGATGATAAATATCACAAAAGGTCTTTTAATTTCATCTTGTTAAACAATTCGAAACATGTTTCGACATTAATACCAATTTCTTCCGTTCTGATAATGTAATTTTTATTAAATGTTTTAGTTAATTTTATACTCTCAACCTACATGGGTGAATGTTTATTGAAAAGTTTCGGAAGCAATTATTTTCATTTGTGTGGGTTGAGATTATCATTTAAATCTTTAATGGTGGATCGTGAGAAAGAAGGAAAAAAATGGCAGACACGTAACATTCATCGTTTTATTAATTAACTTTAAGTTTTCAGAGAATTTCTCATTAATTTTCGTTATTTGAAAAAGATTAAGCACATGATTTGTTACTTCTTGTGAAATGATTTATAGGTAACTTTCTGACAACACAGAAATTTTTTCTTCAATGTTATCATAATTTATAGTTTTTTTTTTAAATTAGAGGTCAAATCATTTAAATATAAGTAGATTATACAGTTTTATTTAAATGATGATAAATTATGTATAAAATTTTATTAATTAAGTAGTCATTTATCTTTTTACAATTCCAATAAATTGAGAACATACTTTTATCTTATGATATATACCCAAAACACTTTAATGAAAATGAGCACATTTACACATGAGAAAAATTATCAATTAAAAAATAGGACTAATGTCGATGAATACATTGCATTAATAAGTCACTTTTCTGGATTTGATGTTATCTTTATTAATCTATAAGAGGAAAGGAAATATTTTGAAAATATGCCGAAGTTAAGGCTCGTAAGCAAAGTTATATTCGTATAGCTGTCCCATAGATACTAAAAAGGATTTTAAAATTTACTTTTCTGTCTATACACTATTCTTTAATAATATAATTCAAATTGGGGATATTTTACTACAGTAAAACTTTAAATTTTTTTTAATAAAGTTGTATCTGAGTGAATATATTTTATGCAAGAAATTGAAAATTGTATGGCTTAAAGGCAAATTAATAAATGTATAGAAATTACTGAAAAAAACAAATTTTTCTTTGATATTTAATAAACCTTTTGTATAAAAACAAATATTATATCTGAATCTTTAAAATTAGTGCTATAAAAATTTTAAAACCAATTTAAACTATAATAAATGTTAAAAATAAGATTTTAAAATAATTTATCAGATTTTTTTGAGAAATAGAAATAGAAATTTAAAATAGAAATCTTTGTTAGAAATAAAAAAATTAAACATTTAAGCTTTATAATTTTTTTAAAGTATATAATATTGTTGGTAAGTTTTCAAACTTATCTAACACTTTAACTAAGCAAATTTCATAGATTTCAAAGAATTTAATTCTTATAAAATTTATAAAAGAAAATCAAGAATAAGAAGTAATTTTCAACATAACATTTTTATTTGAAAACAATTAGTAAAGCAAATGATTTAAAAATGATTTTGATACTTAATAATTCTATCTAAAATTGCTTAGCTCAAGGAAATTTTTTCAGAGATGGTGAGCCGTATTCACGTGTTCCTAGGAAAAAAAATCACTAAAAAATATTTAAGCAGCCGTTTCAAAATTTCTTGTATAAGACAACGAGAAATCTCGTAGTAAAATAAATTTGTAGCATTGTGTATTTGACGGGATGATAGCCAAAGAATAAAACGTGGTTTTTGATAAAATAACTTATGTTATTTTAACAAAAATGACGTTTTTATTTTCTAAGAGGACGTTTCATAGATAATGAACATTTATGCAAGTCACAAGTAGAAAATACAAATTACGATAAATTAGAAAGCCCACAAAATACTTGAGTAGCTGATGTGATTGATTTGTATTTAGAGTTACAGTTATCTCCCATTATTCAATGATAGTTAAAAAGCTGAATTTTCTATTTTGAAGAACAATGTTGTTCAAATGGCCAAAGAAAATACACTTGGAATACAGCATGATCCCATTGCAACTCTGAGAGCGCCATCTAAAGAAGAAGTAGTTAGTTGGTGATTTGTATCGAATGTATAAACACGTATTTTGATTCTGTCGTTAGGAACTAATCATTCCTAATGTCAAAATAATTTGAATTCTTTTAATTGTTAGTTAGTGTTTATCTATAACTGTAGTGTATCATTTGAATTTTATTAAATTTTTGAAATAGAAACTGGTACATTTTTCTGACCTTTGGTTTAAGCAGTAGCATTTATATAATTTTGTTTAACTAATTTACCTAACAAAATTAAAAAAAAGAAATAATTTCTTCCTTGTATATTTCAACAATTTGTCTTTCACATTTAATTTTCAGGAGGCTCTCTAAGCAATTTTGGGATAATATAAAATGTTTTCTTTTAGTTGTTTATACTCATGATATATAAAAGTTAAATTTATTGTTATAAAATTTTTGGCGATTATCTAAGCAAGATTAAGCATATTTCAGTTATTTGTTAATATAAATGATTTAAAACAATTTTGAATATTTAATCTGTTCTCTTAATGTGTCTCTGGAAACGTACTTTTCAATTAAAAAAAATCTATTCCAAATTAAAGGCTTGAAGTCTATTTGATTATGTCATGAATTTGTTTGTTGAACAAAAGTTTATGTACATTATTTCATAAAATATCCTACTGGGGCATTAAATATAATTGTATGATATATATATATACCAGGTGAGCCAAAAGTTCGTTACAATTTTAAAAATTCATAAAAAAAGAAGAAAGTGAGATAAAGAAGTGCGGTTTGCAAGAAAGGGCTCACAAGGTAGTCGGATTTTTTTTAGCAGCAAAATAAGTTTTAGTTAAAAAGTCACCTATAGATGGCGCTGAATCGAGGGATTCAGCAGAATTATTAATCTTGCGATAAAAGGCCGTGATACTCGAGAATTTTTCATTCGCTTTCAGAATGTTATCATTACCCGATAGAGCGTTGTTGCTGAAGTTATTCTATTTGAACGGAGAGTCAGCAACTATTGCGTTGCGAAAATTTCGCACGACGAAAGGATTGAAGACGAAGAAAGGCCCCATATCGTGTCCTGGAATAGTCAAGCTTGTCAAGAAGCTCGAGGAAACTGGCTCTTTGGAGGATCGGCCACGCAGTGGAAGACCCTCGTTGGCGGAGAGCCGAATTACTGCGGTGGAAACCACAATGAATGATTTAGCGGCGGAATCGTCCAATGGGAGTAGCAGTGCTCGCGAAGCTGGAAGAATATTGGATGTGCCTCAATCATCGATTTGACGTATCCTCCACGGGATATTGCATCTCTATCCCTACAAACTGCAGTCACTGCAGGAGTTACAACCGGGAGACACAGCTATGCGGGAATCATTTGCCGAGTGGGCTATGGCAGGAATCGAAAACGACCCTCAGTGGTTGTTCAAGGTTTTCTGGACGGATGAGGCGCACTTCACACTACACGGGCATGTCAACACCCATAACACTCGTATATGGGCAACATCTAATCCTCGTGAATACACGACGAAATCTCTGCATCCAGACAAGTTGAAAGTCTGGGGTGGCTTCACCTCATCTTTCATTGTCGGATCTTTCTTCTTTGATGAACCGTGTCCCATATTGGGCTGGAAAACGTGCACAGTAACCGCTAAGCGTTACCTCACTCTTTTGCGTGACAAAGTCGTGCCCGCATTAAATCTAAGAGGTGTGTTATCTGTTATAAACTTTATGCAGGATGGCGCACCACCACATTATGCCAATCCAGTAAAACGATTCCTTTTGAGTACCTTTGGTGAAGAGAGACTGATCAGTCGAGGTTGCAAGATCGCATGGCCTCCACGATCACCCGACCTCACTCCGGTCGACTTTTGGTTGTGGGGCTATTTGAAATCACGTGTGTACCGTTCATCTCCTTCAACATTGGCCGAACTCAAAGATTCCATCTGTCGTGAGGTTTCTGCAATTCATTCCGACATATTGCATTCAGCTGTAACGGGCGTTGCGAGTCGCCTTAGTTTTGTCGTACAATGTACTGGAGGTCATATCGAACAACTGTTACTATCAGAATAAATGAATGGAGCGTACTGTTGTGCTTTTCATTGTGTTTCGGACAGCCATCTATAGGCGACTTTTTTAACTAAAACTTTTTTTGCTGCAAAAAAAAAAAAAAAATTCCGACTACCTTGTGAGCCTTTTCTTGCAAACCGCACTTCTTTACCTTACTTTCTTCTTTTTTTTATGAATTTTTAAAATTGCAACGAACTTTTGTGGCTCACCCAGTATATATATATATAAAATATATATACATACATATTATATATAGATAATATATATAAATATATACATATAATATATATATATATATATATATATATATATATACATATAATATATATATATATATATATATATATATATATATAGTTAATTTAAAAAATATTGTAACTATTTAATTAGCTCACCTATATTCTAAACAAAAAATTGTTGAGTCTGTTGAATTACAATATGTATTTATGAATTTAAGATGAAAATTAAAAGCTACCTTCTGCTTGCGCTGTCACGCTATTGTCAGTTTTTAATTATGAAAATTAATTGAACTTTAATTTACAGTTTAAATTTTATCAAAATTACTCGGAAAGCAAACCTTGAATTTTGCAATGAAACGAGGAACTCGGCTAATAAATTTCAAAAAACACTCAAATAATTTACTCCAGAATTCAGAAGTTACAAATTTAAATTGTATATGAAATTACATTTTCGTAATTTTTTTTTAATTTAATGACTCTATTGGTGACAAATAATTTTTCTTGTTGAATATGATTTAATTTGAGTGTGATTGTTTTCATAATTTTAAAATATACTATATAATATTTTAATACTTCCCTCATTTTTTTTAATTGTAATTCATTTGTTTGATAACTGTCAGACTTCATTAATTAATTTAGTGTTTACTATTTGATTGTTAATAATCGCAATAATATTAATTAAAGCAGGACATATGACTTCTTGATTACTTTCTGTTATTATTCAAGGATTCTTTATTGGACATTAGAAAAAGAAAAAAAAGTTTTATTAGTCTTTCAAATAAAATTGATTTCTAAAAGTATACAGGTATATTAAAATTTGTTTTAATTTCCATTTAACGTATATTTTTTAAGAATATAATTTTAGAGAAAAAAAAGAAGAAATCAAAGAGAATCTAAGGAATAAAGGAAAAATGCATTGCGTTTAAATATACAATAAATAAGTCAAAATAAATGTATTCCTTTTAACTTAATGCGAAGATGTAAAATGCTAATAAAAAGGTTTTGTTAAGTTTTTAAATTACCATAAAATTAATGCGCTATATAAAAGTGATTAGATATTGAGTGTTGGATTTGTAAGTTTTTATTCCTGATGATTCAAATAAAGATGGAAATTCAATAAAAAATTTAAATTGTAATTAATTGATTCAAATTGTTAAAGTCAGGATTCATTTAATATTTTTAGTTAATAAGAAATTATATAAAATAACAATTTTAACTCCAAAAGGCAAGATGTTCTGATACATAATTTACAGAATCGGAATATAATTCTTTTTTGTAAAAATTTAAAACACAAAATAATTTGTTTCTGTTATAAAAAAATAAATCTAACTTTGTATTATTATTGTTTAAAATAATTTGTTTATTAATTTTAATTTTACCTGAATGCAAACAGAAAAAAGGGATAGATTACTTTAGAATAAAATTTAAAATTTGCTTGCAAATAATGAAAACTTTTAAAAATCGCTCCCTTCAAGGAATAATTTAATAAAAAGTTCTGAAATATTTCTTAAATTTAAAGACTTTTTTTTTTTTAAAAGCGAAAGGCTAAGCAATTTAAAAGAGAAAAACTGGAATTTTTTTTCGTGTTATATTTTTTATGTATGGGGAATTCCATTATTTTAAATAAAATTACCCCAACAATACATATTACTGTTGAAATGAAATCACAAAATCTTTTATATGATGATTAACGATTCAGAACCATCAGTAAAATTGAATCTGAATTTTGCCCGATGGCTATAAGCGGTACATGTGAGGAATTCATGATCATTGAATCAATGTTTTCAGACTTTATTTAAGATAACTCAGAGCACTGGAAAATGTCACTCGACTAAGAGTCACTAAACACTTTTTACTACATACTTTTTTTTTTCGAGATTCAGCTAAAAAAATGATGCTGGATGACTGTGTATGAGAATAAAATGTTTAGGAAGTACTAGTATCTAGGAAATATCAGAAAATAAGACCATTTTTGTGACTCGATTTTCCTTCTTCCGGGAGTATTCGTGTTGAATAAACGTGCATCTCTCTTTATCCTCTTTGCTATCAGCTAAAATTGATATTGAAGGGATTATCGCAAATTATATATATATGTTTATTTTTGGTTCAATGGGGAAAGAAATTTAATTTTGTACCTCTTCATTACTTTTTCATGTTTCAGCTGAAATGAAATTTTTCAAAAGATGTATAATCCAATTCCTCATTTTGAAGAAAAAATGTTAAATTAAATAATCATCTTTCCAAAATAGAATAGCAACAGCTGAAATAGAAATGTAGACAAAGGCATACTTTTATTAAAAAGATTTAACATCTTATTTTTAAAATATAATTGATTGATATTTTTTAGTTTCTAACACATTTGCGTATAAATATCAAAATTCCCAGAATTTTACTAAGTTATTAGATTTTTTGCATATTTCTCTTCTAAGATATTCTTCATTCATTTATTTCTGTTTTAATAGAGTTTTGATTCTTGTCTACTTATTTTTCATGACATGTAGAATACTTAAAAAATTTGTGTGTGTAATTTATAAGAAATTTATAACCGCAAACTTAAACAATCTATTCAGTTATACGGAATGCGTAGATAAACCATAAAATAGATAAAAAATACTTTAGAAAATTTCAGGTATGGGATTGCAATATATCTGATGGGCAGAGTTCTGTACTATCATTTCAGATTTATGATAATATTGTCAAGATCAAGTTGAGGTATTATCATTTTTGAGAATATCGAAAATAGCAGAAATGATTCATTCAATTCAACAAAGTTTAAGAAAAAAATTTAAGATAGGGATTTCAGTCAAACAAATAAACTATGTTAAAGAAGTAGATTATGATTTTAGTTAAAATATGAAGTTTCAATTCTAAGAAAAATTGGCTTGAAACTAATCATAATTTGAGAGATTTAGACATCACAAAAATAAGAGCTAATTTTATGTTTTGAAATTGTTATTCTTCGTTTGATTCTTTATTCGAATTATTTATATAACCTAAATGAAAAATATAAATATTATTACGAAATATCGTCACGAAATCTTGTCTTGATATTTAGATTTCATGGTATTGAGTAGCTACCATGTTTGCTTACTTTAAAATTGATAGAAATTTCTTAAAACAAGATTTTGTCACTGTAATTCAGTAAACAATTCATAATCTACCAGCCCTTAGTAATAGTGTAAACATACAAATAAACATTGAAAATTTGATGCTGCAAAGTCATAAAAAATAATAAAGAAAAGTATTTCTTTAAAATAATTTAAAGTAATAACTGATTTAAATAATTAAATCAGTTATTAATATAAAGTTAGATAAAGTTAATAATGTTTTCTAACTTTATATTAATAATTTTATATGTTTTGAAACCAATGCTTTGGCTATGACATTACGCATATTTAAACCCTATTTTCTTGGAATACTATTTGTAGCTTTTAAAACATGAAAAATATTTAACTTTTTTTAAAACTAATAAAATCGATTTCAGAATTATTTAAGAACTTTAAATTGCAATTCTTTACATGAATAATTGACTCAACTACTATAGAGCTAATTAATTATTTAGTTACTGTATTTTATTTTAAAATTTAGTAAAAATACTGCATAGATACACATACTTTTGTTAATGAATTCATAATCCAATGTTTCATAATTTAAATACTTTAGAGAAAAAGTATCCATAGATTAAAAGTAATTCTATCTCCTTCTTAAATAAAGTCCACAAAAGACCAATTCCTTTAATGTGTAAAAATGTTCTGTGGAGTGGAAATTATGATAATTAATTGCTATAATATATCATGAATAAAACATATTATTTTAGTAATTACACTTATTCTTTGTAATTCCATTTGATGTCATAGTTATTTACCTAAATTTCTTCAAAAAGCTTTAAAGTAAATAATTATTTAATAATAATTGATATCATGAGTGAAAATCTATAGAATGTTACGAAATTATTCTTCCATTTAATGAGTATTTATCTTATAATACATTTCTGAGAAAATTAAACGAAATCGAGTTAATTATGATGCAATTTAAGTTTACTTTATTTACTGTAATATGAGCTTATTCCTTAAGTCATGAGTATGAAAGTATTCCATACCTCCCCTTTTGCAATATTTGACGAAAGAGGTTTATAAGCTAATATAATCTTAGAAATTTTAATCTTGAATCTTAACTATTCAAATAGAAGTTTGCTGTCTTTTAATAGTTTTCAGGTAGCATTAATTTAAGGTGTTAAAAGCAAAACGGTCGTATTTATGAAAAGAAAGTTACCATCATATTAATAAATTTTAAATATGATTATTTCCAGAAAATGGAAATTTTTAACATATTTATCATTAAAAACTGGAAACACACTTTCTGAAAATTAAATTCGAAACGTAAAATTTCCCCTAAAATTGATAAACATTTAATTATAAGCGCTTCTTTCATTATAAAATATCACTTATATGTATGTATATATATATATATAAACCAAAAAAGAAAGATCTTTTTAAAATTAAGATGATAAAAATGTTCTAAGTATTAAGAAATCCAGTAAACAATCTATTATGTTGTTCGGAAATTAATTTCGTTTTCCCTACATGGATCTGCTTTTTGCCAGCAAAAACCAACCACTTTATGACTATGGAATCGTGCTACTACTAGAAAGATGGTAAAAGCTATTAGAATAGACAGTGTGCAAAGCAATGCAATATTTATTTGCTGCACGTTCCTCATTTTTATGAAAAACGAAATGACTTTCCGAAGAACCCAATATTAATGGGTTTTTCAGAAAATTCCCGAAATTACTTCAAGCATATTAGTATCATATAAGAAATTCATAAAACTGTCGAAGTCAATAAAGTCATTCTTTGTCTAATAATTCAAAGAAAGTACTTAGAGGCTGTGAAAATTTGATATTATAAAAGAATATGGTAGGAAAATAGTCGAAAAATATTCAGAAAAAATATTAAAATCAATGGATATTTAAATGAAAACACTTTTAAGTTTTATTATTAAAACATGTTTGTATGAAACAGTTAATAATTTAGTAAAAATAACTAAGTTCAAATAATTTAATATTATTAACATCAAGTGAAAATATACCACAAATTATTGAAATTTCATTTGTAAATTTGGAAACTATCATTGTTCTTAGTATCAAATTTTGCTGTCGCATATCTCCGGTGTTTAGCAATGCTAAATCAGGTCTAAGAAATTTGTTGCTGTAAGAAAATATAACCCTTAATTTGGGCTTGTGAAAATATGAATCCTAGAAAGCCCGAAAGAATTTAGAATATGTTTAAGAAGGGTCTGATGGTCAGCACACTTCAAACAAGCTTTCTTTTAATAAGAATAGGGCAAAAATATCAAGCGTCACCTGATAAGTCTTGTAAATGACGTATTGTTCCACCTACAGCATTTGAATGAAAGCGTGATCCCAGCGTCCTTTTCCTGATACCATATGTGATACCATGAGGGGGGATGATCCAAATAGCATTAACACGTTTTTTTTAATTCTTGAGAACAGCTTGAAATTACTTAGTGATTCAGGTATGTCTAGTGACCCATCAACACCCGCTTTAGCCAAAATATCTGCTGTCTCATTACCATATATATATTAATATGGAAAGGTTCCAATTGAAAGTGCCTTTCATGAAAAAATGAAAGAAGCAGGAGTTTGTTAACATTTACTTTCTTAAACTGTTATGAATTTTATGCCAGTTAGAAAGGTGATAAATATTTAAACATGCTTCACACAGGATCCAAAAGACAGACGAGGTAATAGAGAGCACAATCGAATGGAGCTCAACATCAATGACAATCAACTCATTGCTGCAAACTGAACAACTTTCTGGATTTCTCCTACATAATTTTTTGTACATTCTTAGAATAAGATAATTGATATCTTATCCCAAGAATGTATATGCTATGTCTCATCTAGAAATGTACAAATTACCACAAGCTATTAACGGAATAGTCAGTTTCATCTATACTTCCATCTATATATATTATGGTAATGAAGATATATATATATATGTATTGAAAGAGAGATTAATTAGGGTAATGAATGCATATAGAAGATTTGTAAGGGATAGACGTATTCGTTTTAAACATAAATCATCAATATCCAGATACTATAGAATAAGATAAGGAGAGCTGTTCTTAGTCGAACCGTGTTTTCACTGTATTTACCTGGAATCGAAAAGAAAAGATCTGATGGAGGGTGTGAAGTTTTATTATTCGCTGATGACATTACTCTGCGTTTCTCTGGCTCGGATGTGAATCTTATAGAATCAATTCTAAGTTCAATGCTAATTGAGGTGAAAAACTTTGCAAATGACCACAAGCTGGTTTTTTTATATTTCAAAATCATATTCTGGTTTCTTTCCCACTAATAAGAGTCTGTATTCGATTAGTTCTTTTTAATGATCAGCCTCTTTCTTAAACATCCAAAGTACTTCGGTTTCGTTTGATATCAAGATATCACGTGCAATGGTCACACACTAAATTTGGTCACCAAGAGTCGCAAGAGACTGATTATTCTTAAGTAAATCTCTAGAAGAAATTGGAGGACTGATGAGACAAAACACTCAGGGCAACGTGTATTGTTCTTATCAGGCCTATCCTAGAGTAAGGGTTCAAAATATATTTCAGCGCCTCACAACTAACCTCCTTCAATAAGAGAGTGTTCAGTTAAATGCAGCCATATTATAACAGGTTTGAAATGCAGCTACGAAAATGACATAGTATTTTATAAGGCGAATCTTCCACCACTTGATCTTGTTAAAAATTTAAATTTGGTTAGTTATTTTAACTAATTACGAAGTTATGATAATTAAAATCAGACATCTGAGTATTTGTACAAATGGAGAAACAATTAAAGATTAAATAATAATAACCATTAATTTGGCTGATAAATTGAAGATAATTTCCCAGTTGATACAGCAAACCTCTCTAAGACCGATTGAAGGCCTACACAGAGTTTCCTTTCCCATTAAACTTATTTCCGACACGAACAAGAACTTAAATGTTCCTGATTACTTAAGGAAGAATAACTTTAGAAGTCATAGATGACATTCCCAATGATGCAATTTTCATGTACACAGTAGCAGTAAAGAAGAACTGAATAACACTGGGAATGACATCTTTATAGAGAGGATTTCTGTCCTTCTTTCTACACACAACCTTGAAAACTGTTCATTATTCAAAAGCGAATTAATTACCATTAATGAAGGATTAAAGACCATCCCAAAAGGCACTAGATTTAATGATATTTGGATCCTTACTGATAGTCATAGCTCAATTCAGTACCTACAGGACTGGAGTAATGTGGTCCACCTTGTGGGCATATTGATTATTACCAATCTTAAAATTCCAGCAGCGGGTAGGGATATCCACTTCACACATTCCTTCCCACATTAACATCCAAGGGAATGAAGCTGCATATATCTTGACTAAAAATGGTTGTTCCGAATTACCCAACAGAGACGACACATTAATTTATGAGGAAATTTCTCTATAAAGAAAAATAAGACAGGCAAGTTTGGATCACCGCTCCAGGCCATCACTGGTTCAGCAGAAAGACCTCGAGATGTACGTTAGAACTCGATGATGACAGATATGTTCAAACAGCCGCCTCAAGACTTATTAAGGTGTACCTGGAAAACATGATATTCGAATCTAGACACAAGAGCTTTTGATTGGACGCAAAATACAATCTGAAGCCAGCTTCCCCTAATCACATCCTGCATTATTTGGTTTTTACTCTGGCGTATGTATGTCCAACTACTGGTGCTCGACTTCGCTAGGGTTCATAGTGTCATGGCTCTGATATATCTGTCTGTAAATCTCTGAAGAATTGGAAACAGCAACAGAAAATGGAAAAGTTTCTCAGTTTACAATTGTGTTTAATGCATGTTATAACAGTAGTGATTGTACTTTTATATTTTCGAAAATACAACATGTGAATTCTTCGCATATTTTTATACAAACAATTTATTTCTTCATATAAAGTTTCTTTTATAATATGAGTTATGTTTTCTATGTGAATATCTTTATTTTAACCTGTAAGTAAAAATATAGGTATTCATTAAAAAAAGAACAAAATATTATATCGAGAAGGCTCTTTTATTTCAAGAAGATTATTCATATGTTTGTTTAGTTATTTATATTTGGTTTTAAGCAATGTAAAATAGAGAAATGTAAACATTTTATTTCAACTTCATAAGATTTCTAGTTTCACGAAAATATAAAAGGATTAATTTATTGTTTATTATTAAAAATCATTAATTTAAAATTTGATAATCATAACTATTAGTAATTATTAAAGGTTTCAATTCGACTCTCTTTTAATTATCTCAAACACAATATATAGTTGTTTTTATACCTAGATTACAATACTTCAACACGATTGTGATTGAGTATAATATGTATTATGACATGAAATTCTATTATTAACGTATTATAAGTAAAAGTTACATTACAGTAATATTTTTCATTACATTATTCATGGTTATTTCAATGTCTTGAAATTTATAATTTAAAAGAAAATAATGCTTTTAAGAATAATGTTGAAATTTCTTATAATTGATAATTGTTAATCAAATTCTGTAATATTAAATGTCATAGACACATATATTACAATTTATACTTTTAGAAATTTGAAATAAACTGCAGGGTATTTTGTTGAAATAAAGAAATCAAATTACAAAATTGTTTGATTTTTGGACTATACGACAAATAATAATTTTAAGAAATAGATATTTTTTGATTGATATGTAAATTTATAATTTTTGGTAAATAAAGCAATTAAAATTTACATTAGAAATTTAAAAATCTCATACTGCATAATAAGGCATTCATGTTACTGATTATCGTAAATAAAATAATAAAATAATTAATAAAAAATCGTAAAAAGCAATCAATATGATAAAAAAATCGAATGTTTTTCTCTCCTTAAATTAACTAAAATTATTTAAGATACCAAACGAGACGAATATGACACTCGTATAATGTTGAAAGTGTTAGATTTTTTAAGAGTGCTGAAAATTCTCATAAGGTTTGAAATGAAATAATATACGCAATGCACCAGATTATACTATTCATTGTTGCTCAAATTTATTAAAGTTCTTCAAATTTGTGTAACATTTTTTTGAAGAAACATAATTTCACCTTTGATACAGTTTAAATTAAAATTGTTGATTATAATAACTAACTAATGAAACTGGTACTAATGTTTCCTTGCAAAGTTTATAAGGATGTGGGGCACGATGGTATTGACAATAAATTTTTATATTACTTGCAAAAGAATGCAAATTAGTCGACTCCATTTATGAGCACAAGACAGAATAATATTTTATTTTTCAAGCAACAAGAACAGAATAATATTTTATTTTTCAAAAGCAAAATATAAGAAATTTTGTTGCCATACAGCGAAAATTAAATTTTAACTTTTTTAGTGTTGCCACACTACTTTCCTTTCTGTGAAGGGGACTGTATGCTTGTATTTGCTAGAAACTGAGATGATCGGACAACTATCTGACGAACACCCGATGAAGGATAAGTATTTTCCAAATTAAACCGAATTCGAGCAGGTTTTTTTTGTATTGACGAGCTTTTGAACTTAGAGTAGATTATTGCCATTCCACTGTTATTGAGATGTCTGTGATTCCTTTTATGCTGGCGCTGAAAAAAAAAAGACTTCAAACGGTTGATTAAAGTGTTTTTTGCTTCTTCTTTAAAGTCCAAAGTTACGTGATGTTGATCTCGTTTAATAACTTTAAATGGACCTTCATATGGTGGCTGCAACGGTCCCTCAACTGCATCTGTTCGCACAAACATTTGTGAACAAGTACTGAGGGTTTTCGATACAAAAATGGATGATTTAACTTGTCCGGATGGTGGTACTGATGGGATGTCTTCAAAATGGCGCTTTAACTGCTGCACAAAATCCAAAGAATATGACTTTTTTGAGCTACTTTCCAGGAAATCACTTGGAAAACATATATTAGTACCCAATACACCGTCAATGTGAGTGGAATTGAACTCTTTTCGAAAGGTTGAAGCCTATCTCAAATCTAATAAGACTGTTGGCAATACCCGAGCCTATTGTTTCTGTGCATGACACATAATAGCAGCTTTTAAGGTATGGGGTCATCTCTCCAAGAATCCGTTGCATTTGGGATTGTAAGCGGTAGTGTGTTTCCGTTTAAAGCCAAGGAAGTTTGATGATTCAGCGAATCGTACTGATTCGAATTGCGCTCCTTTGTCAGTTACAATTACACTAGGCACTCCGAAACATTAAATCCATCCTTTGTAGATCGCAGGTGCCAGTGTGTCTACACGAATGTTTGGGACTGGAAACACCTCGGGCCACCACAAAACTTGTTGATCATAGTTATACAATACGCTTATTCCTCCGAAGTAGGTAAAGGACCGACAATGTCCAAATGTATCTCGTCGAATTTTTAGGTGACGGGCAAATAGTTCCCAACGGATGCACGAGTATGCCTAGGGACTTAAAATGTTTGGCACATGAGACACTTTTTGGATTCCTAGCAATCTCTTCGAACAAAAAGTCATACGAATTTCTTTGAAACCGCTTTAGCAATAGCATTTGCACCAGAATGCGCAATAACATGAATAGCTTCAAATGCTCTTCTTAGAAAAGTGGCCGGTATATAAGTTCTTGAGATGACACTCGATGTGTCAAAAAATAGCTTTTTTTTCAGACCTAAATATCGGAAACTTCCTGGACTCCAGACTTGTGTCAGAAGCCTTGAGAGTTTTTAACTCTTCGTCTTTCTCTTGTTTCGTAGCCACTGCGGCGTAATCAATGGATTCGTGGATCTTAATTTCCTCTACCCTTGATAAGAAATCCTCGACATCAGTTTTGCTTCCGGATATGTGCTGAATGTTGGTAGTAAATTAACCAATGAAATCTAGATGGCGCAATTGATGTGGGGAAGCTTTATCCATTTTTTTGGAATTAGTATATCAAAGGATGGTGGTCCATATAGACGGTGAAATTTTTACCTTCTATAAAATGTTTTAACTGTTTCAAAGCTATGTAAGCCACTAGAAGTTCTCGAATCATATGTGCTTTAGCATTTTTGTGAGTCTGTGAACTTCTTAGAGAAAAAAAACTCAATGGCTCCCACAACCCGGAAACGTTTTGGTGGACTGCAGTCCCCATTGCATTATCTGATGCATCAAACATCAAACTTAATCTTGATGTATATCATGGATGGAAAAGCAAGTTAGCTTTAGAAAGTTGCTGTTTTCTTTTCTCCAAAGCTTCAAATGTTTCTGCTACCCAAGCTATCTTTGACTTCTCATTTTTCTTCTTACATTTCAGAAAGCCACATAAGATTGCTTGATTTTCTGCTGCCTTAAGAATGAACTTGTGATAGAAGTCAAGAATGCCTAGGTATCTTCACAGGTCCTTTATTGCTTCAGGTGTTTAGTATTCTGAAATAATTTTAATCCGCTGCTCTGTTGGTGATATACCCATTTGAGTCACGCGATGCCTGAAGAAGTTGATTTCTGACTTCATTAATTGAAATTTGCCAACATGATTACAAAACCCGCAGCTTGCAATCGAAGAAAAACGTGTCTCAGATGAACTGTATGTTCATTCTCATTCCTTGAAGTGATGAGAAGATCATGGACTTATGCGGAACAGAACTCTAAGCCTTTCAGTATCGAATGTGTGAATATTTGGATGGTTTCAGCACCGTTGCGAAACCAATTCGTGGAAACTCGTAAAGTCCAAAGGGTGTGCAAATTGCTATCTTCTCACTATCAGTAGGTTCGATTGAGATCTGTTTATATGCTCTGACATGATCAAGGGTGGAAAATAATGTGCTTCCATGCAGCTGCCTAGTGAAATTCTGTATTTTAGGTAGAGTATATGTATTTTAGGCTTAGTAATGGCATTTAAGCCTGTGTGATCTCTACAAGCATGCCAGCTACCGTTCTTGTTGGGAACTAGGTGCAGTAGACTGGCTTAATTGTTCTTCGATGGCCAACAAATTTCTTGTTAAATCATGAATTGAAACTCATTCTGAGCAATTTTCATCTTTTCGGCCGACAACCTCCAAGGCTTTGAAACAACCTGTAGACCAGTAGCTATTATATGGTGTGCTACATGGTGTTTAACATCTATCGTTCCCAGACGTTCTTTGATAATATCGATAAACTCTTTCAGAAGAGCGGAAATTTTTGGATACGATTACATCCACTACAAGTCCGAATTCATTAGAAAATCTACTCCTATTATTTGCTTTGAGATATCTGCAATGATAAAATTCCAAATAAAATGAAGTCGACGTTCTAGATAAACAGAAAGACACAGTGATCCATAAGTATTTAAACGAGAGCCGTTAGCTGCATATAAATAAAAGTTATTGTCAGGCTACCGTTTTTGTTTGCTAGATGCCGACAAACCAAAATATCAGCACCAGAGTCGATTAGGTATTGTCTTTTACTAATGCGATCAAACATGAAGAGGTGACTTGAACGTAATCTCACATAACGTCATTTCGTCGCCAATGACGAGCCTCTAGGTATTCTTGCTCATCAATATCAAACTTACACAATTTAGTACACTCTGTGGATCTTCGCTCGAAACGCAAATGATACCAACGAATACCATGTTCTGTGTCTCAATTTTTGCTACTGGATCTGCGTCTGGCTTGGCGATCTCTTTTTCTATCACGCGATTCACGCAGGCTGTGTACTTCTTCAGTAAGCTCTTCTTTTCTATACATTAAAGTTTGCAAATCCAGTGTCTTTTCATTGACCTATTCCCCACTACAAGAAAAAGATCTAGCTTCAATACCCTTGAAAGTGAAGGTTTCGACAATTTTGTCAACCATTTCTGCCAACTTCACCAAAGATTCTGAGCTAACTGACAAAATCGCTTCTGTTTGCGTTGGCAGATGCTGTAAGCAGAGTGGTTTTCGTATATCATCAGTTAACTTACCGCTAGTAAATTGCCACATTTTCCGCAGAATTCCACTTGGTCATTTATCGCCAAGTTCCAGTTCACTGAAATATTTTTGATTTGTGTAGCTTCTGATTCTGATTATCGTGTCGTAAGACCTTGTTTCAGGCCTGTGTATGGTTCATTTTTTGAAGTTTCTAAAATAATGTCAGAAACAACATTCAGCAGTTTTTGATCCAGTGAGGTTAATGTTATACATCGTTTTTTTTTTTTTTTTTACATTACAATTTTAGAATTGCGCATCGAGTTGTTTTGTTGCCATATTTCGGAAGCTAAATTTTACCTTTTTTAGTGGTGCCACAAAGACATTTTAAAAAAGCGAATACTTTTTACAGTAGCAAAAATGCATCACATATAAACATTCGTAATTCCTAAGAAGAACAACATTTGATGTATTGTTTAAAAAATAATAGTTTTTTTAATAACCTTGGTTTCTTTTAAAATCTTTAAACCATATTGTACAATTTAATAATCTGATTTCGGTTTAATGTAAATAATAGCATATGTGCTGTATAATCCAGGATGACAAATTCTGAGTTTGGAGATTTTTTCGGCGGATTTTTTTATGTATCTGGCAACCTGGTTTTTATTACGTCATAGAGATGAAGACCTATAAAATTATATAGTAAATTCTATTTTGGCAACCCTAGTATTTGCGTCATAGTGCACGTCTTGGCAATCTTAGCAACATTTTTTCATCTCCAAAAGAATTCAGAATTTGGAGCCCTTTAGTGTACAGCACTTGTTCCTAAATAATATTTTTCAGGGGGACATTATCTAAAATTAGGGGGTAAAATATTTAAAATGGTGAACAAGAAATTCTCAGTTTAAAAGCTGCTATCATGAATTAAAATTTTTGGTTTCTGTCTAATTATGATAACAATTGTGATGTAAATTAATTACATCTAAAATAATTTGTGTGTGTGTGTATGTAGAAGTTACAAGACAAATATATTGCTTAATTTGAGAATTAATAGTCATAAAATGTCATATAAATATTAATAAATATTACAAAATACTATTTTAAATTATTAAATATGAAGAAACGATAATTTAATATGCATGTATTAAAACTTTAAAAAAATAGGATTTTATTAAGATAATTTAGAATAAAAAATCTTTTCAACGAAATAAATAAAATATACTTTAAGATTTTACGTGCTCTAGAAGTTCCTATAATCTTGCAAAGAAAAATGTTAGATGTAAATTAACAATACATTTATTGTATTATTTATTATTATTATAAAATTATATTTCTTATTAAAATTTTATTTCTTATATAAAGTAATATTTATACAAATAATTATGAAGAAATTTCTATTTATATGTCACATTTAAAAATTATCCAAGAAATACTTAAAAAAAATAGGAAATATAATACACTTTATTTATGAAAATGAGGAATTATTTGATTTACAAAACTAAAATGAATAAATAGAAATTACTTTAGAATTTTTTTCTTTATCTTAAATGAAACTTCTTTTATATTATTGAATTGTATTGAATTAATTTTTATGTTCCATCTAATATCTAATTGGTTTCAAAAATTTGTTAGATTTTTTTATTTTATGCTTTTAAAATCTTTAATTTATAAACATTTCTACTTAAATCTTAAGATTGGCTTCTTTAAAAAATGTTTTTTCGAAATTTAATTCAGCATCAAATAATGCAACTGATTGGACTGATATTTTTTAATATTAATTTAACAAAACATTACTATTTAAAATTCTGCGAACTTAACAATACTTAGAATTCCGTGAACTTAAATAATTTTTTCCTTAAATGTTCGGGAAAATGTTGTTTTTGCCATTACTTAGGAATCTGTTTCTAAGCTAAAATTTCATTTTGAAATGTGAAAATTATTTTTTTCTCTATTAGTTCTCCCCCATTCATGTTTTGAATTTATTGATTTAAAATATAGAAAAATATTTGGATTAAAAAAATTATTTTCGTAGAATTCTACAGATTAAAATTTTTCAGCTTAAAATATTAAACTAAAGAATGTTAAGAACATTTTATTAAAATTTTAATAAAATGAACTTAAACTTTTTTACAAATTTCATTTTAGCTTAACATAAATTATTTGCGAGCTATTAAAAATTTACAATAAGATAGCTACATTTCTCTAGTAAAGTATATACATTTTCTTGTCAAATCAGTAGTGTTTTAAGTTCAGCTGAAATTTTTCCTTAGTTTATATACATAAAACGTTTTAATTTATTTTATATTTTACTTCGAATTTGCTGAATCAGTAGTGATACTCACACACACTTACACATATGTATATACGTTTATCTTTATGATTTTCATTAATGTAATAATTGTCAACGGAATTACGTATGAAGAAAAAGAAAAGAATACTGAAATCAAAATACATTTATCATATTAGTTAATGAAGCATTTTTAAGGGTTTCAAACTAATTTGCGTTGATGAATTGGATAAATAACATATATTTTAACATAATAATTACATAAAGGTATTATTGTTAATCAGAAACTTATTTATGAACAAAACAATTTACGAAACAAATATATTAAATACCCTATTAATTAATTTAAAAACACATTTCGGTAAATCTAAAAGTAATGCAACAAATTAATGTGTTATAATCTAAAAGTTCATAGATACTAATATTGCAAATGCAGAATTGCTTTATATAATGTTCTACAATAAATAAAATTTTATTTGCTAATATATTTCACCATATTGAAAAAGATGTTTTGTCATTTATTTAATGATTATAGGTTTAAAAAGCAAAGTGAGAATGTGTGTTATACTTTTTGTTGAAAAATATCTTAATTTAAAAAATCATGGAAGATAATTAAATAAAAATGTTAATTAATTAAAAACACATTACTGTTCTTTCAAGTCATTTATTTTAAGAATATTTTATAACTATATTTTGCAAAATATTTTATAACTATGTTTCGAAATTTTCTAAAAGTAAGTTGTAGCACACTAAAAATTTACAAATATAAATGTGTGTAAAATCTGCCTATAGTAATCAAAATCATCATTGTTTCAATCACTATAATAATTTTGACAGTATTGGTAGAACAACTAAGGTATTCTGAAATAAAAAACTTTTGTAAGAGGTCTATTAATGATTCATATGCTTCAATAATTACAAATTTGCAATATCTTAAAATTTTACTAGTATAATATTTATGAAAACAAAAGAAAATTGTTAACTGAAGGATAACAAATTAAGTTAGTAATCTCATAAAAGAATACATAGTTTCAACAAACTGAAATTTAAACGCTTCTGATATGCTCTACAATAGCCTCATAATTAGGCCTCATAATTAGGAGGCAAGATAGGTAGTTTATTATGAAATCCAATCTTTTGCTCATTATTTTTATTAATATAATGATAAATAATGTGTGTGACATTGTTTTTATTTTAATGAACAATAATGCAAGACTTCTAAGAGCTTTGATTATTGTTAAATATGAAGATGAATATCTATATAAATGGTGATTTCTTCAGAAAATTTTTAACTGAAGGGTAATAAATTAATAAGTAATCTCACATAAAAGAATATATAGTTTCAGAAAACTGAAATTTGAACGCTTCTGATATGCTCTACAACAGCAAGACCTCATAATTAGGAGGCAAGATAGGTAGTTTATTGTGAAATCCAATCTTTTGCTCATTATTTTTATTAATATAATGATAAATAATGTGTGTGACATTGTTTTTATTCTAATGAACAATAATGCAAGACTTCTAAGAGCTTTGATTATTGTTAAATATGAAGATGAATATCTATATAAATGGTGATTTCTTCAGAAAATTGTTAACTTAAGGATAATAAATTAATAAGTAATCTCTCTCTCTCTCTCTCTCTCTCTCACACACACACACACACATAAAAGAATATATAGTTTCAACAAACTGAAATTTGAACGCTTCTGATATGCTCTACAACAGCAAGACCTCATAATTAGGAGGCAAGATAAGTAGTTTATTATGAAATCCAATCTTTTGCTCATTATTTTTATTAATATAATGATAAATAATGGGTGTGACATTGTTTTTATTTTAATGAACAATAATGCAAGACTTCTAAGAGCTTTGATTATTGTTAAATATGTAGAGGAATTTCTATATAAATGGTGATTTCTTCTGTAAGGCATAAACCGCATAAGAAATCTTTGGAATGCTCTAAATTATATTTTACGTAAACGTTTCCAATTACTAGCATTTCTCAAAAACTAAAGACTTCAAAAATTGTTTATATAAGGAAAGGAATGGAAACTTCAATATTTGTTGAATTTCATTCGAAGAAAATCTTCAATTTCATATGGAATACAAAGGTATGTGCAAAATATAAATGATATTTTGACTGTAACCAGAGTCTATTCTGTTGGAGGTAATTCTTTTTCATGTGTATGTGTTTCTAGGCTGCATTAGGCTGAATTCAGTTTTATGAAGGACAATGCACGTCTAGACAAATTGCCTTATGTACTGCGGAGAATGGATAAGGATGATATCACTCGAATGAATTGGTAAGCATACTCCACTGATTTAAATCCCACAGAACAAGTGTGGGTTGCTGGGGAAAGGTACCTTGTGGCAAAATTTCCCTCTATGAGGAACACTCTACTACTGAATGAAATGCTGATTGAAGAATGGGTCCACTTACTTCAGCAATCGATAGAAGACTGAGAAAGCTGCGTGAGGAGACATGGTGCGAAACAACTATTGTAGTGAAGAAAGACATCTCTCACTAAAGAAACATAAACTTGTTATTCTTCTTGCTGGACAGACAAGCATATTTAATGATATTATGGGTTCAATAAAGCCTTTTTGTTTAATTCCATACTGTATTCAATGAATTTATTTTTGCCAACTATTATTTTGTCATCGTTTATGTATGTTAAATGATGTTTCTATATTCTGAATTTCATGCCCCTTAGATTGTTTCTCATAGAGTTATAGCAAAAACCACAGCTGTTGCTTAAGTTTCTTAAAACAGTTTGTATATATCTGTGAGGGGAGGGGAATGTACTTATGCATTTTAATTCTTTTTTTTATCCATGTTTGTGATTTGAAATCATTAAAAATTTTATTAATTTACACAGCAACAGTGAATGTTAGATATTTAATAACAGTATTTTTCAGATTTTATTTTGATATACTCATACAATCATATTCGGTGACTTATTGGTTTGTTGTATAAATCTTCCTGTTGTTTTACTTCTAATCTCTTTTATACAGTGGCGTTTTTGTTATTGCTCAGAATGTAGACCCAAAGAATCCAGAATTTGATTAAATTAAAATACATACAGATATTGGGAAATATATTTACACGAATAGATTATAGCTTTACATAAAAAACTAGGATAAACTTGAAACTTCATTACCTAAATGAGTACCATCTGTGAGGGCGCGCCAGTCAGCGAGAGGAAGTGAAAGCGTGGGCGAGGAGAAGGAGGGACAGAGAACTGGGAGAAAAAGCAGAGATCTCCGGACGATCAGGATGTGACAGTATCAAAAATATGTATTTACCATTTTATGTTTTGTGTTAGTCCGTTAATGTTATAATAAATATTTGTGCGTGTTCATAATTCATGTTAATTCTCTTATTTAACACCACTGAAGTTTTCTGCAGCTCTAAAGCGTTTTAAGTCACGCTTGGTACGTTACAATGGTGGCAGCGGTGCCATGCCACAAAAAGGAAATATAAAAAGGTCCATCATACGAAGCGGGTGAGTGATGTTTGCCAAATATATATATTTTATTAGTTGGGATCCTCTATTAAGATATCAAAATGAAAAATATTGTTTTTAGAAAAAGTATGCTTAAGTTTTAATAATATGATTATTAATTTAATAAGGATCTGTGTTTTCTTGAACAGTAATAATTTTGTGTACCACGTCAGTGATACATGCTAAAACTGTTTGCGTCAGCAAATGAGTACAAATGTCTGCGTCAGCAGAACTGATTTGAATAATTTGAGAGTGTGGTATATAGGTATCACGCCAGTGATAAGTATTATACTGTATAAAATTGTTTACATGAGTAAACGAAACTAAATTTTTACGCCAGTAAAAATAAATTAATTTCTTTGTCAGCAGTACTGAATTTAGCTGTATGATTGAAGTGTGTCACGCCAGTGATAATTATTTTGAGGTATAAAACTGTTTACATTAGTAAACGAAATTAAATTTTACGCCAGTAAAAATAAATTTATGCGACAGCAGTGTTGAATTAAATTCAAAATTGATAAATGATAATATTATATATTAGAGTGTATTGCTTTTAAAATTGTTTTTACGTCAGTGAAATAAATTTTATTGTATTGATCCTTGTGTATGTTATGATTATTTTAATTAGTGTTATTATTCTTCATTTATATATGGATAAAGCATTTCTCTAGAAACTGTATGAATTCATATGTTCTTGTTCTCTAATTAAAAAAAAAAAAAATCGATTTATTTAAAATAGAGTAATACCTAATTGTATCATACGTAATAAAAATTTGTTTTGATTTCGATTTCCGTTTGGAGTCGAGAAGTCTGTGGGTGTGGTTGAAAGAAAAGAACCACAGGAGTAACGAAATCGTTACACATTTTTTTTTGTTGCTTTTGATTTCTGAAAATAAAATAGAGTAAAGAATATTATTTGATATTTTGTACTTTTTTTGTACACTGTCATAAATATTTTCTTTATTATAGAACTTTTGTTTTAAATAAAAAGAGATGAAAGTTTGATTTGAATAAAAATAAAGGGTATATTTATAGAACATATTTTAAAGTTTTGTTTATGTTAATAATTATTATTGTTTAATAGAATGGCATATTTTTAAATAATTTGATTAAAGATTTGAAAAGTAATTAACGTTTGGATTTTAAATCTATTGTTGCAAATTGTGTTTAATGTGAATGTGTATACTATAATAGAAATAACTGTATAAATTAATGCTAATTGGTAATTCATTTGAAACTAAGTTGATCACTATCTATTTTATAACTGAAATGCTATTATTATAAATGAATATATTGATATAAATGTAAAGTGAAAGTATTTGCTTATAATTATTTCCAATTTATGTTTTGGTTTCTTTTATTTGAAATTCTAAAATGATTGGGTTTTAATTCACTGTGTGCTTATTTTATCATTTTAATGAGTCATTTCCGCAGTAATTCAATTAGTGATTTTTAGTTTGAAAATCAAAACTTTGTCAGAATTTGTTATTCTTGAAAGTTTAATTTAATAAATTCACTAAGACGTATTAAAATATTTAGCATTAAATATGACTTACTTCGCGAAAGGAAAAAAGTCAGATCTTTTAGACTTGGCTTCAGAGTTAGGTATCGCGTTGGAACCTGATGTCACGAGAGTGAAAATCCGAGAGCTCATTACTGGAAGTGCTTCATATGATGAAGAATTTACTAAAGCATTGTTAGAAACAATCATCAATACCAGAAAAGAGTTAGAAGCAAATGAATTGGTTAATAAAGAAAGAGAGTTGGAAGCAGAGAAGTTGCGATGTGAAAATGAAGTAAAAAAGCAGCAAATGGAATTTGAACTGGAGAAATTGCGAATAGAATCAGGTCTTTATGTGCCGAAAACAGAAAGATTAGGGCCAAATAATATACAGAGCTGCAGTGGAGATCCGTGAAGAAAAGGAGGAAACAAAGCAATCGGGAACGGCTGTAGTGGCCAAAGTATTGGCTCACAAGCGAAACATAATTGGTGAAAATTTCTGTAATTTAGAAAGAATACAGATAAATGTTAATGGAAAACGAGCAACCGCCCTGGTAGATTCAGGAACTGAAATCACGGTGGTTAGAAGTAATCTGGTAAAATATTTCACTTTAGAAAACAAGCCATCCATTTATATAAAAGGAATTTTCGGACCTGCAGAGAAATGTCCTTTAGTAAACATACCAATGAGTTTATATATAGGAGGTACGGGTGACGTCGTGCATCAAGATGTTCTCTGTGCAGTTGCTCCTTCCCTCGTTGAAGACGTTCTCTTGCCGCCAGAAATCAAAAATGTGCTAATGGGAACTATTGTTTCTGAATCGAAAATATCCGTAATAGACAATCCCAAAGGTGAATGTGAAGAATTTGATGATATACGAAAAAAACAAGAAATGGAAGATATCGTTACTGACGAATTTACAATGAATGAAGCTTGTGTTGCAAAATTGGAAAAAGCTCCGGTGAAACTTACGAAAACTGAAGAATTTCTCAAAGAACAAGAAACTTGTAAAGATCTAGAGGAAGCAAGGAAAAATGCAAAAGGAGGAAAAGGGAGGATTTTATTTCAAAGATAAATTTTTGTTCCATAAAGAAAATTTTGGGAGAAACAACAAACCACAATTAGTTTTACCAAAATGCCGAAGAAAGGAAGTTCTAAAACTAGCTCATTGCTCTGTATTTGGTGGTCACATGGGAGCAAAGAAGACTGCTACGAGAGTAAGATATTCTTTTTATTGGACTGGTCTTTCAAAAGACATAAAGAATTTTTGTGAAGCTTGCAAAGACTGCCAATTAACAAGGAAAATTAAAGTTAAAGATAGAGCTCCTATAACTCCTGTATCAAGACCCGAATTGCCATTTCAAGTGGTAAACGTGGATATGATAGGACCAATTGAGCCACCGAGCTCAAAAGGTCATAAATACGTTCTGTGCCTGGTAGATCAGCACACAAGATGGGCTGAAGCTGTTCCATTAACAAGTCTTACAGCCAAAGCAACATGTGAAGCTCTGTTGTCAATATTCATGAGAACTGGAGTGCCTAATGTCATTGCATCAGACAATGGGACTAATTTCAACTCTGAGCTAACTAAAGAGTTTGAAAAGAGAATGGGATCAAGTCCGAGATTTTCTACGCCCTTGTATCCGCAATCCAATGGACTAGTGGAGCGTTTTAACCAAACTTTAAAACGAATGCTGCATCATGTCATTCTCGATGAACCTCGAACATGGCATACCAAAATTCCTTTCATTCTCTGGGCTTACCGAGAAGTGCCAAATAGTACCACTGGTGTTGCTCCATTCCAGCTGTTGTATGGGCGCAAACCTGAAGGTCCACTCTCAATTCTAAAGAATACATGGACTGAGAGTTAGAAGGTCTTCAACATGATACAACTCCGATTTCAGTATATATGGAAAACCTCAAAAGGAAATTGGAGGATGCTGCTTTGAGAGCCAAAATAATCTCTCAAATCAAACAAGATAAGATGGCGCATTATTATAACTTGAGATCTAGTTCAAAGACATTTAAACCAGGTGACAAAGTTATTGTCCTTCTTCCAGACTCTAAGAATAAGTTATTAGCTCGCTGGCAAGGTCCAGGGACCATTACAAAAAGAAAAACGAACATTCATTTCTTGTTAAAATGCCGGATAATAGTTTTAAACATGTGCATCAAAACAAGATTAGAGAATTCATCGCTGAATCGAACACCGTCAATGTTATCTTCGAGGAGAAGAAGAGTTTGAGATGTTCAAACCGTGCCAACTAATCATGCTGAAAGATTATTCCACTTGAAAATCTATATTACTTAAAGATGTGTAATTTGACAGATATTCAGCAAATTCAATTGATAAAGCTTCTTAGAAAGCACGAGAAACTGTTTACAAGACCCTTGCAACCAGTGAAGGTTGGAGAACATAGGATAGAACTTTTATCCAATACCACCCGACACAAACCACATTCTTACAGTGTTCCTATGTCATATCGAGCAGAAGTAAGCAGACAAGTTCAAGAACTTCTTGATTTGAACCTGATCGAGCCATCCGAAGCTGAGATAACTTATCCAATTGTGTGTGTAGCAAAGAAGGATGCATCAATCAGAATGTGTGTGGACTATAGAGCTCTAAATGCAATTACAAAGGTTGCGAGTTTCCCCATGAAAGATATGAAGGAAATGATATTTACTGCGGGTATGGCTCAATATTTAACTTGTCTAGATTTACAAAAGGGGTATTATCAGATAAAATGAATGAAAATTGTAAGAGCTGACTGCTTTTTCCACTCACGATGGAATATACCAGTGGAAAGTTATGCCTTTTTGGGTTATCTGGTGCATCTGGTACATTCCAGAGGTTCTAAACCAGGTATTGAGGGATCACTCTTCATATGCTCAAGCATATATTGACGATATAGTCGTCTATTCGAAAACCTGGGATGAACATTTATTACATTTAAAAATGTCCTTACAGAGTTAGAAAATTACAAATTTTCTATCAAACTCGAAAATGTACCTTTGCAGCTAAGGAAATAAAATTTTAGGTCATAAAATAGGAAACGGTAAACACGCACCCGATAATGATAAAATTTTAACCATAAAGAAATTGAAACGACCAACCACCAAAAAGGAGGTTAAATCAGTTTTAGGATTGATGGGGTTTTATCGAAGCTACATTCCAAATTTCGCAGAATTAGCCTCGCCGTTAACGGAGATAACTAAAGGGAAAAAGGCAAATAATGTTAATTGGGGAAAAGAGAAGAAGAATCTTTTCAGCACTTAAAAAATTTGCTTTGTGAAGTAACTGCATTGTCGACCCCCGACTGCAGTAAACCTTTCCAGATTCATTCGGACGCATCTAACTATGCAATTGGTTGTTGTCTCACACAAAGGGATGTTAAGAATAATTATAGACCTATAGCCTTTGCTAGTCAAAATTTAATAATACTCAGAAAAAACTGGTCGACGATAGAAAAGAAGCATATGCGGTTTTATTCGGTCTGAAAAAGTTTGACAAATGGCTACACGGTACAGTGGTCGAGATCGTTACTGACCACAACCGCTTTAAAATTTTTGATTGAAACTACTCCTAAGAGTCCCAAACTAACAAGGTGGGCGCTAGCGTTACAAAGATGGAATTACAAAATAATTCATCAACATGGTATTTTCCATCTTGGGGCAGATGCTCTATCCAGGTTAGAAATGAACGAATAAGATTTTTTTTATGTTATCTCTTAATGTTTATTATGTATTCTAATAATAATTCTTGTTATGTATTTGAAAATGTATAATATCTGTATGCAAATGATTGGTAAGTTGAATTTGTTGTCAATATTTTCTGGATCCCACTAACTTTTAAGTATTTAATAAGTTTTTTTTTTTTCTCTTTTGGCAAACATCAACTCATGTCAATGGTTTATTAATTTCAACTTTTATATGGGACTAAACAATGGTTTTTTTTTTTTTTGTTTCTATCTGCAAGTGAATAATTCCATATCAAGAATGTTTAAGTAAACAAGCCTCTGCAGAAGCTAGTTTTACTCTTGGCGGCAACGGCGTGTGAGGGCGCGCCAGTCAGCGGAGAGGAAGTGAAAGCGTGGGCGAGGAGAAGGAGGGACAGAGAACTGGGAGAAAAAGCAGAGATCTCCGGACGATCAGGATGTGACAGTATCAAAAATATGTATTTACCATTTTATGTTTTGTGTTAGTCCGTTAATGTTATAATAAATATTTGTGCGTGTTCATAATTCATGTTAATTCTCTTATTTAACACCACTGAAGTTTTCTGCAGCTCTAAAGCGTTTTAAGTCACGCTTGGTACGTTACAATATGCACGACGTCACCCGTACCTCCTATATATAAACTCATTGGTATGTTTACTAAAGGACATTTCTCTGCAGGTCCGAAAATTCCTTTTATATAAATGGATGGCTTGTTTTCTAAAGTGAAATCTTTTACCAGATTACTTCTAACCACCGTGATTTCAGTTCCTGAATCTACCAGGGCGGTTGCTCGTTTTCCATTAACATTTATCTGTATTCTTTCTAAATTACAGAAATTTTCACCAATTATGTTTCGCTTGTGAGCCAATACTTTGGCCACTACAGCCGTTCCCGATTGCTTTGTTTCCTCCTTTTCTTCACGGATCTCCACTGCAGCTCTATTTACGTTAAACTTCTTCTTTACATCTTGTTCAGTTTTGTTTTTTGAAAGTTTTGGGCAAAACTTCTTCACATGTCCGTCCATACCACAAAAATAGCACACATATTTAGGACGAGTTTTAGAAATTTCTTCTTGAGACTTGAAAATTACACGCTTGTTTTCGGTACGAGACGTTCCATAATTCTCATACCTTCTACTGTCCCGTTGTAATGGATATTTGTTATAAATTTGGGTCGGAACTTTAGGTAGTGCACCTGTTTGCTTCTTAAATGACTTGCGTACACTTTCGTATTCATCAAGCTTGTCAGCTAAAAGTGATGGTTTCCCTATCTTTCCCCATTCATCGACGAAATGGTCTCTTATTTCCATAGGAACACTTTTCTTAACTTGGTCGGTGATTATAAGATCCTTAAGTCCTTCAAAATCAGTTATTTCCAGCCCGTCGATCCAACCCTGGAAATAGTTTGTCACTTCGTAAACAAAATCTCGCCATGTCTTATCGGGGTTTCGTTGGTGCTGAACGAATTTTTGTCGAAATCCTTCTGCATTCACTTTGAATTACATAGTTATTTATCTTAATTTATTACATAAATTATAAAGTGATATTAAGTGATAACAGTTTGTCCTGCTGTTTGAGAACTTTGTATATTAACCATTTAACTCTTTAACTTTAATTCAATTTCGAATCTTTAGGAAGTTAGTTGTCGTTTTTAAAAGTCCATATTTTAAAATGATAAGAAAATTATTGTTTTGAATAATAAATGTGATTTCAAATTGTATACATATGTATAAATGTTTAAAAAATATGTCGAAAATTGATTTTTCTCACATTTTAAAAGAAAGAGACTTTTTCAGTTCTCTTCTTGATTACATTTAAA
This sequence comes from Latrodectus elegans, assembly GCA_030067965.1. NCBI lineage: Eukaryota > Metazoa > Arthropoda > Arachnida > Araneae > Theridiidae > Latrodectus > Latrodectus elegans. Next base: position 56,932,790 of record CM057822.1, read on the forward strand.
ACTTACAAGGAAGTTTCAAAATCATACTATCATTAATGAGAAATTGAATGTTTTTATTTATATCATAGAATTATTGTGAAAGTTTTATTGATTGAAATATAAACTTGTTTATCAATGTGCAATATCTACCTGATTAATGGGCTTAAAGTTAGTGGTCATTTTAAGGATTACAAATTAGTTAATGGAATATACAGAAAATATAATCTCAAAAATCAAAAATTAAATTCCGCTATAAATATCTTGAGAGTTTAAAAATAAATAATATTACAAATATATTTTATTAACAGAAGATAAGGTTTTAACTAAGAACTAAAATTTTATCCTTTTTTCTTTACACATGTTTCTTTGTATATGTTAAAATATTTACTTGAAAAATCAGCGAATTTTTATGATGTTCACTATTAAAAGGGTATATTTTATATTGCAATGAAATTAAATTGTATATTTTAAAATGTTAAAATACAAGACTTAGAAATTTAAATACATATGCCGTATATTACACTGTGTTCCGTTCGAGTTTAACCAATAAACTTTCTGATATTTTTAAAATGTTTATTAAATGTTATTTACTTATTTAAATACTAGATACCCTTATTTCAGTTTAAATTTTACCTTAAGATATAGGAAACGCAATCTATACTGAAATAAATATACGTTACTTATTGCTTTGGATAAACAATAAATATTACATAAAAATATTTAGGATTTAATATACTAAGTATTTACCAAATATTCAATATTCCTGAAAAGTATGTAAAAATGCACAATATTAAACAAGAAATATATGATAAAATATGCTTTCTGCTATTAGATTCAATTCTTATTACAATCCTATTTAGTATAAATTCAGTTAGAATTAGTTTATCATCTGTGATATTATATAAAATTGAAGTCTGTTTTCTTAAATTCATATTAGCTACTGAAATATTTAAATTAAAAAAGTTATTGTTTTCAAAAATATTTTAATAAACATCTTTTTCAAAGTAAATTGTTATGGAAGAAAAATGAATATTATAAAATATTTATTACAAAATATACTTTTTTCACATAATTATTTAAAAAAAGTTGAACAAAAAATTTAATAATTTTATAGTTATTACATCATAAAATATTTTAGTACAAGTTATTTGTTTAAATGTATATAGAAAAATAAATTCAAATTTTTATGTTGAATATTTTACTTTAGGATTTTGTTGATAAGTTATTTTAAAATATATATCAATATAACAATCTAAACCTAATTTAAATAATAAATATACATCTGATTCTGTATAAAAACTGGTACCTGATTCATAGTCAAACCTTAAATAATAGATATATTTCTCGAATTTATAACTTAATTTCATCGGAATTTCTTGAAACTTTTAAGACTGGTTAAAAATTATGCAGACACTTTAAATAAATTATTAGCTATGAAATAATATAATTCATAATCAGTATGGGGTACAACATGAAATATAAATATGAGAGAAAGAATTAAATTACAGAATATTTTATAGAAATTAATATGTAACTGTCAAGCATAATCATAACATTATTAAGAGGAATGATAAACACTTTTTTATAATTATTTATTCTGACAAGAATTTGATTTAATTTAATATAAAATAATAATAAACATTATTTACATTAAATGAAATTAAAATGCTTAGACTTATGGAATTCAGTCATTGTTTATTCTTAGAATGTGATAAAGAGTTTTTATATTTAGCTTTCATAAATGATCTATAATTCGCAGATATGATGCATTCGATTTTCAAAATTTTGAACTGTTTTGTTATTTCCAAGCATATGGAAATTAAGAAAATACAATAAGGAAGTGAATTAAACTCATTAATTTTAATGAGTTTAATCAAATAAAAATGTTTCAATGCATAGCATTGGAAATTATTGACAAATAATGGGGACGTTATTAATTTGTTTTGCCTTTAAAAATGCAAGATTTATATAGTGTTACTACTTGTCTTTGTGTTGTCTTTATATGTTTATTTAAATTACAGGAAAGTGTTAAAAGATGCATAAAAGTGTAATGATATTAATTATTTGGGATTATATGATATTTTAAAGTGTATTCTTCTAATTTTAATGGATAAGGTAGATTGATTATGTTTATTGGAAAGAAAATAATATATGCGTGATTGGTCAAGGGAAAAATTTATTTAAATGGTGGTGGGAAAATAATGATTAAAAAAAATAACACAAAATATTATAATTCTCAAAAAGTCATTCAACTTAACATTTATCTATGTAAATTGCTTAATTAAAAAATCAATAATGAATGATAATGATTTTATGTATTTTATTTATTGATTATGGTATGTTACATTTAAAAAAAAATCTTTATGAGCATCGGAAAAACCAGTTGTTAAAACTCTATGGGAGCCAATTATTAAATGCTTTTTGGAGTTCATAATTTCTGGTTCATAATTTTTGGAGTTCTATTTTATAATTTTTTTCTTTCTTTCAAAATAACAATTTTCATTAAAGATTTTTGCTTCATGCATATATAGCGTTATCATAACCATATTGTTTGTCATTGTGGGTTAAAAATCTAATTGAGACTATATACAATGTGTCTCGGTTTCAATTTTAACAACCAGAAGGCAATAAGTGTTACATTAAATATCATAGAAATGCATTTAAATTTCCATCAGAGAGTTTTAAGATGATATTTTAAATGGTTTAATAATTGTTACAGTGTGAAATAAAATAATGTTTCCAGAGTTTCATGTTAAACATTTAAATATAATAATATAATTACGAGGATTTAAAAGTAGTTTGCAAAAAACAATATGTTTATGTAAAATGTTTCACTTTATATTTATCTTACAGGTAGTTATAAAAATGGAAACACACAAATGAATCACCGTATAATTTTTGAATGCTCATAGTAAGTGATAAAGTATGATAATAGCTACTGTTTTTTGATAAATAGGAAAATGTAAATCACAGAAAATCAATATGATTGCACCGTTATGGTACATTTAATGGGGTATAGTATGGAATCCAGATATCTTCCATTGGCATCGTTCTCAAAACTCACACTATCTCCATAAATAATAAGACAATATTCTCTCTAAACACTTTTTTGCCCATATATGAATTGATTCCAAGGTGACATGAGGAAGATGGTCCAACATAATGGAATTGAATAATTCTTTATCAATAGCTAGGAATTTGTAAATTTTATTTTTCGGATCAAAACTTTAATTGCATTACTAAGAGTTTTTTAAAATTCAAACCTAATATTAATCTATTCCATAATACTAAATAATATATAGCATTAATATCCCTAAAAGGAATTATATTTTGATGGTAAAGTTGAACATTAATGATTAATATAGATATACGCTGCTAGCCACCCAATTTGCAACACCAATAAAGACAAGAATTATCACAACAAAATTAATTTTCTAGATAGCATGATAACCAAGTCTCAATTGATTAAGTTTATAGACTTCTGTAAAGTGTAGATCCTGCGAAAATTAGTAGCAAGTGTAGCCGCCATTGTTGGAGATCACCACTGTCACACGCCTCGGCATTGATTCAAAGAGACTTTGGATGTGTTCTTGGGGTACAGCAGAGTAAGCAGTTTCCACACGTTGCCAAAGTTGATTTCGTGTAACAGCTGGGGATGTAATCTACGTCAATCGTTGAACAACCATGGACCACATGCTTTCTATTGGCAAAAGTTCCGGAGAGCGAGCAGGTCAGGGAACAATTCAAACTGGCGATTGATGAAGAACACTTAAACAATGCGTGCCATGTGAGGTGAAGCATTATCTTTTAAAATATGGCTGCAGGTAAGCCTTGAATATTAGGAAAAACAACTGTATAAAACTAAATAAGCAGATTTAAAACTTGCTAAACAGAATTAAAAAAAAATCGTTTCTAAAATATAAGCGTAAGCAATTTTCATCTTTATGGCTACATCTAATATATTCTAAAACTACAACTTATATATTTCTAAGACATCAAATATTCTAATTTTTAAATTAATATCCTTAATTTATTGAAATTAATGAATAGTTCAAATGATATCATTAAAAGGTGTATTTCAATGCATTCCTTTTTCTAAGTATTTCTTTTGAGTAATTGAAATGAATTTTTATATCTGCCGTCACAAATTGAAGGACCATTAAAATTTCCTAAAATACACTTAGTAATCAGGTAAATAACATTTTTATTAAGAGAATATTTCGATATTTCAGAAAACTCGTGAATTTGATTAGCCAATGCTTTGATAATCGTAAATTAATATCAGTTTCTAAAATTTCCTTTCAATTTATTTCCAAGTAAATACAAAATATAATTTGAGGCAAAGTTGTATTAAATGTGATAAGAAGATTATGAGACTACTGTCTCATTTTGCAAATGTTATTAAGTTGAGAATTTCTTAAAACTATAGAAATTCGATTTACTACTGAATTCCATTTACAAACTTAGCTTTAAATCTGACACTTTTAAAAATATAAATAATAAAGAAAAAAGTAATATAAATTGAGTGTTACATATAGTCAAACACATAGTCACAATTAATTTAATAATAAATAGATTAAAATTTAATACTGACATGAATGAAATTTTTTTAAAATGTTAAAAAAGTAACAAAATTTGTTTCACAATGAAATTTTTTTAAAATGTTAAAAAAGTAACAAAATTTGTTTCACAATGAATTTTTTTTAAAATGTTAAAAAAGTAACAAAATTTGTTTCACAGTTAACTTTAGTTACATAAGAATTTAAGTGTAAGAATAAATGAATGTATGTACAATTGAAATTTATATTTTAAAATTATTCGGAATAATTTTTATTTATAAAAAAAGCATCAAATTGTCAGTTTTATCCTACATAATAGAGTACAATTTTAAAGTAACATTTACTGAAGTTTTACGATTTTTTCATATATTAATGAAACATTTATAGTCGTTAAATGTTTCTTTGCTAACATAACTAATTATTTTACACTTAAAAGCATTTTCAAAACATATTTTTTATTTATTTACACATTTTTACAGTAAAATTATAACTGCTAAATTAAAATTTCAGAATACAAGATGTTGAATTTTTAAAATTTCAATAGTATTTAATACTTAAAATTAAGTACAATAGATTTTGTTTGGATAATTGAAATGGATTTAAGATTAGAAAAGTATTTTTTACTTTAAAAATCTACATTTACTAAACAAAAACAAATTTTTATTTTTAAATTTTTTTTTATTTCTATTTATTATTATTAATATTTTCATGGTATATACTGTCATGATATGCAAAAATAAAGGACCTCAAACTAAAAAAATGTTGTAATCATTTTTTAGTTAAACAAGTCTCATACAAATGCATAAGTCCAAACGTGTACTTTTTAGTCTTCTATAATTTATAAAAAACAAATTAATCTATTTATATAATCGCTAATGTTTTCAAATATTTGGGTTATTTAAATTGTGCAAAATGTGTTAGTTTTGCAACTTGCTTGAATCGCTTGGGAATGTTTAATTTCTTGTATAAAATAGTTAAAGAATCTGCTTATAATATATTTTGTTTTTATAAAAATACATTTAAGCATTTTCCATGCATTGAAGACGAAAAAAATATTTGTATGTTAAAATATTTTTATAATCTTTTAAGACAAGGATAGAGAATTTTAATATTTCGTAAGATTTAATGTAAGATGATTTAATTATTACATTTTGTATAAAATGAGAGAATTATGTATGCTATTAAGCATACATAATTCAAGAGAAATTATTTTTTTACATATGATCTGGAAAATACGTTATTTATAATATTTTTCAAGAACTTTAAAAAGAAATCTTCTTTAGAATTGTGAACAGTGAAAAAACGTTATATTTAAGTCAAATATATGGAAAATCAGTACATCAGTGCAATTAATTATCAAATACTTGTACTGATTGTGCAAATACCTGTACAATCAGTAAGTTGTACAAATACTTGTACAATCAATAAGTATTTGATAGTTCTTTGACCTTGAATTACATATGAAAATATGTAACTATATGTGACTAAAAACTTCAGCCAATGAATTTATTTTTTTTTGTACAAAAACAGAAATAAATTACGCATCTTTTAAATGACACACTAAAATTCACAAAAGCATACTCATAATGTGAATACATATGTGTGGTACGCATGAGTATATATTAAGAATTATAGTACACTAAGCATTAAACCTTGATGAAAATTAAAAGTAAAAAAACCCATTAAATTGAAGCCAATAAGATTAATTTACAACTTAATTTTACTTTGCAATAAATAATTAAAGGGAATGCATAGATTTTTAGTTACTGGTGAATTGAAACACTAAAAAACCAATCCTTAATATGATTAAAATTTAATCAGCATTATCAATGAAATAATTGAATATGGTTTAAGAAAATAATGGGATTTGCAATTTTTAATGCTTCATAAAATTTAAAGTGATAGGAATGAAAACAATAATTTTTACTAAAGCATCTTATAAATTCATTATAAGTTTTAATACAAATCAAGAAATTAGGTTAGAACACATTGGATTAGGAGTGGAACGATGATATCAAATTGTTCATCGAAGTAGAAGTAAATCTCATTAAATAATTTTTATAGTTTAAAGAATTTAAACCTTTTCTAAAGTAATGGATAGAGGTGAAACTTCCAGCTAGATGAAGAAAATAGGATATAAATGGGTACAAAAAGGTGTTTAAATATAATCCTATTCAATGGTCTTTTTAAAAATGAATTTGTTTTATGCAGATAAATGTAGAAATATAATTTATTTTATTTAATTATAAAAATAATGTCAGTTTTTCAGTAAGTGTTAGATTATCGTATTATTCTAACTAGTAAGTAATAAATTTTATAATTATACAATTGAAATCAATAATTCTGTGTATCATGAAAAACAAATAAGAATTTGTGGTGAATAGTTAAAGTATTGAATTCTTCTAGTTTCTTCTTTATGGTCATTTATTTATCTTGTATATCATTATAAATAAATGACAATAAAGAAAATATTTTTAATTGAATAATTTATGAAAAATGAATGAAATGTTTCATTCCATTCATGTTCTTATCAATGATGATATTTTTTATGTCAAAAAATATTATAATTTAAACATATTAAAAATTATTCAAATATGTAAAACTTTATTTAGAAAGTAAAAACTGATTAACTTAAAATTATTTAAATATCGTAAAATATTACTTTAAATAATTAAAATCCCATTAAATCTATTTAAAGTAATAAAAATATCATGAAAAATTAATCGACTAAAATATACATCTAAGAAGATAAGCTGAAATGTCTTTTTGATAATTATTTTTTGACATCAGAATAAATTATTTTTAAATCTATAACATGTGACGTAAATTATGTTTAGCTATCTGTCTACAGCTCTATATATGTATCTACCTATCAATTTATGCTTCATTGATAACAGTGTGTGTTAATTCAAAATGGTTAAGTTATAAATTTAGATAGTAAAATAATTTACATATTAAGTGAGCGAAAGGCAGTAATATTTGCGTAGGTAAATAAAGGATCACAGCTGAAGTAAAAAAATAATTACAGCAAAATAATTTAAAATTTTAGTGAGCTAAGCTTTCAAAATATTAATATTGAACTCTAATATAAACACCTTTTAAGTAAATTATACGAATCTTAGCTTTTATATAAGTGAAATAACAATTTATGTCATAAATTCTATGGTAAATTAGTCTTAATTTATTATTAAATTCAAAATTTCAATTAGAATCTAAGAAAAAGTTAAATAAATAATATTTCTTAGCAAATAATTATTTTTTAAATTCAAATTTTAATTTTTTTTAAATATTACTGTTACGACAATTCTATAATTTTCTTAAAAATTATAAATTTTAATTAGCTATTATTCCTTACAGATTCTCTTAATTAACTATGTTTTAATTGGCTTCAAAACCCATTTATTAATGGCATTCCCAAGCAATGAAATCAAATAATTTTTCAATTTATACGTTAATGATGTTGGTTACTATTATCCATTTGCATACGTTTAATGAAATAGGAACTCAGATTTTACCAATAAACTTTAGTTGTATTCTTATAAATCAGGCAAATAATGCAAATATTTTCCAAATAAAATTTATTTTGTAGACTAATTATTCTGAAAATTATTAAAATTTTCATATTCGAGCAAAAATTTATTTTTCTCAAAAATAAATGAAGGTATTTAAAAAGTACTATTTATAATTTAATGAGTTTTCAAAATGAAACAATTTAATGAGTTTTCAAACGGTTTCCTATTATCAGTCCATTCTGTTTACTTTTTCATTATAATACGCGGTGAATACATTTTTATAATAATAATAATATTAATTAATAGAAATATATTTTAATGAATAAAGTTTAAGAAGAAAATCCATTTTTTATGTTTGAGTATAGAATTTATTTTTCGTAAGCAATGCGTTGTAGAATAAATTTTACTTTTTGTAATTTTGAAGCACAATTTCATAATTTTTATCTTTATATAAATCTTTATTATAGCAAAATACGATGTGCAATTAACAAAAAAAATTTTCCTTTTAAAAAACAAAATTAATTCTATAAAGTACGTCCCAAGCAAAAGTGATTTTATTTGTTTTATAATTATTTCAATTTTATATCAAAATTTATTTCAGTGAAAATGATAGCACGGTAAGTTAAATCATTCATATATTTAATAGTGTTTGAAAAATTAATTACTAAATCTTTTAATCATATAAGATTCTTTAAAGTATTCATTTTCATTTTATCTAACGATATTTTGTATTGTAATCTCAATTGTATTGAGAATCAGCAAAAATGTATTTGAATTTTTCTCATGTAATTTTTTGATTCATTTGCAATAGATATATCGATTTTAATAAAGTGTAACAATAATTAGAAGAATATATGATATTTAGGTTATTTGATTCTTTTCCACAATTAAATTTTTAGTACTAATATAGTTTAACATTAATTTAAAGCAATGGCTGAATTATATTTTAAAAACAGTTTTAAATATAATTTCTTGTAAATAATGCTTATAACTATCGAAAAGCTAATGGTAAACACAAAAAAATCTTGATGGAGACGGGCAGAAGATGATTCAATATTCTGAAGTATTTATCACAATGTAATTGAGGTGTTGATGAAGACCCCTTAAAAATATTTGTATCTCTTTGATCATATCAATCTTGGATATGGATGTGAGATCTCTTTCTTTGTTTCTTAAACGAACATTGAGCAGTTGGAAAAAGTTCAACCGAATGCACTTAGGATTACTAAAAGCCTGTGCAATAGTTGCCCAGGGGGGAGATTTTTTTTAAATCTCTTCATCCACTGTAGATGCGTAGAGAATTGCTTTTAGAACAGTATTTCAATAAGCTTATCAGATATTGGCAATTCACAAGACTGCAAATTACTGTAAATCATGGCAAAATAATTGAAAACTAAAAGGTATACCCCTTTTTCGCTTGGCCGAGCTGACAGCCGAATGGTTAGCGTTCTTGCCTTTGGTTCAACATGTTCGTGTGTTCGAATCCCTCCTTGGGCATGGATGCTTGTAGTGGTTCGGAATCCACTTGAAATCATAGATACCTTACTAATTAGCCCTCATATGCAAAAAATGACCATTGAGCGACAAAAAAACCAAACCAAAAACCAATCGCTTGCTCTATCTATGGTATTTTTGGCTACACTGTGGAAATCTCATTTCATTAGGTATTCTCTCAGCCCCTTTCGTGGCCTTTCTCGTGCATTCTTTCACCCCAAGCTCTTGTCCTACGTAAACAAAGATACTCACACTCAGCATTACTTAAAAGAGTTGAGGATTATTGGCAGTCTCCCTATGATTATTTATATTGATGGCAGTAAGGATTTGCACCATTGAACGGCAATGGTATCTTGGAGAAGAAAATGTCCTTTAGAAATCCTGACCATTGCTTAGTTTTTAGCTCTGAGATGCCCGCTATTGAAGCGAGATTCCTAACCATCAGGAATAATGTTTCATTTGGTGATATCTGGAATGTAACACACACTCGCAACAAAATCCAGTACTTGGATGCGTAGCTTCATGTTGGTAACAGTGTCGAGATCTTTATCCTTTGTCTGCTAGTTTAATTTTATAACACCCACTACATACTCTCACAATGGATACTATCTCACGTCGATTTATGTGCAAATGATAGAGTGGATACCATGGCTCTAAAGGAAACAGCTAATCTTTCTCTAATTAATACTGCCTTCATCTACACTGTGTTGCATTATATTCAAGAAAGAGATATCCGGCCTATCTGGAGTATTTCACCTGCTCATGATTGGTGATCTTCGTGACTCCATCTTTGTGGCCTTACATTTGATGCCAAACGTAAGTTCTAACCTATTGTTGTAAATGCGGTGTGGACCAAGCTAACTCAAAAGACATTGCTTTGTGCCTGGAATTTACAAAAGAGGATTTTATTGTAAATAACCTGTTGTTTCTTGATATTGTGCTGATAGAAGGGTTCATGGATGGAACCAAAATCAACAACGACACTATCAAAAAATCAAGGAAAGTACTACTAGACAAAATATTGAATGACTATACTAGTGAAAAATGTATATTTTATCATACCTAAAATTATTGCTTATAAATTTAATAAAGGAAACATGCTTTTATCTTTTACAATGTATTTTATAAATTTGTCATGATGTATATTGCAATAAAAATTTAGAAATTAGATACACAATTATGAAATTAATCAGTTACTTGTTATAATATTTTTGGATGTTTTGGATTATATTTTGTATACATAAAATAAACTAAGAAAAGCTTAAAATTAGAGAAGTGAAACAAAGTACAAATTTACATAACTAACAATGTAGAATAATTTTACATAAAAGAAAATTTTATTATCGTGTAACAAATGCAAATTTGAAAATAAATTATAAACTTCAAATAAAATCATTTGAATTTTATAAGATGTTTTAAAATTATGATTAAGAGGAAAAACAAATATAATATATTTATATAATTTATAGCTAAACATGAATCAAACCTTTAATAAAAGTTTTAAAGTAAAGATTTCATAATTAACAATTTTAAATTAAGATACAAATATTGAGAATGAATAGTTGCAATAAATTTTTTATCGCGGACCTTAAAAATGCAAATTAAAAAATTTCATATTAGATTCATTTTTAATTATACTAGTTAAGCTGAAATTACGTTTTAATTATTATAAATACTTTATTTGTATCAATTGATTGAAGTAATTTCAATATAAAATATTCTAAGAGTATAACTCAAATTTATTTAAAATTTTGTAAGTAATTTTGAACAGCAGCAAATAAGTTTTATTTGAATTGTTAAGTAAAAGTTATGACATTCAGTGCATAAAATACAACGAATGTTTTTATTAACTTTTAAAAATAGGAACGCAATAAGAAATATAATAATTAATGTAGCTTTTAAAATTTTGGTAAGCAATTTCTCACTCATGTATTTAACAAACACAAAATATCCATATATTGATCTACTTTAATTCTTAAAGAATATTGTAGTTAAAATATAGGAATAAATTTTGCGCAGTATTTTCTTTAATTTTTTTCTCTTCAATTAAAAAAATTTTCTTGAAAATGTGGATAAAATAACATAATTTATTTCATTATGCTTTCGTAGAAATTTTTTATTATTAATACATTAGTTTTTTTATTTAAATGCTTTTATATATTTCTGAATAAAATAATGTGATTTCAGAAAAAAAAGTATCAAGTTTAATAAAAAACAATTGATACTTAGCTTTTTGTGCAGAATATTAAGATTCAGAATATGTTTTATAACGTATATAAATTAACATATCACCACTTTAATAGTATAAATCAATAAGTTAAAAAAATAGTGTTTATAAACCGAAGTAACAAGAAGAGATTCCTAATTTTCTGGGCAACTGATAAGTACAATGGACGGTTATATCAGATTTTATAATAATTAGAAGAATAATTATTGTCATTTTATAGTAACATATAACAACCATCTTTAATGAAATTTTAATAATAATTAAAAAATTATATACATAACATAGATTAGTGGCTAATTAAATTAATACAAGAAATTGATTTTCAATTTTAGAAATTGTTTTCGATTCGGATATGGTTATAAGAATTTATTTTTCAAAAATAATATGTATGTTATTTTAATGTAAATCAAATTTAAATAATGTATGTAACTGGGATAAACTTTAAATGAAAATCATATTAATAATATGATGATTGCTGATATTTATTATAAGCACCAAATGCTAGACTCCGCAGAAATTAAAAAAAAAATTGAATGACAAAGAGACGCCAAAAATAACTAATGCTTTGTAGAATTTTAAATTCATTTTCAATTTAATTCGTTGTCTAATATTATGGTCTTTAATATATATATATATATATATATTTTCATATCGATATATATATATATATATATATATATATATATATATATTTTCATATCGATATATATATATATATATATATATATATATAAATTATTGCATATCGTTTGATGAACAATTAATTATTAAATAGTTTTTCTATAAGAAAGCGAAATTACATAATGTTATTAGGTTTCACATTTATTTGATCGTTGTATTAATATTTTTTAACAATAATATGTCATAGTAATACAAAGAAGATTAAATAACGCTATGAATAAAAACTCCATCTAAAATGTTGTGATAAATTGAAATGTGATGAAAAATGATATCCATAAATGTTGTGATAAATTTTATAAAATATAAAATTTGTGGAATACTGTTGTTTACGGATATTTTTATATAATGGAAAGAAAATACTTATATAAAAATGTTAACAAAAATAAATGGATACAGAAAGCAATTTGTTGTATTCGGGTCTCTGAGGATTTTTTTATAGTAGGATCGAGTCTTGTGAACCTTATTAGTAACCAAGTCATGGCAATATTTGTAAAATATTTTGGATAGTTAAATTTTTAAATTTAAATTTGTTAGTGCATCAACTGATCTGCATGATATCAGCAATATGATTCTTCAAAATTGTATAAGCAGTATTAGTTTGATATGTATAATATTTGAGTTGATAAATCTCTAATACTTTTAGTCTCACAAAAGTTTATTTCCATCACTCACAAAAGTTTATATTCCATCAATATTCCATCAATACTCTACGTCAAAATATCCCTTCTCCTTCTTTTTTACCCACATTTATGACCATTTTATGCATTTCATTTTAGGTAAAGCCAATTCAGGATTAGTTTCATAATCACATGTTAATTTTTAATGCCTCAACTAGCCAGGTTTGTACCGATGCGTAACCATTGACGCATTGGTGAAGTTACCTTACAAATATTAAGCTAATTGATTTAAAATTCCATTTTACGATATTATCGTCAATGTAATAAAACAGAGAAGTATTATTGAGAACCTCAGATTATTTCATGTTATATAAATGGAGAAGAAATTTCATTCATTCCAACAAAACAAGTAACGAACGAGGGTGATAAGAGTTTTCTTAGATTAAGTAGAATAATGTACTTTGATTAAGATAATGATGCATGTTTATTATATTTACATTAATATAATGACAGGATAAAATAATTGTTAACTAAAGTATAAGATTAATGTTAATAGTTATACAAATATTTTGTTCAAAAATGAAAGGAAGAGATAGAACTGTTTCAGAAACAGTGGCATTTTAATCACACATATCTGTATTCTGGTGAATTGTAGTGGATTTATCTTGTTGAGTTTTAAATTTTAGTAAATAATATTTATTATCTCACTGCTTCTTGTGCCCAAAATCCCATCGACTTTGTACAGGATAGATGCTTTTCATGATATATATATATATATATATATATATATATATATATATATATATATATATATATATATTCATTTTACACGTCATGTCTTGTCTTTTTGATCATCTTCTGCAGATTTTTATCTGTCTAAATTCTTCACTTCATTTCTTTGAGTAGATTGCACTTTGATCGTAAAATTAATACAATACCTAGAATTCAGGTGAAAGGTCAAAGGCCTCCTCTTTTATCTTCGATTGGCTAGTCAACTATACAAAATGTGAACATTTCTTTTATTATAAAAGGACCACCCACCATTCTTATGAGAAAGGTTCCCTCGAACGGAAAACTGCAATTACTTTCTATTTCTTTATTGCTTTCTTTATGTGAATCTCAACCTTTTTAAGCAATAAAATTTTATTTATTTTTTGCATTCACTCTTTTGTAATACAGTATTTTTGAAACAACTCTCTGTTTTGGTATCCTTTTATATTATATGTATGATCTATTTCTAGTCATTCAAACATCTCTCTGTATGTCTTTTCTTTAGAAATTGAATATTAGTTGTCAGCATTAAATGCTTCAAATTCCTAATAATAAAATATTGTTAAGAATGAAATTATTTCATGTCATTTACACTGAGACATGAAAATGATGATATAATTTTGTTTTAACTTATTTTGGTTTTGAGTGCCACATAATGTAGAAACTGAAATCTAATATATTCAATAATCAATAGGGTTATAATAATATTTTAAAGAAATGTTTTTATCGGATTTTGATATAACTAACCTGAAATTTAGATAGATGGTATTATTTTAAATTTGATGTACTTTATATGAAATTTAATAAAAAATCTTTCAATATGAAGTAAAAAAGACAAATTTAAATTAAATTGTATGAGAAAAAAAACAGAAATATGAACAAAAAAGTGTATTGAAACACAAATTATACTTCGAAGGGTATTTTTTGTCGAAAAAGATATTTTTGATATTTTTTTAAATAGAATTTAAAAAAATATTTTGATTTGTCTTGCAGAAAATGAATATAAGCTAAATATAAATTTGATAAAATAAGTTTCTAATTATTAGCAAAGAATGCAACAAAAAATTATGCATGTTTATGTTTATAATATGAATTTTTAAATGATTTTTCTCAATAAATATCTTTGTGAATTAACAAGAAAGCATATTATTAAAATTGTTTGAATACTCACAGAAATAATTTGAATTTATTGCTTATAATAACTAATATGTAAATAGTGTGCGAAAACATATTTTTTATTTTAAATTCAAGTTTTATTTTCTAACATAATGTTTAATGCTCTCTAAAATTATTTTAATTTTAATTTAAAAATTTCATACAAGAAAATAGTTTAAGTCTATTCATTTTATGTGTTAAATGAATTTTATGTACTTGAAATAGTATATATATTTATAAAAAATAATAAAAGAATCATATGTGTCAGTTTAATAACTTGCATATAAATACGGAGATTTTATTTCATATTTATATATATAAATTAAAAGAAATTAAATTAATATAAGTGCGCATATAATTATTATACTATTTGACATAGTAAAAATGCAAAAATAATTTAAATAATAATTTTTCATGTTGACAAATATAATTTATGAAAATGTTTTAAATATATAGAAACCGTTAAAAAAATTTATATATGTGTTATATTGACAGTTGCAAAAAAACATTAAAAAATACAATTTGTTACTTTTAACATAAATATAAATCAATTATAATAAATATCTAGCAATCAGCAAATAAAAAATATTATATGTTTAAATTTGCTTACTTTGAAAATAATATGCTTATATTTATGAAATTTGAACTTGATTTGTTTAAAAAATTAATGTTTAATGTTAAAAATAATTATTAGCTAAAGTCCTTGAATATTATTGAAAAAACGTGCTTTTTGTTTGATTTAATCAAAGACACACCTAAATTAAGTATAATAAAATATTTTGAAAAATTTAATTTTTTCGAGCTGAACTAGTACAATTTATATTAAAGCAATACATATTATTATTAAACTGTTTTCTGTATAAGAATTACAAAATTTATGTAAATATTTACATGAATTATTCAAACGTATAAATTGAAACATATTAAATTAAAATTTTATAATTGCAATATGAAAATTTCATCATGAGTTTCTGAAATTTTAAGAATTCCTTTTAAATTAAATAATAAGACTTTAATATACATTGAGGTATTTAAACAAATAATAAGACAAAAGGTTTAGATATTTTTATGTATGTAATTATTCATAAAATTAGTTAACTTTTTATGATTAACTCATGATTTTCCACTTAAATTATTATAAAATAATTTTCCAGGTATTAATTTATCTTACATTAAAAATCTCATAGTCAAAAATATTCACAAAAACTCATTATCGTATATTTTAATATTAGAAAAAAATCACAAGGCTTATTTGGAATGAAAATATAATTGAGATTTTATATAGTACTTTGATTAAGAACGTAAAAGATACATTTTCTACATTCCGAAAATTTATCCATTATATAATTTTAAGGATTTAGAAACTAAAAATGTAAAATAGTGTTATTGAATAATAGCAGAATGTAAACTTTTAAAATGTTAATACTATTTTTTAAATTTCAGCGCAAAATATTTGGTATTATTTATAATGGAATACAGGTATGAAATAATTTTATTAAATATGTTTCCTATATAATGCGTATTGAAAAGAAAGTTTAGTCTATATTTGATTAGATTTTTACTAGGGTTCTTTTATTATATATTTTTGGAGCAGATATATTTTTGACAAAATTTAATATTGCCAATGAAATATTTTATTTAAATTTTTTCAGAAGTAATTTTTCATTTTTTCCACAGATGTATTGATAAAATTGTTTATTTTATTAAAATATATAATATGTTTATCAGAATTTCTACTATTTTATATTATTTTATGATATTTTACTATGAATTTTAAATATTTTAAGTAAATATTGTTAATTATATATTTACAAAAATTTTCAATGACTGTAAAATTTTTAAGCAGATGTTTTGGAAAATACTTTGTGTTTAATAGGAATTAAAAGACTGTCGAATTCAAATATTTTTATATTCAGGCTTAATAATAACATCACTAGCATAATTCAGAAATGAAATGAATTTAGTTCCCTTTATTTAGAAGGCAAAACATTTCCATGAAAATAACATCACGCAATAGAATCATATCTGGTTTCCTTTTTTTTCATCCATTTCAGAAATTATTTTCGTTTCCTATCAATTTATGAGTACTTGTCAAATTTTTATAAAGGAGAGATTCCTATGATATTATATTTTTCATTGCAATGTTATTGAAAACAAATATGGTTGATTGGATTATCATGCGTATATTTAAAGCTATGAAATGCATAAATATATGATCTTGTATCACCATAAGACATTTTCCTCATGAAATTCTATTTATTTTAAGCATGTTCATAATACATTGATCCTTAAAGTTAAGTATATTTTTTGAGTTATGATCTTTATTCACATGTATAGCGTACTATTATTGTTAATAAATTCAATATTAAAGTATTGTAATGAATATAGACTGAATATTGTTATAAAGTTCCATGATAATTCACACAATTTTATATAAAAAAATATTAAAATAATGTATAAATAAAAATTGGAATGTGATCACAGAATACCAAGTATATTCCAATAAAATATATTGCTTATGGACCTACAGCTAATTTCTTACCATCATTTAATATCTCGCATAATTTGCAATTTCTCCAAAGTTAACTTTAACTATTTTTTAAATTTGAGCAACGTACAGTAGTTTGACTTTTTTTTAAAAAAATGTAATTGAATTTCGTTTGATGATAAATCGAAATATTATTGCAAACTCTCTGGACGTATTTACAGTTTTAAATAGTGAATTCATGAATAATGGAATCATCATTGAAGAGAGTATTGAGTCCAGGTTTCAAAGTAAAACTAATAGTTCAAGGAAAAATTATTTAATAATATTTATAACAGACGTCTCAAAATGTGTGATTAGTTGCTGTAAAATATTGAAAAATTCTACCGTAATTTTTTAGTGAAATTATATCATTTTTATAATAATGCAATAAAAAAAACACTCAAGAAATTTTTCTGAAAATAAAAGTAATAAATTATCTATGTGTTCAAATAATAAGGTTAACAATAAATTAATAATGATTATGTTATGAATTATGTTTAAATTTAAAGAAGTGTTTTTGCGAATGCATAAATGGCATGCAAATTTAAGTAATGATTTTCTGAATTCAAACATTTGAAAAAGTCTATTTCAACATTTAAAATAATTAATATTCAAGTAATATGTATCACAATTAGGGTATAAAATAATAAGCTATCAATGAAATAAGCTCAAACTTATTATGTAATTTTCATGTGTGTCTTTCTTTGAAATTTGACTGCATATTTTACGATTTACCTATGTTGTGTTGTTAAAGATTTTTTACCTGGTAGTTATTGGAATTGTGATCGTAATAATGAGACGTTGCGATTCCCCAATATTTGCTAAGACACATGTCATGAACAACGTACGTAAAGAAAGGAGGCATTCCTTATAATAATCAAATTGTCTTTGAGTTTTATTTACACAAAATGCAGAGGAATTAATATGGACACAGATATTGGAATGATTAAACACAACATCAGTGTAAAGAGGAATTAAACGTATTATGATCTATGTTAAAAAAAACGCAGAAAGGGAAGATGCCATTTGGGAAAGAAATGGTCATAAGGCTTGGTAAAAGGGAGGACACATAGTACAAGTTATATAAAGGAATATTTATTGGAAGGAAATACTTCATGCTTATAAATACCATTGGGTGAATCATCGTGCATTAGACGAAAGTTTGTTACATAAAAAAAGGAGGTTAAAATGATAGTGGTCGAAACCTTATTATAAGGGAAGTTTTTACCGAGTTTTCATAAAGTCAGATTTAAACTCATCGACGGAGAAGATTTAGGAGCAGTATGTAACTAAAACAGGGAAACAACTAGAGAGTCCAGGTAGAGTCAACATTACTCAGCCTTTTTCTTCTTCCGCTTTAATGAGTTCGGGTGTCAGATAATATTCACAGGTGAAACAGGTATGTTGACAAAATAAGGAAGCAGAAAAGGACTCACCCTGAACAGAGGAGTTTTAGCAATCAAATGGCTGGAAACGAGGAAATTCCCAACTGCCAAAGAGAAAAAGATTCACTTCCTAGAGCATGGATTCCCAAACTTTTAATTCTCTTGGACCACTTTCAAAGTTTCACTATTTTCGGTAGACCCCTTGCAGCTACATTTCTACTGCACCTTCAAAACTCCTAAAAATACTTTAATCTTCCCTGGCTCTTTGTTCTTTTATAAAAGTTTTGAATAATCTCTAGTATTTAATTTTTACTACATAACTACCTACTACACTCAAATAGTAAAACAAATATAATATGATTGATAAATTACAATATACAATAAAAATATGTATAACAAACTGGCTGATACTTACTTTTCCCGGCACTACAAACACTGACATCGATTCACTCACAGTCACATTTTTATGTTAAAAATCCCGGAAACAAATGAGTAAAATTTTGTTCGTGTCTATACTAATGTGGCATTCGTGTGGCATTCTAATGGCATTCGTGTCTATACTAATGTAAATTGCAAGCACAGCGCAAGTCGCAATTCATCCCTTTTCAGGTCTAAACAAGCATCCCGAACGAGCGGGTGCGTGGGCAGCACTTTTCAAGTCTCGACATGTGGTGTATACTTGTAATATTATCTATTGTTCTGTTCAATTCTTTGTTTGAAATGAGTCTTGGATATTTTTGAGTACCTACCTAGTGATTGATTCTTCCTACCTACGCTGATATATAAACCAAAGCCAGAAATTTTGTTCTTTATTATGAAAACCAGAAAAAGTGTCGTGCACCCCACTTACAACTTGTGAACTCCTGTTTTCTTTTCACGTCTACGAGGACCCCTTGTGGTCACTTATGAACCCATGGAGGTCCACTTTGGGAACCTATGGCCTAGAGCAAAAGCTATTAAATAGAACAACTAAGCAACGCTGCCAACAGCATCAGAAAATACGTTGCTGCCAAAGTTAAACATATGTAATGGAACATCACATATGTCTATATATGATGTATTAACTCAGTTCCAATTTTCTTAAGAAGAACCTCTTCATCGAATCTGTACAATAATGTTGTTTTAATTGTTGTAAAATTCAATAAGTAACTTAAATGAGAATGGTTATTCATAAAATTGTAAATGGATATTTTGATTTTGAATACTTGGAATTAATTGATTGTCATATAAATATTAAGTAAAGTTAAATATTTGATTGAATGATTGGATTCTTAAGCTACTTAATATTAATTTTAAATTCTTTTAATTTTAGCTAAGAATGGTTTATATAGTTCGGAATATTACAAAAGTTAATCTAATCTGAATTTTTTAGTATAAATCTTATAAGCAATATTCAAGTGCCTTTTTTATTAAGGTTTATGAGTTGTTTATAGCTGTATTTTTAAACAGAATTATTTTCTGCAAAATGGATGATTATTCATTCATAACTATTTTGTAGTATTACATATTTAATTCACATTAAATAATTTTCAAATGACTGCTTATTTTGCAGTAAATTTAGTATATATATATATAATCTAAGAAAATATATTTTAATTGTTTTAATTATTAAAAATTTTATTTTAGAAGTTTTTAAATTTAATTATAATAATATTATTTAATTACTTTTAATTACTAACTTAATAATAAGTAAATACAAACTTTGCAGTTTATTTATTTAGTTAATAGTAATATCAATGTTTATTATGACAATGATTTGGAAAAAAATTAAATTTTTATTCCTCTTTATAATCTATAATTTGAAGCAATGTTTTTAATTCAGAAAAAGTATTTTGAGTTGAAAACTCAATATTCTTCTAAAGATAGAACAATTTAAATATTTATATCAATTTATACTTCAAATGTATGGTATCCCAATTCATTATATACTACTCAAATTTACATAACTAAGTTCAAATTTTTAAACATAAAACAGACTCAAAATGTGGTTTATATGAAGAAGAGCAATTGTTTTAGTATTTTCATATAAGTAAAATAATATTCAAAAACTAAAAATATATTTTGTATTATTCTATCATTAAATTTAGATATTTTGTATTTTATCATGCATTTATATATTTATGAAACATAAGCATTTATAAACTAATAATATAAAACATACATTGCAACTAGTTATGTAAATTTTAATCTAATTATGAAAAGGAATAAATATTATTTGAAATATTATTTTTTTCTTAATTTCCTTGAAAGTCAAAAGGCCATTGTTTCGAAGTATAATTCACTAAGTGTCTTAATAATACTTTTTTTACTTAGTATGCTTATAATAAACTTGTAAATTAATGAAATATATTGATAATATATTTTATTAATATGGAGTAAACATTACTCTATTCATACTAAAAGCTAAAAAGTAGTAATATGTGGCAGTTTTGTGAAATTTAAATTTAAATTCCAATATAAGATTTGCTAATTAGAATCGAAAAGAAAAAATAACTATGCATTTGTACGTGAGAATTCCCCTTAATATTAATTTTGAAATATGTTTATAGTAAGCAGAAACAATAATGGGATGCACTGAAGTCATTTTATGACAACAAATACATATGTGAAAATATTACTCTCACATAATCTTGTTTTAAAGTACAAAATCCTAATAATTTTCTTATAAAATTTTTAAAGGTTTTAAATTTTTTCTCCTTTTTTTGTATAATATTTCTTCATTGAGTAGTTAAATAAAATTAAAATAATTAATTTCTTCATGATTAAAAACATAATAAGATTTGATTTGCTTTTGAATAATTTGATCTATAACACATTGTTCAAGTAATCATAAACGTAGCAGGAAATTAAAAAGCTCATTTTCTATGTTGTCAAAAAAATGAATATAAGTGAATGGTTACGAAGTAACAATTCATTTACCTAATCTTTTTCGGATAATGAAAATTAATGAGAAGTTTTGTAATTCTCAGACATAAAAATAATTAATAAAAGGAGCAAAGTAAGCAACGAGTTTGGTAAATTTTTCTTTTTCAGTCGACCTATCATTAAAGGTTTAAATAATAATTTCACATGCAAACATTATTACTCTCTAAAGATTTACTAATAAATATTCCATTTTGCACAAGATGTTAGCATAAAATTCAGCAGAACAATGAGACATATATGGTTAAGACAAGCAGATTTAATAAGATTTGCTTCCCATTGGCTTAGCTTACTTAAAATTTAAAGATAAATTTAATTTATGCCTTTGTGACTATATTACATTAACTTTTAAACGTATTGAAAAATTAAAAATCTTCAACATGTACAAATGGAATTCTTCAAATTACTATCAAAATTGAATTACACGAATTTTTAAGCTGTATCATTAAAGTCAGACGTACAGATTCAGAAAAGTTATATCGGTAGATATAATTTTAATTTCTATTAAATATATATATTATGGAACAGTTAATTTTAATAAACAAGTTGAATGTATGCATTTTTACCAAAATAAGTACTATAAATAAAATTAATTATTTTTACGTTTATAAACATTTCAGTTATAAAAGTTTGAATGATGAAGTGTTAGAAAAAATAAAAAAATGTAATCAAAAATTTAATTATTACTAAGTGATCAAAATCATAAATAACATTATTTTTTTAACATTTTAAGTATATGCATACCAAAGAGTAATTTTTATTTGTAAAGGGGTTTTCTTATGTTTTACTAATTTTTATGACTTTATTAAGTTATTTTATTATATTCAAATAATAAAACTTGTAATACTGTAAATGACAACAATAAACTTAACACGAAAAACAATATTACGAATGCAATAATTAAAATAAATAGTGCAAGTAGATAAAATTAATTTAACTGCGATTGTAATGAAATGTATATTTTTATAATTTTACTTCTCTTGATGTGTTGACTTTATTCAAGTAAAATTATTATTTTTAACTCAAAGAATGGATAAGGTTAAAAAAATGACAACGGAGGGTTATTAATTCTCCTAGAACAGAACCAAAAATAATCGAAGGTCAATATAAACATCAAAGGAAACTTTTTTGAGATGCTAACTATCCTAAAAACCATCAAATAAAATCAGAAACATTATCCGCACGTAGCACTTAACATCTTGTCAAATGCGCAGTCATCACCCCTAGCTATTTCTAATTTCAAACGATAACATATAACTTATAAACGGTATCTAAAGACTAATTCAACAAGAAAATACAGCTTAATAAGAAATCATTATTAAGTTTCTTTAAATAATAAATAAGTAATATCAACTTTTAAAATGTAAGATTTACACAATTTATCAATTCTGTTTTAACAGTTAGCGTATATATGGCTCACAACTTCCATTTAAAGTGCAATAAAATAATTACTGCTTAGAGCAAATTTGGTGAGTTTTTACACAAGTTTAAAAATACGAATATGTTAAATATTTTTATTTTTGTAAGTTTTTATACGATAGGAGGAAGATAAGTATACGCAATAACAGCGGTTGAAACTTTTGTATTATAAGCTATTTTTGATTTAAAAATAAGTAAGCAATTTTCATCGCTGAATGCACCTGAAAATTCAATTTTGAATCAGTACATTTATTACTATATACAATAGTATATTATACACCAACGTAAATAAACTAATACGTTTAAAAATTTGAAACAAAATTTCTGTAAGAATGAAAAATGTTTCCTTATTAATAATAAAACATTTTGTTAAATACATTCTTATTTTAGCATTACACTAAGTATTTCTTAAAATTATTATATTTCCTGTCACAAATAAGTAAGAAATGAATAGGAATAAGCAATTATGTCTTGTGTGTGTGTGGATATTTTAAGTATCTTCTGTTCAAATTTAACTAATTAATACATGCATTTAAAAACTGGAATGTTAATAGAAATCTATTCATAAAAATATTAATACATTTTACATTTTAATTATTTTGCTTTGATGTATTTAAATACAATAGAAAATAAACTGAATAGATACTATAGAATGGATATCTAAATTAAAACTTAAAATGTAAGAATGAAATTTTAGGTTGAAAGTTGTTAATATTTAAATGTTATAGAAATTTAATTTGTGAAGCAATTATTTAAATGAAGATTATTTCATGCGATAATGACACTTTTTTAAAATATTTAAATGAACAAATTTCAAAGAAAAAATTTTTTTTATGAAAATGTTAATTCATGAATGTTGTTTCTTGAAATATAGAGTTTGTTGACAGTAAGATTATGTGAATAACAGCCCGTACGGCTTGCTTTAGTTTAATTTTAAAGTTCTTTTTTACGACCAACAAGGGTATTTTTGTATACAATCTTTAGTTTGTAAAAATAATTATTGTAACAAATATTATTTCATTCAAATATACATTGATAATTGTGGGATACAATTATTGTTTTAGAATATTTTTAAAATTTGGAATTGTTTTTGACTGTTAAATTATTTCAATGGATTAAGTGAATTATATATTTTGTTTTTATCATATTGATTATAATAACGTTGGTATAATTCTTTTAAGAGAAGACGTTTTAGAGAAAAAATTAGTCTAAACAGTGAAGAAAATATTAGATTGAGAGTCGTTAGAAAACACAATTAAAATAAAGTGTGCTTTTAGATATTTGATAATTCAATACATGGATTATGCATGATTTTTAAGCTACATCCATCAATTATAAATAAGGATAATATTATTTCAGATTTTTAGAGAAACGTAAAGATGAATACTTATATGTTTGTATTAATAATGAAATACTTGTCAAAAAATTTTAAATATATGTAGGATAATTATCAAATTACATTGCTCAGAAAATATAGAAATATTTTTCCTTATTAAAAAAGGTAAATCAAACATTTAATATATACTAATACACAGATGTTATTGTAATTTAAGAAAGTATATTGACGCCATTAAAATGTAATCTAGCAAGTAAACCAAGCAAAGGGCAGAAAAATTAATTTTCTGATAAACAAGCAAGTGCAGTTCAAAAAATTGAAAACTCAAAATATTTTATTTTTTAACTTAAGTATGAAAAAGCAACGTGCCAAACTTTTTGTGCATATATTAAATTAAATATTACTTAGGCTGTTAACTTTCTGCAATATTTTTTGCGTGTATATAACTGGAAAATTATATAAATATTGTTGAAAAATAAATACATCATCTGAATTATAATTGTTAATAAGCAAATATTATCAGTGGAAATTATATGCACAGGAATAGAAAGTAGTAAAATTTTGTATCTGAGGAACGAGTAAATAATAGCACATGATATGAAATTTTAAAACAAAGAAAATCATAGCAAACACTTTAAGAAAAAGTAGCTTATTTTATAAAGGAAAACGTATTAGTGTTATGTAAACAAAAAGACCAGAACTGCGTTTAATTTGTTAGAACGTTTGAATGGGAACACCTTTATATTTACTTTCCCACTTTCTACTCTTTCAAAAATGTAATGAAATAATGTTGAATATTGCACATCAGCTTGAGTAAAAACATCTATTATTGGCGTGCATTTTTTCACATTTTCTTCAAATAAATAAATAATTAAAATTAAAAAAATATTTTTAATGTGTACCTCAGTGTAATGATTGTTCATCAAGTACTGTCTCCACACAGATTAATTATTTAAGATATTTTATTCATTATAACTTAAATGTCATGTCAGCCGCATATCTTGTGCATTGTATTTTCCTGGGAAAAATAAAAAAAAGGAAAATATAAACTTGACTTAAAAGATACTTTTAATTTATATAAATCTTCATGACTCTACAATAGTTTTGATAAACTACAACCAGAAATGAAGAAAGTGCATTTTCCTAAAAATAATTCTATTCAATAGTAATTTAATGCAATTAAAATAGTTCATGTTTTTGCAATAACGAAAAAGGAAGGAACAATTCTCAAAAAGTTTTAATGAATTTAGGTATTATAAAAATCATTATATCATTTTAGGAATATGACATGACATATACAAGTGAATGCTAGATGTGTAATAGGCACAAAGACTTTCGTATACAGAATTGTTTTATTGTCTTGAATAATCTGATGTATTATTTCATTGCAGTCATTGAAATTAGCTAAAATATCACCAAAGAAGACTGTCGAACTGTTTGATTTTAACAATGATATAAATGCTATTAATTAGAGATAAAGAGATGTAGTGAAGTTAAAAGATTTAGAAAATTAAGAGCAAATGAAGACTACAAAAACCTTTTATACACTATTAATCATTAATATTTATGTTTTAACAAACATTAATGCAACTATGTTAAAAATCAAGGGAGCAGTCACAATCACTTCAGTAAAAATGAGTAGAAAAGAAGTTTTTATTGAGATTCAGGTATGTATTGCATTTTTAAAGAATAGTACAAATATCAATAAAGGACAAAAAATATGTATCAAACTTAATGAAGCTTCTTTCAATTATTAAATCCAGATCTTTCAATGGTACAATATTTACTTTAGATTCTGTATTTTCCTATCATATATTCTCTAATTAATTTAATCATTAAATTAATTAATAAATTAATA
This sequence comes from Latrodectus elegans, assembly GCA_030067965.1. Classification (NCBI taxonomy): domain Eukaryota; kingdom Metazoa; phylum Arthropoda; class Arachnida; order Araneae; family Theridiidae; genus Latrodectus; species Latrodectus elegans. Next base: position 56,959,232 of record CM057822.1, read on the forward strand.
AGTATCAAATTAATAAAATATTACATGTACAAACATAAGGTTTTTATGAAAATGTTTTTAATGGCTGGCATAGGATGACAAACCTTTTTCCATAACAAGGCCGCAAATTGGTACCCATTTATCATTGCCCGTCAGTGTTTACCAATGAAGTGAAAAAGATTACACATACCACTCCACCACAAAACTGCAAAAATCTTAAAAAACCATCAAATACCAATGAAAATATATAGAAGTATTGTTGCCTTATCTAATAAACTTTTAAGTTTTTATATATGCTAAAATAAATAATTATTATCTTTTAAGGAATTAATGGATAACAATATATGGATGTAATAAATTGAGGAAACTCCTTGGAATAAAATTTATGATATTAGTGCACCAAAATACTTTACAAAAATATTAATTATTATCTTAAATCGAATGAAGATGTTTAAAGTCATAGAATATGTATTTGAAATTTATTAAATAAAAATGCTACCATTTAATAATGAAATATGTTTTACAATTAAAATAAATGTTATCAGAGTTCTAACATATTATTTTTATAATATACCTTGAAAGGGAAATTAAAAAATATGACTCATCATTCGCTATTTCTTTGATATCACTAGATGCTTAGATAATATGTAATCATTTTTAAACATAACAATCTATAGTCGCTAAGGGAATCCCTTTAGAAATAAACAGAACTCAGTAGAACTTTATGCATAGTACTATTAATCTTTACAGTGTTAAATTGTAAGGCTGGATTTACTTTAAAACAGTCTGGAAATGAATATTTTTAAAAACAATTAGATTTTATATTATCATACAAGCAAATAAATGAATATAGGTGAATAAATGAAGCTCATCCCTAAATATAGAAGCACAATATGCATATTTTTTATCCTTTCATGACAGGAGAATCAATGTTTTCATGAGATTTATTAATTTCACTCTAAGATAATTCTAATGCTTTAAGAAAATATAAGAAGCTGCATGGATATTACATAAATTAAATGTAAAATTTAAAATAATTTGTACTTATATGCTATTAAGTTATATCTAATTATAATTTTGTATTTACATTTAGTAAACATTATATATTTTAAAAATACTAAAATTAAGAAATTTTTCTGAGAAATAAATGTAACAAAAACTATAATCATAAATATTGTCATTGAATAACATTTCTAAGAAGAATGTTTTTCATTTTGTTAGATTAGTAATTTAAAATTAAATAAATTTCATAATTAAATATGGCGGTTGCATGTAGCCCTTGCTGTTATTTGATTAAAGGGGCTTACAAGAATTTATGAATTTCTATCACGCCATTTTTTTTAAATATTAAGTACATTATTCAAAGGAATGTTATAAAGATTTACAAAATATAGATGAAATTTATATTTACTTTATAAGATGAATTATTTCTTTAATTAAATAAGAAGTATAATTTTTTTAATTGGAAAATAACATTCTGGGAGAGCGTAAACAAATATAAAACAATGTGATACATTTCTGTTTCATTAAAAATGCATATTTTAAACAAGATTTCTTCTTAAATAAATTAATTAAAATTCTAATGGGAAGCAAATGAATTTAATTTTATATTATCTACAGCAAATAAATATTAAAAATTTTGAGAATTTATGTATGCCTTTTCAGTAGTTCAACTTATTAAAAATTTAATACTTAAATAATGTCAATTGAAAATAAAGTTCTGTTCATAAATTTAAGAAGTAGAATGATTTTTTAGGAATTATGAATGGAATTGCTTATTTATTTTAATCAGAATAAATATTCGTAATTAATATCTAAAAACTCTTTCATATAATACACAAATTGTCATATTTCGTTTCATTAAATTTGCATTAAAATGACTTTTAATGTAATTTATTTTTCCAGTAAAAACAATAAAATTGAAGCATTTTAATTAAAAGTCTTTAGTTTTTCATTGCCAGTAAAACGAATATTTACTACTCCAATTTACAAACATATCCAGCAAAAATTAATTTACAACTTTATTGTTAAATTGTTTCTATTCCAAAAGAAACAGTTTTCCAATTTGAAATAATTATATCTGTAAAGATTCATGCATTTTGTAGATATTTCACTAAACGTATTTAAATTTAAAAGGATTTGCATAATTTTGAGAATTTTAAAATTATTCTTGCTTTTACTACTAGGAATTCTTAAATTTCTAAATTTATATTGATTTCAATTTAGTTTTATATTATTTTTTATTGTTATTAAATAATTTTAGGTACACATTACACATGCACTAGTCTATATGTAGACACAAGCGTTTTTAATAATTTTTTAAATTTAATACATATATTTTGTACATTATGTAATCATTGATTTGAATTGTGTATATTAAGTATTTTATTTACATTTAGTACTATACTGCTTTGAACTTTGGCAATAGGATTACAAAAATATAAAGAAATAATAAAATGTAATGGAAAGGCATAAAGCATATAAGCAGTTATTTTAATTATCGTCTTTTGCTAAATCTAAACATTACTGAACCAATAATTATTAAAATCATATTAAAATAGTCATATTTTTAAGCCGTTTTTATATACCATATATAAGGCTTATTTAACTCATTTTCTCTCTCAGTTTCTGTTTTGAAAATTCGAATAGCTTATTCTATATATAAATATAGCTCACTTTACAAAGAGGAGTAAAAAATATAT
>CM057822.1:56966912-57271912 GCA_030067965.1 Latrodectus elegans
TTATTATTATCAGACTACATTTATAGGGATTAAATTTCCGTACGTATAATGCTTAAATATATCAGCCACCATGACAGTAAATGTTTATTTCCTGACTTGAATAAGCCTCGACGGTTAGTTCTCTTATAAGAATGACTGCTAATACGTTTTGCAATGCAATATATATATATATATATATATATATATATATATATATATATATATATATACACATACAAAACATATTGGGAAAATCAAAACTGATGTTGCGAAAATGCTTAATTTCTAAAAATGTATCATGTGATGGCAGTCTGAAAATGTTTATATTAATTATTTGAGTATGTTTTTGATGAAAAATAAAAGTAATTTTAACAAAATTTTATACTAAATTTAAAGATTTATTATAAAGTATGCATACATATGTAGAATGATGAACTCAAACTTTAAAATAATTGTATATTATTAAATAGAAATAAATTCCAAAAGTAATAATATATGTTATAAATTCATTAGAACGTTGAAATGACATATTTTTGGTTACTTTTCTCACGTTAAGTGCAACGAATATTTTTAAGACTAAAAAATGAAATATATTGTATTTTTAAGGAATTCCTAGTTTTTTTTATGAATATTATTCATCTTGTAAATTTTTGTTAATGTTTAATAATATGCCAGAAAATGGCTTAACTGAAATTTTAAATTCATAGTTCAATGTAAGCATGAATCCATGATTACAAATCTAAAAGTGAACATAATTGTTTTTTTAAAAAAATTAAAATCCCTTAATTTGCTTTGTTTCAAATGATGTTTGCTTAAAATATAAATCTTAAAATATACTTTTTATTTTCTTCTAGGAAAACATAGATTTTAGCTTCGTCTTCGCTCAACAATTATTTCCATAAATATTTTTCTCTTTTCTGGAATTAATTGTTTATTTGTTAAAAACAGTTTTAAAAATACAAATTTTGAGAAACAAAGCATTATACGTCACCGAATATTTAGTATGATAATTATTGTTATACTTTTCAAAGAATTTAAAAGCTAGATAACGAAAGCAATAATTTTTCTTTAATATTTTATTTACATTTTTTAACTATTAACAATATTTTGTTTTTTGATGTGGGGTATAAAATTAATTTTGTTAGGAATAGTATGGTATATTTTGAAAATATTATAGTTGAATTTTAAATTTAAAATATCTAGAGTATACTTACTCATTACAATTGAAAAAAAGTATTAAGTTTTTTTTTTAACAAATATTAATTTTTGTAATGTTTACAATATTTATGAAATGACTGGCGTACATATTTAAATTTTAATATTTTATAAATTTAGAAACAGAATTTGTATACTTTAATTAATTTGTATTATTATGTCACAAATTACTTACAATGCTGGGAAATTTTTTTTACAAAACTCATTATTGATATACAATTAAAGAATATTTATCATCACTTTTAGTATCCTATACGCTTCTTAATCTGAGCATAAATTTTTTTGTCTTAGTTGTTTAATTTCAAACATTATATAATTTTATAATATTTAAATTTCTAAATAATAAAATGCGTGAAGAAATAAATCCAAGAAACATTATTGAATGATTATCTTAAAATTTACTTCACACATTATATTTTGCTTATTTCCATTTCAGTGTCTATTTATCATGCTTTTAACATTGCCTTATTCGTGTATTTGACTTTTTCAATTTATCTTGTAAAATTATTTCATTCAACTTCAAAATATCTTATATATATGTTTTTAAGTGCATAAAAATTCATAAATACATGAATTTAATCAAATTTATTAAATAAGATAATTTAAAAAGAAGTAACTGATATTTGTTTTTTGTCTTTATGTAATAACTGAACATAAAATGTTTATATAATGTTATATGTTATAGGGAAAATCTAAGAGGTTCACCAGATTTCTAGAAAAGTTGTATACGATATCACATCTGTTGGTCTTACATCTTCAAGCATGGAGTTTTAAAAAAAATGTTTATTTTTTGTAAATTGTAGTCAAATAACCAAAGGTTTCCTCAATAAGTCAACAAGTCGCCTTATCACTAGAAATGATGTAGTTAATGTAGAATATGCTAAAATTGTGCACAATGTTTGCCCAAAATCTTTGTATTTTACATCAGTTTCAGTTGTTTTAGGACAAATATAAGCAATATTTACAAATTGGTTCTAGTATAATTTTAAAACAGTTATTAAACAATTCATTAATTTTTAATGTTCACTTTTTATAGAAATGGTTAAATTGTTTCATATTTTGTATTATAAAAATTTATAAGCAGATAATTAAAGTGTTCTAGACTAAAAATTCTGAAATTTGCCTTTTATAATTCATAATGTTGCAATATATATATATATATATATATATATATATATATATATATATATATATATATATATATATATATTGGAAATTCCATGAAATATTAAAAGCAAACTAAAGTTACTGAAGTAATCTTATATTAATATATTATTCAAATGAGGATATTGACTGAATCTTTTTATTCAAAATATGATTTTATTGTTGTTGCTCTCGTGTATTAGCTAGGCTGGCAAATTGGGGTGCGCTGCTCAGTTTTTCAACTGAACCGTATTTGGTGTGGAGTCCGACTTCTTCAGTACACACACACATGCGATAGGGACCCGTGTAGGGAACCATTCACACACAAGGAAAGGACAAAGACAGGATAAAGAGAGAAAATGTACACCCATGCCTGAACCGCGATTCGAACCCTGGACCTCCCTATCCGTAGTCAAGCATGCAGACCACTAGACAAGTTGGCCAGAATGCAGTTTTATTAAATATATTATTTTAAACGTTACGAAAAACACCACAATGCTTTTCGTTTGCTTCTAAAATTTTAGAATAAAATGTTAATTTAAAAGGATTTTAAAAAAGACTATTTAAGTGAAGGGTATTTTAAAATTTTATTATGAGATTTTTTGTGTAATTATTAAAGTAAATTTGGTAGCATAGTGTATGGGCACAATATATTTATCTATATGTATATATTTTAGAAAAAAGAAATCTAATATTCCTGATTACAAATTATAGTTAAATATGCACCATATAATTTTATAATTTCTTACCATTTTAGGGCTATCGTTACATTACCTATTTGTAGATGTCTTTTTTTTATTGGTGAAAAGTTGTAGCATAATTGATTTTTTAAATAATAGCATGGACCTTATTTCCTATAACTAAAGAAGTATCGCAATGGAAAAATGTCCCCTCCCTTTGACCACAAACTAATACTTCAATGAATAAAAGGTATTTTGATTTGAAATTCTAAAATATACCCATTACTTTTATTGGTCAAATAAAAGTAATGGGTAATTGTAATAACCTAAACAAAAACATGCACTATTAATTATAAAACATTTCAGTGTTTTTTCTAGAATAGTTTTCTGATATAAAAGTAGGCTGTTTTTATGACGAAATAAATATTTTTTTTTAAATGTGATTATTTTAAAATATGATTAAGCATTAAAATATTATGTATTAAATAACAATAATTTTTGAAAATTTTGAATTATAAAGAGTAATGTTACTTTATTAACTCAATCATTCAATTGATTTTACTATAGTTTTTTAAATTTAATGTTAAAAACACAAATGTATCTTATTAAATCTCATAAAATGTATCGGACATATAAAGTTTAGATTTCTTAGAAAAAACTGAATTGTTAAAATATTTAACTAATCATGTGTCATTTACTTTGAATTACCATGTAAACAATAAAATAATAATAATCTAATAAATGAAAGCATTCTTAAAATATATTTATATTTTTAATCCAGGAATAACTTCCTGAATTTTAAGAAATTTTTAATATTGTGTAATGAAAACAACATCGTAATTACGTAATGCTGTTAATTTTTAATATAAAGAAACAGAATGCTATTAAATATTTTATAATATTATTAATTATTATACAATATTAATATTAATCCTATATACTAATGTAAAAGAATGCTTTAATCTTTACAAATATTACAATTTTGCATATTGTAAAGAAACAATGCAGAGATAACAAAAGTAATTAAAAAATCATCTTACATGAGATTAAATATAAATTAATGTTTTTAAAGTAAAAAAAAAGTTAGGAAATAATTTTAACTTAATAGATTGTAAAATATCAAATGTCAAAGTGCAGAGAATATGTTTAAGCAATTTTCAAACGAAATTTATTATATAAAATTAGGATAAAATATAGATTTTTAATAATTAGAAAATATTGATTATTTTTTATTTAAATTAAAGTGATACTTAACTATTTAACATAAAGACCAAATAATTATTTCGAATAATATTTGATAAGTTATAGGGAAGTTTCCTAGAATTGTGAGTTTTGAAAGGAAAATATTTGTTTCAATATGTGCTTGTCTATTATTTGTATATAGCATTAAAATATTACCAAGAAATTTGAGTAAGGAATAGTAAAATTCTTTTGAAATTAAAAATATATTTAATCAAACTTTTTCGCTGATCTCTTTCTTTGAGTCAATGGTTGAATGATTAAAGAGAATAAAAATTGTCATTCATAAGTTTAATATCTTCTTTGCTTGAACGAATTTGAAAACATAAAAAACCTAAAGGGCAAAAATGAAAATAACTGTTATTATTGAAATTCATTGCTTTCATATAGTTGCGTTTTTCTCGGGAAATAATTTTCTTTTCATGAATTTTTAGCAAAATGTTATTTGTTTTTTGTAAAGAAATACAGAAAATAAAAAGAGTAATTACTTGAAAGAAAACTAAAAAAATGCTTAATGTTTTCAATGAATAATAAGCAAAAATATTTCGAGAATTCAATTATAAATTTTTAGTTATTAAGAAATTGTATTTGATGGGAAGGCATGAATTACATTTTTTGTCATAAAAGTAAATTTTAAAAATAATAATGCTTATTAGAAGAAAAAAAAATATGTATATGTATTCAAAATGTTAAAAAGATAAACATTTGATATAACTGTAATTTTAAATTTGCAGAAAGCACCCGTAGCCTATTCTCTAAAGTCAACTGTAAGTTGATAATTTTCTTTATTATGAACAACACATAATCTATTTCCTCTTAAATTCTAACTAAATTCAAATGTAAGTTTGTGAAAAAATAAAAAAATAAATATTTTTGTTCGCCTATATATATATATATAATCTTAATATAGATCTAATTAAATGAGATTATGCTATGAAAATAATCGTATGTGAAAATGAAATGAATGCAAGTTTGAATTGCTTGACATATCATTTAAATGTTACTGTTTACTGTCTATTAAATTTAAATTTTAATTCTAGAAAGATACATTACGAAATATCTATTAATTTATTAATAATATTATTAAAATAACGAGTGATATTTCTAAGTAATTAAATCTGAAATATGAGTGGACAGGGGACAGATTTTAATGCTAAGCCTTTTAATAGTAAAATTTCGTAATCAATACTTCAGATTGCACACCTTAAGAAAATATTTTTTGCAATACGAATAAAATCTTGTAATGCAAAAATCCTTTCATAATGGATAATATTTAAATTTTGAAAGTATAATGATATTTACTCTATCATTTCATATTCATTCAAAAAGCAAGCCATAAAATATTCCAGCAGATTTTAAATCTTCAAAATAGCAACTTTAGTGAACCGTAATTTGTGACCAGGATCTTTATGGTTCGGACCGTCAGTTTGGTACTTGCTAATGCTGAAGAACATTTTAAATAGTTAATATAATAGTGTATGAAATTTTTTTTATCACATATTATCATTGCAGTTGAATCTGTTATATAAAATACTGATTATGATTTCATACTTAACTCTTACCAAAATTTGATAAATATGAAACTCATAAAGAAAGGCTGATTAAAATTTTTGCTAAAAAAGTAAGTCGTAATTCTAAACATTACTTAAAAGAGTATTTATTGAGGAATTATTCCTTCTTTTGATTTTCACCTCGTATGTAAAGTTTAGAATGCAATCAATGAATGTTGAAATCATTTATGTTTTCAAAATAGCCACATCCCAGGGATAAGATCTACTACACTATTTTACAATTTAGAAATATAGCAACAGAGGCACAAACCAGTGAATGAACCTTATGAATTATGAACCACACAACCTTATGAATTAATATTTTGTATGTAGTTCTTGTGTGTGGGTTGTTTAATTACTCATCTAATAATAATGTTAGAAAAATTGGCAAAGAAACTTGCTCGTTCTGTGTTTAAAACTAATCAAAATACTTCCTCAGATACTCTATATTCCTTCTAATATAAACGCTTAATGCCAAATAATTTCATTTTAACCCATTCTATTTTAAATAATGGAAACAATAAAAGAGAGACCCTTGATATCCAATTACCTTTGCTCCCTAGTGAAAGAAAGTTTTTGGTAGACCCATTAATAATATCAATAATTTTGTACACATTAGAGCAGATGTATTCATAGTCAGTAAAAATTAAATTTAATTAGTTAGATTCTAATTAACAAATTGGCACATAAGTATGTATTTATGGTCCGAATTTGTTGATTAAGTTTAATATTACGAATAAATTTTTTACTCATCGTTGTTCAAAATGGTACTTAAAATATTTCTGGAGATGATTTCTTGAAATATTTCATTCACTTTTAGGGATATTCATATTAATCATAAAACATCTTAAATTTTGTGCTAAATTTGCTAAAGATTATTTACAGAAACTCAGATAAATATTTGGCTAAGTCTAAACAAAATGATAAATCTCACCTGGAACTAGGTATGCTTGCATAAAATGTAAGACAGATAGTTTAAGTAAGTTTAAACAACAAGAGTATATTTAATTTAAAATGACATAGGTATTAAATTTAATAACTTATTATTTCTGAAAACATCGTGGTCTTTCAAAATTGACTTCTCAACATATATTTAAAATATATAATAGATGACGTGAGATTTTACGACGATTATCGAATATGAAACGCTGTAACCATGCATAAGGCATATCACGTGCACCATATTTATAATAGTGACTGACGTTTCCATTATAAATGAATTAAAAACTTCATATTAAATTCTGGTTTATCGTCAAAGTATCGTCAATCTAGAAAGTATTCAATACAGTGCTGTTACTACATTTATTGGGTATTCTATAGTGCATATAAACATTCCCAAGTCCATGATAGTGAATATAGATTCCGGAGAAAAGTGCACAAAATTTTTTTTACATTTTGAAAGCTACATTATATATTTTACTTATTTGATAATAGCATTAGTATATCTAGAGAAATAGCAACTGATATTTGAAATATCGAATTGAATAAATTAATTCCTGACCTATATGAACATGTTTTATAACATTATTTGATTTCTTTTCAGATTGCTTGATTTTACTATTCGCTGTTAAACTTATTTCAGAAAATATGAATATGGTTACAGATTTCTGTATTCTGTGACCATATTGATGAAGCATATTCTAAATAGTTTATACTTCTGTGAAATACTTGTGTCTATTGTAGCGCATACGCAAATACTTCATTATCAGCTTTCTAGAAATTCTGAAAATGAAATAAGCTTAAATATTCATCAACTTATGTATCTAAGTTCAAATTACAAGAATTCAAATTATTCTTCGTAATATACTCATATAAATATCTATGGTACAAACAGTGGAATGTTAACAATGATTGCTGCACTCATATTGCCATACGATCAGTTTCTCGGGCTGACAATTCTTCTGACTTAGCAGCTTTATCCTTTTCCTTGTGTAATTAATTTCTTCAGAAAGAAACTATAGTGCTTATGGCAGAAAGTTATTGAAAGTCTACATTATATAACAATCAATTAGACTTTACTCTCACTGGCTTTAAACTTTTTCATGGAAAATCTTTGTATAAAAAAATAACGGTACTCAATAAACTATTATAGTAAATTAGGGAAACATTTGAGTCTAGGCTGCTTTAAAAACGGAATGAAATTCTAGAAATTTGAAATATTTGTACAAGTAACTACCATGCATTAGTGAACATTTTCATTGAACTCTTACATCGGAAAGCCACATTGAAAAAGTGGTTGGAACATTCACCAATCCAGGTAAAAATTAAACTTAAAATTACATACAATAAATAATGTTTTTCAGGAATCATGATCATATTGTAAGAGAAGTTTTTAATTAGGTATGTTTTGAAGATACAAAAACTATAAAAAATGACTTTGTATAATTAGGTAAATATTAATAATAAACGAGAAATTATTTACTTAAAAATATTCAGAAACAACTTACTTAGAAAGAAAAAACTGTATTTTTGAAACTAATTATCTTGAGAAAAAACGGTAGATGTGTAGAGGAGTAAATATTTAACTAAAATTATATGAGAATTATGAATGATTAGTAGCTAACTACACAGAAACGAAGTTTATTTTCTATTTTTTAGAATAATATAGGAAATATCGTAAAAAATGTTTCTACATTCACAGAAATAAAGATTAACAATCTGTCATTATAATTATCAAAAGGACAAATTATTCATATATAAATAATTGAATTTATAGGTTTTTTACATGACATAGATTATTGTAAAAAAGGAGTTGTACCTTCAAGTTAAAAAAAAACGTTTATAAAAACAGTAACATTTTTATGAAGTAAAAGATATTATGTTAAGTATATATTTTTATTTTTTATCATTTACTTAAACTTTTCTTGTGAACACTATTGTGCAGCATTTATTAGCATTACTATTCAATTAGTTTCTAAACTCAAATTAATTTAAAATTTTCTCAGATTTTTTTTTTTAACTTTTATGTTAAGCAAAAAACTAAAATACGTGAAAGAAGATTAAAGAGAGAAACTCAAAAAAATTCATGAAATTTGATGGAATGAATAAAAGCAAAACATCTTAAATTAAAATGTAAGGCAGATAAACAAAACTTAACTTATTACTTCTAACTTTATGTACATACATAAAAAGTTAATCAAGAGGCACTGCTTGAGGGTTTAGAAAATTATCAGGAAGGTAAACGAGCAATAAAAAAATGAAAAAAAGTGAATCAAATTTCAGGTGGAAGAAACTTAATGGGAGCGCGTAAAGAAGCTAACATTTTTAGCTGTTATTTTTAATTCGGTTAAGGAATTAAATAAAAAATGGATTAAATTCCCGAAATTCTGTTCATCAATTTATTGAAGAAAAACATATATTTATAAATAACTTAACAAATGTGTCCAATTATTTCGTATGTCATTTTTATGTAATGCAGAAATGTACAGAATATTAGTTTTTGCAATGTTTTTTTTTTGTTCCAAATACTTTTAAGATATACATTTTGTGCATTGTAAAATTGAATATTTTTTGTATATCGTGTAATTACTAGCTGAATTTATAAATTAAAGTAGTCCATAAAATATAATGAAATAATGCAATGAAATTTTGATTTCGTTTTTAAAGTAATCCGAATATAAATAGTGGTAAGAAATAAAAACGTGAGAAATTAGTCTTTTGTTAGAGAAAGTTATTATGAAAAATTAATGATACATTTTTCCATAAGAATGTCCTAATGCTCAAACCATTCTTCCGGATGTTTTTTCAAACTTTTAAAAACTAATGCCTTAAATAAAATAGTCTTGAATTATCTACTCTATCACGAACAATAAAGTTTATGAAACAATAAGTTAATTTAAATTTGATTGCTACGGATTTATCTGGTTGACATGCAATACCAATGAATATTGATCTCAAATATTTTATATAACAACATTAAGTAAATTTATCAATTCATAGGTTATGAATTTAAAATTTTCATTATGGAAATTTTTATCTTTATATTAATATATGTTCGATTATTTTAGCTAATACTATTTCATGGTAGGCAATTATATATGAATACGTTACAGATATAATATTTTGAATTTACAGAGCATATCTATGTTTAGAAAGAAATAAGTATCAAATAGTCACGTTGTTCAATGAATCTTACATAAAAAAAAGAAATTTCTAAGGTTTATATGTTTTGGATGTAAATAAAAAGAAATAATTTAAAAAATATTAGAATGATGAAAATTCTGAGACATTTCACACTATCATGTGAACAGTTAATTTGTTAATGCTTATATATTTTCATGAGACAATAAAATAAATTCCTTATGAGTAAAACATTTGTTTATAAATAGAACACTTTTTTTTCATGGACATTAAGATTATATTCAATCATTTAAAGTTTATGGTAATAAATAAACTAAAACAGAACAAGTTTTGTGTGTTTGTTGTTAAATTAATGATGAAAATGCATTTAAAAAAAGAATTTAGTATTCATGATGCAATACTCGTAATTTTACGACATTTTACACCAAGCAAGTTTAAAATCTTCTAATGTAAGATTTTGCTAAGTGATTGTAGCATAACACATAAACAATAATGAGCTAAAAGTTCTAAAATAATTGTTATTGTTAAGAAAAGTATTAATATGATTATATCTTCTGCTAAAAATTTGATCATTTTAAAATGTATCTATCAAATTCATCCAAACACTACTTAAATCTTCCTTTTCCTTGGTAAAGATGTATTTTTATCTAAAATTCATCTAAACAACTTTTATGTTCTTTATTGCATATAAAAACTTCACATTCCTCCCTAAAAAATTTAATTTTAAAAAGCGTATTATACAAAATTCATACTATTATCCAGAAGGAAATATAGTTTGTAATGAACAGATCCCATTAACTATAAATAAAATAAGATTTGTATACCCTTTTTTCAAATTTTTGCATGTATACTTGGTGACATGTGTGCTTAAGAATTTTCAGAATTTCTCATTTTTATGCCTATAATAATAATTCAATAGTGAATATGACTTACAAAGTGTTCTAGTAAAGTTTTACTTTATGCAGTGGATTGCTGAACATAATATTATCTGTTAGCAAATAATTAAGATATTTATCGTAAGATAACCGAAAATAAGTAAAATTAAAGTAAGTTGGTGTAAAGCATGGTTTTGTTGTTATAATTTTGTCTGTGAAAAGCAGCATTATGTTCACTAGTTGCAAAAGGTAAAAAACGGCTAAATACAGCAACATTTTATTTTTAAATAACTATATTATTATTGCTTAAAAATTTTCGTATTTAAATTTATCCGGAATGAAATAATTTTCCATCATATACGATATCCAAAAATTTAAGTGTACAATTGCATACATTTATTTTTACATTACTTGTTAATGTATTCCCAAATATTAATTTAATATCAAATATATTTATTGTTTGATCTTGTATAATAAAGAACAAAATTACTTACCATGGGGAATATTAATTGATTTAAATTACTATCACTATGGCTCATTTATCACAAGTTAAAATGTAACTACCTTTAATTATGAAAATATTTTCTTCAATTGTCCTTTCCAATTGCTCTTTGCTTGAAATGATATCACAATAACTAATTATTTCAATTTTATTTAAAATAAATTATTAAATAATTATGTATAAAATTTCATACGTAAATATTATAGTTTTTTAAACTAAATTAGTAAAAATACATTTTCGAATTTTAATAACTTGTGTTTTTAAAGAGCTATATATAATGTAGATTAGATCTTCAGACAACTCATATTTTCTTACTCCAATAATTACAGTTTAAATCTATTATATCTTAAAACATCTGACAATATTTGACAATAGCTATAAAAATGCAAAATCACTCAGCAAAGTAAACAAAAATAAAAACCAAATGAATAGTTAAAAGTTATTATTTCTTAGGTTTCGAATTAGATTTACATATTCAAATATCATTTCTATGTAATGTATATGTCTACATATACAACTATAACATAAAATTAAAAACAATTTGAAAATAATTATCCACTTTCTCTTGTATAATAAAGAATGTTAACAATGGAAAAACTACGTGGAAAATGTAATGCAATGCTCTGTATTCATATTAAGACATTGTTAAAGTAATAACGTGTCACCAGAAAAAATATTGTATGATTAAATTCATTGAAATATTATTTCAGATATTCTTAGTTGGAACTCAATCACTTCCCACATTTGAAACTAAAATGTTATTTCCTTAAATTTATTTTTTTGTATTGACATTAATAAATTCTTACTTTTAAAATTATATGCAGAAATCAGTCGATAGCACACAATAATCTATCTTTTATGCACAATAATTTTATTTCAGAATTATTTTTCTGAGATTCAGGTTGAAATGTTATCCCTCAACAAAAATTAAATAAATTCATAAATTGCTAAGAAAACAAGCACTGCGATTTTTGATATATACTTATAAATATAATTTCAAAGCATAATATTTTCCTACAAAACTAAGAACTATATTTATTATTAGAGAATCGTATGAAGCAAATTAATTCCATTTTAGCAGCATTTTCTGGCTTCAATAAATTAATTAAACAAAATACTGTGATTCTCTTATTTAACAATCAAAACTTTTCCATAGTAATTATTTCAATTTTTCCACAATAATCAATCATCATTAAAATTTTCAATGATTTATTCAAATTAAAAAGAAGCTTCATTAAAGTATTTTGCTTAGACAACTTGTTGAAGCTGATTTTTTTAAGGATTAACTATTATAATTAGGGAAATTAAAGTTATTAAGCATTAGTTTATAATTGCAAAAAATTGTTTCTTAGTGAACTTGGAATTTCTACTTTTGTAAAAAGAAATTAAACACCATTACTAAATTAGTAATATTAATTGCGAAGATTTATAGTTAATCGTTATTCACGAGATATGAATTATGCATAGAAATGTATATGAAACAAAAATAATATAAGTAGTCGATAGCACACAATATTTAACTTCTCATTTAATCAGGAATACATAATACTCGAATATTTTATAAGTTTGTTCTACATTTTTGATAAAATTAATGCGTTTTTCATTTTATATATTTAAACACATTTTATTTGAATTGCTCAGTTGATAATTATATTTTCTCTATTAACACAATATAATTGTGTAATAGGCACTGATGACTTTGAAATTGTGTATAATCCCCATTTTAAATTAAATATTTTTCTCTATAAACTCAGATGAAAGTGAAAAGTAACAAAATATTACTTTATATTTTAGAGAGCACTGAATCAAACAAAAAACATTATTTTAAGTAAAGTTTTGTTTAGTTCACAACATAAGCACAGAGTATGAAGTATTGTAATTTTTTGGGTTAATTGAAAGAAAATCTGCAAGATAATGAGTATTTCTATGTAAATTTTAAAATATTCAGTATGAAATGTGGAAAATTTAAGAAAGCTAATGTAAGAACAACACAAGAAATATACTGCGACAATACAAAATAACACAAAAAATATAATTTAGTATTTTCATTGTTTCTTTTAGAAAGGGCTTGCAAGAATTATAAGAAGTGTTTGGGAGGTAAAATTTGTTAATAAACAAAATTATATTTTCCCAATTTAAATTGATATTTCAATGCACTGTGGTCTGTAAAACTTTAAGAATTTTACTTCGTAAAAGAAGAAAAACTATGTATTCGTAGTGTAAATTAAAGTAAATAATTAATTAAAATTTAGGGAGAAATCTTAATGGTATTCAGTTTAAAGGTCTTCTCGATTAAATTTACTGAATACAAGCAATTTCAATTTGCTAATATTTAAGAAAAAACAAATTTCGTATATACACAACTAAAAGGAAAATAAAAATTTAAATAAATTATACATATTATTTTTAAATGAAAAACAATAGAATACCACATATTTAATGCAAGTTCCAAACTACTACAAACATACCCATAAAGGGATTCAAACCTATAAGCTGTTGAACTGAAGGCTAGATTTTTAACCGTTTTTCTGCTGGCTGGGACTAATACGGATTATTCTTTTGTGCAACATTGTATACACACAAGTTTTAAACACTAACTTTTGCCAATATTAAATATTATAATGTGTTATCCATATGTAATAATACAAAATGTAGATATAATAAATAATATTTCGTTTAAATTTGAATCTGTCATATTTCTATGGATTTTAATTTGGTGAAGCTGTCTGTTTATGCAATTGCTGTTTCATATTTTTTTTAAAAGAAAAACATTTTTTATTGCAACTTGGTTTTTTGAAATGGAAAAAAAAATGTATCATTCATGTTAGTGAATTTATCTGTATTTTCATAAATTAAAATTTTTATTTACATATTTTTGTTCTCATATTATTATAACAATTATACTAATTTAACATTTTTGGTGGATGTATATTCAGCCAAGCTTGCCTACACAGATATTTATAATTATTAATGCTAAAAAATGATAAACAAAATTAGCTTTTATTAAAAATAAGTATTTAGCAAAATGTTATTTCATAATTTGTATGTCCATATTTGGTATGTATGTAGTCGCAAAAATGTGCAGCACTTTACTATATTTCAAATATAAGCACTTTTCCAATATTACATATACCAGGCTTCTTTCCGTATCATCAACATAAAAGAGTTTTCGTCATCTGTTTATTATTTGTCCAGATGATGAGCATATTCGCTGCAGTCTGGACGTTCGCTTCATGCAAGTGCAAGTAATGGACCAGACATCACACAAAGCCGTTCAGTGTGAGGGCTGCAATTGCACATTTCTGTCCTCCTTCAACAGTGGTGTAGGGCAGTTTGGCGCTGATCGTGACTCACACATCCTCAGATCCCCTAATTGCCTCCAGCATCACGATCCTCATTTGGTCGCCGACATGCGATGAAATATGGCGTCATCGGCCATTAGTCACGAGAACTGGGCGACGACAAATAACGCGCAGATTAGTAGGAATCCGGAAATAGGGTCATTGATGGATAAAGTTGCGGGAGGGAGGAGTAGACACTGAAAGGAGGTTATTTAATTCCCTCAGCTAGAGAAAGAGAGAGGCCATCAAGAATAAAGTGACCACTGGGCAACGAATGACAAGGAGAGGAAATGCAGAATTGGTAGAGCGATTAGAAAAGTTTCTTGACCTATTTCATTTCATGTCCGGTTTGATTATAGGTTTGGCATTAAAGGTTAGGAAGTCGTAATCCTATTGATTGATTCATGCAATCTACTCTGAGCTGTCAGACTCTTATGCAAATTAAGTAAACATGAATTATTTAAATAGAAAAGAATTTAAATTCATACGGCTCCAAGTGCTGGAAACACTTATTATAAAATAAAATAATGTATATCTTGCGTAAATTAACATAATGTACTTTTAATAGAAAAAATAAGAAAATCATTTTTTTCCTTATTATTCGAGAAAAAATTATTACTGTAATTCCAAATTTCATAATTTAATCGATAGTTGAATAAGAATACATCTTTGAATAACATAAAATTTGCAGACTTTTTTATAAATATTTAGAATGATTTTTTTATAATTCTTTTTCTAGCGACGTCAACTATGTAATTTAAAAAATTCTAATTTAAAAGTTTGATGTTGCTTGTAGCAAAATTTATCTTGTATACTTATTCAAACTTGTTGCAAATGATAGCATTTTCTGAGTAAAATTATCATTATTGAACTGTAGGAATGTTTTCAACGAAAGATCATTTTAATAAATTTACATACTTACATCTACGCGCACACACAGACACATATGTACAAACACATATATATTATGTCTAGATATTCTTATTATTATTAAAAATAAATTTATGAGTAAATAAATATTATAATTTTAAAAATGAGAAAGTATTATTTTACTTTAATGAAAAACTGAAGAAAATAATAAAATTAATCAAAGCACAAATTCGAAACTGAAAAAAAAAAAACTAAAATAAATAAATTTGTTTTAGAAACAAATGTTCATTTTTTGGAAATTAGCTTTAAAATTATTAATGAATAGTTAAAAACTTCCGAATGTTACAGCATTAAGATTTTAATAAAAATAATAATTGATACATTGGAGTGGATTATTGTAGTACATTTTATTACATTTTTATTATTTACCTCTTAAAATCATCGAAGTAAAATTTAAAAATTAATTAGCATTTAAACTCTTTTCTAACGAATTCTTTTAAAATTTATTTTTATGAAATATCAGACTTTAATTTAAAAATGGAATCATATTAAGTTGAGTTACGATTCAAGCATTTTTCACAATTTTTGTTGCATACAATACATGGTATTAAAAGCAATTATTCTGAATTCTTTTTTGCTTCAAAGAGACATTTATTTGGAATTTTGCATAATATGGAATTATACATAATAAAATTTTATTTATGACTGATAACAGATGATGCTGATAAAGTCAAATGATTTTTTAGGTCTCTTAGGATATGATTTCGTGTTCAAAGTCCACGTATTTTCCCTTTAATTTTCATTGGGATTAATCGTAGAGAAACTATTGTACGTTACATAATTATTATAATTAAAGGAATGTTTCATATTTTTATCAGTAAGACTTTTAAATTATGTTAAATGTTTGTACATAAGACATAAAGCTTTTTTACATACAGTCATATAACTTTAAACATTTGTATACTGGCAAAAAATATTGTCAAAAGAATTCAAATACTGTTCTGAAATTATTTAGCTTCAAATTATGAAATTGACAGATTTACCATGTTCTAGAGGTATAAGTGGATCTCATTAACTAATTCAAGTTTATAATCTTTTGGAGTATATATATATATATATATATATATATATATATATATATATATATATATATATATATATATATATATATATATATATATATATATATATATATATATATATATATATATATATATATATATATATATATATATATATATATATATATATATATATATATATATATATATATATTATGAAAGAAGCATTTTGTAAAATCAATTTCTAAAGGAAGAGTTAAGATTACAATAGTTTCCCAACATCATACTTATATTGCAGATTTACTTGTTTATGCCCTTATTATTTTAATAACACAAATATTATATTGATTACTATTGCATTTTTTTAAACTTAGTTATGACTACTATCATAAACAAATATTTTATGCGTTTTGAACAGTATTAGTATGTATATTTTATATTGAATGAACATTCAAAAATTGTCTAAGTGTACTGAAAATACACTTTAAATTACATAAATATTTACATAATATCCACAATTAATAATTTAACCTAGCAAAATTTACAAAATGTGCTTTTAATTTAAAACATTTTTGAATATTTACGCTTTAAATTGTTCTAATATTTTTAGTACTATTAAAAAGAAGTTGATAAACCCCAAATAAAATTGAGTATATCATTTTAGTGTAGGAATTCAACTTCATAATTGGTTTTTTCACTTTTAATGTAAGAAAAAGAAATGTAAATTCGAAGAATCAAAATGTTTTGAAGATATATCTTTTTAACATATGATCTAGATTAACTTTCAGTAAATTTTCTTATTTATCATTTTCACAATTCTCATTAAAAAGCATATCAAATTAAGAAAGCAATGTTTTAATAAAATAAAAAGTGATAGTTTTCGGACAACTTGAAGTACTGTGAAATCTTTACATTATAAATTATTCTTTGTAGGGAAGTATATCTGAGATAATATACCTTTAAACAATTTCAGATTGCACCAAAACAAAAGGGCGTTCATTTCAAAGCAATATCGGTTGATCACAAAAAGAAATGTTAACGAAGAAACAAAACCTACTAATATATCTTCAGTTTTGTAAGTATTCCAACGAAATAAGAAAAATTATGTAGGCGATTTGATAATTCTTTCTTTTTGATAATAATGAAAAATATTTTCAAATTATCCCAAATTAACAAGTAAACTTTTGTAAGATTAAGTAAAATTTATTACGTTAATAATTATATTTATATAATTAAGAAACATATTAAGAAAAAACTATTTACTTTAATTAAATTATCGAAAGATGTCTAACCTTAAATTTTATCTTGGGAATAATAATTAAAGAGAAAGTTACATGTTTTTAATTATAAATATTTTTTATGTTAATAGATTTTATATGCTTCCATGTCTTTTAGATAATTTCTAACATAAAAGAGGTATGCTTACTTCATTAATCTTTAAGAAAACAGATAAAAATCAACTCATCAATTTTGATATGTATTTTGAATTAGAAAGTAATTTAAATTTAAATGCTATTTCGGAAATTGAATTTTAACATGCATATATTTTTTATACCATTAGCAAGATTAAGCAAAGTAAATTAATATAAAAGCCTGAAAGTCCCTTTGTTTAAAATAACTATAAGATTCCATATAATAAGTTGTTATAGGAAACGAATTTTTCTCTGTTGATATTATGTTTAGGTAATTTTAAAATAAAATATATGTGTAAAATTTACTACATTTTGTACGTTCATTTAAAATATTTAATTCGGAAGCTCCTTAAGTATCCTTTGAAGATATTTTATTATATAATGACAACTTTTATCATTATTTGTCAGTTAAATTTACGTATAAAAATTGTCATAATATACATTCTACTGTTTGTAAAATCAATTCACGAATAATAATGAGAATATCAATTCAATTATTTATTATAATTACCTGTTTCTTTAAGTATTTTAAAATAGAAAAAGATTCATTCAAAACTTAAAGAAAAGTTTACTTTTTTTTATCAAGATTGTTGAAGATTAATGAAGTAAGTTTAAGCGATACATCCTCATGAATCATTAAATTAAATCAGATTAAAAAAGCTTCCGAGAAAATACAGTTTCATTAAATATAAGACTGTTTTATAAAAAAATATTTTACTTCATTAACAACTTATAGGTTATAAACAACAAATAATCCAATGTAAAAACTGCCATTTAAAGCAATAGAAATTTGTAAGCTTTTTAATCTTACTTTGTAAGATTATCTATTTTAAAACGCAATCTGTCAAGCAAAAATGGTTTTCATTTTTCTTAGAATATTTATATACTTATAATCATATTCAATTATCACATTCTTTCTGACATATATTAGTAAAAAATACAAATTAATGAATCAAGACTTAAGTATTTTGCAAATGAGAAAGAAATAAGATTGAAACAATGACAAAATATAATTAACTTTATAGTAAATAGAAATTATTTTAAATTTTATTATTGTGTGAAAAGTTATACACAATTAAACTACTATGTCTAACTTATTCTTAAATAATAAAACAAATCAAAATAGATCTTTATAAAACTAATAACAGCTCTCTTATGCAATTTTGTAAAAAAAAAAAAAAAAAAAAAAAAAAAAAAAGGAATAACGATTCAATATTATCTTTTAGAAAGTTAATAATTAATGAAAGTAAGTAAAATTGTTCAAAATAAATTTCTTAGCTATTATTTTAACCAAAGTATAAAAATGTATTACTCCATCCTATTGAAAACTCTACTATTGACTAAGTAAGCTAAGAATGTCAAAATATTTAATGTATGAATTATATTTTCAGAAAAATCGAAATTGATATTTTTTCCAATTAATCTATTATGTAAAATCTATTTTAAAAATGTGTGTTGTCACAATGTAAATATCATAATATAATTTCATGAGCTATAATTCGTTTTGCTATAACATAAATAACATTTCTTGCTGACAACGAATAACCGGTTTCAAAGGAAAAGAGATACAATGAGAGATTAAAATGAACACGAGTATGCATATTATAAATAAAGGATGCAATAATAGGTAATAGACAAATAAATGGTTGTTTAATTATTCTTTAAATGAAATTTACAGATTTATTAAAATAACCATGCATTTTATTATAAGACATACTAAGATTCAAACAAATTATGAAATTCATCCTTATAATAATTATAAATTAGAAAGGCAATGTAAAATTTTAAGTTATATGTAATTCAAATATTTTTGGAAATTACTTATTTGATATTACTGCACGAAAATTATTCTGTAATTCTTATAATATTTGAACATTAATTAAGAAAAATTGTAAATTTATTATGATTGAGATAGAAAGATTTTTTGATATCCTTTCTTTCCTTTACAAATAATACTTTATTAATTAAAAGCAAATGAGTATTGGAACGGCTAGAAAATATTGAGGACTATATACGTACCTTATTCAAAAAATAATCCTATACTGAAAACTGTGAAAACATTGTTATTTATTTATTAAAGAAAATTATTTTAACTACTTAGATGTGAACAAAATTTAAATTAGACCTTAATGTATTGTATTAAACCTATTGATTTACTTGATATAGCTGTCGTAATGGTTATATAAAAATAATAAAAAGAAATTTAAACTTATTTTATTGCCTTAAAATAATATTATAATAATTTTGATGTACTTAATTTAAATGTGGAAATGTTTCTATTAATGATAAAATTGAATTACATAAAATTAGGTTCATTAATTGTATGAGTATAAAAATTATCCTTCTGCATTAATTTAATAGTGTGGTTACTATTTCGCATAAAAATTTTACTTATGTGGAGATTTAAACTGTATCATATTAATTATTGTTATAAATATTAAATTGTGTAATGTTTTTGTGTAATTATATTATATATATCACTTTTTAAGTTAATAGTTAAAAATGCTACTGACAACAAGTACAAATTTTATTTATACATATCAACAGAATCACATTTATAACGGGTGTTCAGCGAATTAGCACAGGTTTCAAAATTAAACATATCAACAACAATGATCAAAATTTTATTCTTTAAAACGACACTTTTATTAACAAAGCTATTAAAATGGTGTGCACAAGTTTAAAAAAAATTAATTACGAACAGATGGCAATCTGCCATCTGTTAACAGTCTGAAAAGTTTTATTAAAAGAGTCTAAAAAATAATGAAATCAAGCTGTCTTTGCAATCAAATCACACCCTTTTTTCAAAATGTCCATCATTTGAAACAATGAGGTGACGCAAGCGAACAATGAAATTTGACATCAGGTCTTTCAATCAATACCTCAACGGAAATGGAATCACATGCAACACCAATTGCCAATTCAAGCTGATCCAGAATAGCGCGATTGTTTCGATGAAAAATGTCTTTCAATGCACCCCGCAGATAGAAGTCACAAGGAGTCAGATAGGGAGAATATGGAGGCCAATCTATTCCTATGTCGGTGAATTTAGGATAATCTAACGCAGTTACTCCAATTCCAAATTTATAATGAAGAAAGCGAAAAACCTTATTTGTTTTATGCGGTCAAGCTCCATTTTGGGTTAACCAATCCATATCTGGTCTTTCTTCTGACGCTATTGTATGCTGACAAATTGTTCCAAAACTGTAACGTAACGTTCAGTAGTAATCGTTTCTCGAACGAAGAAGATGCCGATAATGCCTCTAGCGCATACCGCAGCCCATGCAATAACTTTAGGAGAATGCAATGATTTCTCTTCAAACAAATGAGGATTTTCGGATCCTCAATGTCTCCAGTTTTGTTTATTTACAGTACCATTCAAGTGGAAATGGGATTTATTTATGAATCAGATATAGCCTACATCAAATCATTCGTGGTCGATCATTGTGAGAATCTGATTCGCAAAGTCAACCCTTTGTCGCATTCCTTTCCTGGGTACAGTCTGAAAATTTTTTAATTTATATTGAAAAATTCGAAGGCTACCTCTCAATATTTTTTCCGTTCTTTTGTACTTCAAATCAGCCTGTAATCCAATTCTGCGGATGCTTTTCTTAAATTTTACTGAATTTAATTCCAGAAAGAAATTACTGACTAATTCCAGCATTTTCAGAAGTCTAGCAATTGTGAGTAGGCCCAACATTTCCCCTTCGATCATCATCCACGCAGCCACTTCATCTGAATTTGGCCTTAAGCATGGAAATGGTTTCCTTATCAGGTTCAACAGGAACATCAAATCAGTTTTGAAAACTGCGCCTTGTTGGCGTAGGATATTTTCTAATCTGTGGTACTCCAGTATCAATAAAAAAAACACATGTTGTTCAATAGAATACATTATTTTACATGTTCTACACTAGCTTCTTTTCAATATCCATCAATCATGATTGCTTTTAACTTCAAATATACAGGCTATTTATAAAATAACATAGACTGCATGACTTTATTACTTTTTAGGACTCTTTTTTAAAAAGAATGTTTTTCAGTGCATAGCGCCATCTGTTACCAGTATTTGTAACTAAATTTTCGAAACCTCTGTACATTATTTTCACAGTACAAACGTACCACTTACCGTATAATTAAATTGATCGTTGTTCAGATACTTAATTTTGAAATCAGGCCTTATTCGCTGATCACTCGGTATATAAATATATTACAGTTTCATTGGTTTATACTATAAATTATGGAAAATGATACTCTTAATTAAATTGCTGCTGTCAAAATCACGCATATTGTTTTCATTTTTGATAATTAGTACTAATGTAAGAATTGTATTGAAAAATGAATGGAATGAATGGACTGGCATAATCTACTTCAATACATTTTAAAATTCTGTATTTAACTAAGGTTTGTGAATATTTATATTTTGCAGAAAAACCTTTGAATTCATCGCTATATGTTAAATTGATTTGAAAGAAAAGGATGTCATGGACCTGGTCTGATTCATACCAGGGGATAAGAAAAAAGAAGACATTTTTATTCGTAAATTCACAAATTTATTTAATAATTTAAACTGTCTAACTTCTTTTATAAATAAAAAATTAATCCGTTCGTTGAGAAATTATATCAAATTTTACTTATTGTTTTGAAAAAAAAAGTATAATTACTGTTAAGCAATTATGGTATGGAATTTCTATTTATCATTTTATGCAATAGGGAAACAATCGATTTTCTAATTAATGAAAGTTTTCAAAGTGAAGAAATTTTAAAAATCATACATTTTGAAACAATATTATATAAGTTAAATATAAACGGGTCGTATGAATTTCTTAAAATAAATGATCACAAAAAATTTTATTGAACATATATTTAAATATTCCTTCATAGCTTCATGCATTTAATTTCTAATAGTTAATTTTGATATTAGATATTCCAAAATTTAGCTACAAAAACAATATCCTTGTTTTTGTAGCTAAATTTAAATTTAGTCCGATAATTTTAATATATTTATTTAAATTTCAATAACATCTTATTATTTCCTTGTTTCATATGTTACAATGTTTCATAAATGGGAATTTTCCATGGGAGGGGGGAGATATTTTCTTAGTCCTTATTGGCTTAAAGAAATCAATAAAATTCTGAGATAAATGAAAGACATGGTAAGATTTCAAAACTTAACAGAGTTTGATTACAATTAAATACATTACTTTTCATATTAATTAGAGATATTTTGGTTGTTTGGTTGAAAATTAGATAACACATATTACATTTTTAAACTCGTCTACTCTTTATTTATGCATTTTATTTATGTATTTAAATGTGTATTTATTTTAATATTTTAATAATGTATGATTTAAATGATTCAATATTATCATGAAGAGAAAAATAACTTCAAGACATAACTTCTATCAACTAACTATAATAGCTATAAAACTATTTTAAATTGGTATAATGCTAAGCATTTGACTAATTACCCTTAAGATCGAAAGTGATTTAATGAATGAATTTATTATTTTAAATTACTTTTTTAAACAAAACATTTGTTGTATTGTTTGAAGACTGATGAATAGTAATTATATGAAATAAGATATTTTGCAATAAAAAACTTAACTTTTTAAATTGACATTAAAAAGACATAAGAAAATATGAACCCATATTTAAAGATATTATTTAAGAGTTAGAAAACTTTAGTTTTCGTCCATTACGATACTTTATACATATTGAAATTCAAATCGAATGTAATCGAAATTCTTAAATTCAGATTAATATTTTTTTTTATTAAACGTGAACATATTTTTTGAGTTTATTCATTTCTTTTTATAATGACAAAACAAGCTTTCCTAGATAATTAATATTTCATTTTACTTACTATCATATAATTAAGACCAGTAATCCGTTTTTGAATAAAATATAGCTCAACAATTATTTATTTAAAAGAATAAGAACAGACAAAAGGAACAATCATCTTACTTTGAAAAAATATATGCCGATATCAATTCTTAAAACTTTCCTAATTTTTCTTTCATTCGAGTTTCCAAAAGTTAAAAGTTTCAAGTTGATGAAAATTTAATTTTACCGCTTAATTTAATTTTCATTTTTTACAATTGCATTTGGAATTTTTATTGAATGCCATGCAATTTCAAGCACGTAATGTGATTATAAAAATTTTTTGGCTTTAGTTGTTGCTCATTCTTAAACTTGATGAAAAGTGTCTTTTTTCGGTAACAATTAAATTTTTTTAGTTTTTATCTCAAGGGACACAATTGTTTTCACTAAAATTTTGAAAAGAAGAATTCTTCTCCATTTTTACTTTAAATAATTTATGACATACTTTTTTATATTTTGTCATATATACCGCGTTAGAAAATTAGTTAGAACATGATAAATTTATTTGTCTTTTCACTTTCAAGAAAAAATTATGAAAATTTAGCTCAATATATTTTCTCTCTCTTTCTCAGTTTAATTTTTTTATTCATGTATTCTAAAATTATTATTATTTATAATAATTTTAGTTTAAGCATGTGAACATTTATTGTTTAGATATCCAAATTGCTCATAAAATGAAAGTTTGACTATAATTATTGAATTTACGTTATACAATCCTGTGATAAAAAAGTAAGTATAAATATATATATATATATATATATATATATATATATATATATATATATATATATATATATATATATATATATATATATATATATATATATATATATATATATATATATATATATATATATATATATATATATATATATATATATAAAGAGTATTTAACTGTTTGTCATTATAAACGAGATAAAATAAATCTACTATTAACTATAAAAAAAGAAACCAATTGTGTTTGTAAATCATTGATTTTGAAACTTAGGCTGTGAAATTCTTTATGAAAAGAATATTGCGTGTGCGTGAAAATATTTTATTAATTTTTTAAACTAATAAATTGATATTTATTAATGGTTGGTTGGTTGATGTCATGTCCATTTGATGCCAAGTCAAATTACTTCGATTGCCAAAATCACCTCCAGTGTTTGTTAATGTACTTTATTATATATCCAGCTAATCTAATTTTAAATGGATTTATTTTTTGACCTCTATTTATTCTACAGTAAAATGTATGGAGTTTACTTTCAGCTCCTTTACGTTTAGATAATTTTAAGCTTAAAAAGTTGGAGATTTAATTTATTATCAATCAGATGGTTTTTGTATAGTGTCTATTACATATTTTGCATACTAGTGTATTATATATCAATAAAATACATTATTTATAGCTTTGTTTGTTGAATAAGCTACCAAGTTGTTTGTAAAATTCCTAATTATTAAATTAAACCTTAAGCTGTGTATGTTTAATATAAGTAAGTTCTTATATAGAGTAAAAGTATGTATTTGTTTGTGATAAATAGTAAGAAACTTATTCCCAAATATTAATTCAATGTATGATTTTCGAATTACAAAATTTACATTGGAGTATTTTAGTATGTTTACTGGCTTAAACTTATTTTTTCAGGATGAACTAGAAATTGATTTTGGAAAGCCAAATAATTTAATGTCTATGAGGAACAAATCAATCTTTGAGATTACCTAAAATATTCTCCATTAAGCAATATGCTTTGTTCATAAAACAATGTGTTTTGTATTTTTTATTGCAGGAAACAACTTTTAACAATGAAAATTTTCAAAATAGTGAAGTATCCTTATTATATAGCTTATTTTGTCATAAAATCTTATTGGAGCTAGGATTGTTGAAGTTAAGTTTGTTTTGATATTAAACCGATGTATAAATTAATAAGTATTTAAAATTACAAAGGAAACAAATAAGTGAATGAACATATTACAGAACTTATAATATAGATTAATAGACATTGAAAATTTTAACATTTTCCTAATTTGCTATACTTTAATTATTCTAATTGTTGTTATCGCTTATTTTATATTATACATGGTTGGTAATTTATGTTAGCATTTTAAAATAGTTAAAGTTCATCAATTTCAAAACTCTAATTTTTTTCATTCGGCGAGATTTATATTAAAAAAATTCCGAGGTGAATTTTGCTAAATTGTTTCCAACTGAGGAATTCTTTAAGACGTCTAGGAAGCAAATACTTCTGACGGAAATACATACTCTCTGTTAAACATTTCATCGTCGCCCAGCAACATGAACCAACTAAAAGTTTTCCAGCCGCTTCTTAATTCTCCAGCATCGAAATGAACGCCAAGCTATCAAGTTGAAAAATAACCAAGTAACTCTTCCTGGTCTACAATTTTAGTGAGGGAGTGAGAAAATGGTGAATAGTTTTCCTAGTACCAACCAAGCGTATACATGAGAGAAAAATGAAACTATAATGCGCCGTTAAAAGTATAAAGTGTTTCAAGACATTTATAAAGTGTCCCAATATGTTTGTCAAAATGTGAACTTTTCATTACTTGCTGGATGTTAAGCACTCTAAAAATTTTAAGTGAATAATAATTCCTAAAATGCAGTGAAATTAGAAAAAAAAATGTTGATCCTCCTTTATTTATGTTTAAAAATATGGAAACTATTTATTTAGAATATCTAATTTGAAAAATGTTTCGGAAGAAATAAAAAGATAAAAGTTGTTGAATAATTCTTAACTCCATGCATGTTACTTTATAAAATATTTTATAAGTTTATTAATTTCATAATTCTTCTTAAGGATTTTTAGCTATAGGACATTAAGACAAAATTTGAATTATATTTTGAACAACTTATAATATATTAATTACATTAATTAATTAAAATAAATAATGCAAACTGTTATTTTGAAATGCATACTTATTTCATTAAAATTATTTCTTTGTTTAGAAACACAATCTATAAATGAATGAGTTATAAATAATTAATTAAAATGTGCTTTTAAATTGTAATTGCAGTGCCTAATGCTCTTAGCTACATTAAAATAATGGTAATAAATAACTGCAGATTTATACGCATCGTTTTTTTTTCATCATCATACGCATTTATTTTTCCTAAGTCTCACCTCTGTGAATTTAAAAACAAATCCTTTTTATTTGTAGTTAATTATAATAAGCATATTGCGTACAATTATAAATGAATTTCATATTTTCGCATTCTGTATATTCTCTCCTACTGCGAAATGCATAGTGTATGTTCAAGTACTTTATTTAGCATAGTCCATAGGTTGAGAGCCACTGATCTGTAAGTCTGTTGCTGTTGTGGTTGTTGTTACTAATTCCATCTAATATAGCTCCGCTATATCAGATCCCTGATGCCGTAAGCCTTCAAAAATTCGAGGAAAAGGAGAGGTCTCTCAATAAACTCTTCCATAGTGAAATTCAGGCAATCAAGTAGCTTATAAGTCTACCATGTTACAGTTTCTTATATGATATGTTCTAACACTTGAAAGAACATAATTTCATTATTTAAATCATTCATTATTAAAATTAGCTTGTAATCTCAAAACGTTACTCATTATTGGAGATGTAACTCACACATTTTCTTAAATTTGAGGCATTCTTGCTCTTATGTACAAAATAAGTATTGCAAAAAGTGTGGTAATTGAAAATAAAATTTTTTACGGGATATCATATTTTTATTAATTACGTATCATCTGCATTATGTTTCATTATTATCATATAAAATGAGGTTATGCAAATTATTTTCAATCAAATTTTTATCAAAAATACTTTGTTAAGTGACTCGAGTAAGTTTTTATATTCATGATATATTCTAATTTCTGAATAATGTAATCTCATTAATCTATTATATTACTTATATATTTTTTGGGTGTTTAAACATATTAAAAAATCAAATATTGAAAGTTAGTTAATTTGTTTACATTATAATGTGTTATCATTGGAAAAATTATATGATTCAATTACAATTTGTTAAATTTATTTTTTAAAAATAATTAACTACTTAAACATGATGTTTCAAAGAATTAGTAATTTCTGTCTTTAATAGCCCAAAAATGAAATGCACAGTATTTTTTTTATAAAAGCAAGCTATTCTTCGTGAAGTAATTATTGTGCATTAAAATTCCGTTAACAAGTGATTTTTGTAAAAAAATGCTAAAAGTAATATGCAATTTTTAAATTGGTGATTTTGAATTTTCAAAACTTGATGTTGCACATGCTAACTATAACATTATAAACTAAGATGAAAATTAGGATATTTTATGCTTATAAACATTTAAAATAAGTTTTGATGTTTTTAATAATCAGTTGCCTCAGTTTATCTGATAAATTATGAATTTTAAATGCAGTATCTCAAACTAAACGTACATAA
Organism: Latrodectus elegans; assembly: GCA_030067965.1. Taxonomy (NCBI): domain Eukaryota; kingdom Metazoa; phylum Arthropoda; class Arachnida; order Araneae; family Theridiidae; genus Latrodectus; species Latrodectus elegans. The sequence continues at coordinate 56,995,124 of CM057822.1, forward strand.
TGGAAGACGTAGAAGATTACATCTTCAGGGCTCCATTCAATAAGTTAACACCAAAAGGTAATTTGCACCATGGAAGTTTTAATATTTAAGCTTGCTTTTAATTTAAAATGTCCATAAGTCATAACATTCTAGCTATATAACATATAAACAGATAATTTAAAACTATTTGGACGTTTTAGTAAATCTACTATTTCTTTCAAGAAAATATTCGAGTGAAAGAATTTAGAAATTATATTTATTTACTATAGACTTTTTAAAATTTTTAATCATTTAATTTTAATAGATTTCGACAAAACTAATAACTAATATTAAGTAATATATATATATATATATATATATATATATATATATATATATATATATATATATATATATATATATATATATATATATATATATTTATATTTATATATATATATATATATATATATGTATATATATATATATATATATATATATATATATATATATATATATATATATATATATATATATATATATATATATATATATATATATATATATATATATATATATATATATATATATTTATATATCTATGTATATATATATATATATATATATATATATACATTTATATATCTATGTATATATATATATATATATATATGTGTGTGTGTGTGTGTTTATATGTATGTATATAGATGAGAGAAGAAATTTAATCTTGAAACATTTTGTTCCAAAATAAGATTCTGCAGTCCTTTAATAAGGTAAATACATAGCCGTATTTACTCTTGTAATACGGCTATATAGTTACAATATTGAAAGGATGTGGGTTAAATTTTTAACGAACTATTTTTAACAATTTTTACTAAAAATCAAATTTTAAAATCTTTGTGCTTGTTTATTTTGCTTAAAAATATTACATTTTAAACCTTAAAATCTCTTTGATTTAAAAAAAGTCTAAAATCATACATGACGTGAAAAAAATTGTTAATACTTTTACATAAGCGGAATACAAAGACTCCATTCAGGAATAAAGCCAATTCAAATAAATTTCAAAAAAATATTTTGATGAGGTAGCACAGGAATAATGTATGCCACTTGTAATGCTGAAATTTAAAGTTTACTTTGTATAATTGAAATATTTAAGCTATATAAAAACCAGTTATTTGAAAATATTAAATCATATACACTTTATAAATTGGAGAATATCTTATTAAGGCACTTATATTAATTATCTTCGAATAAACTGTGAATATATATAAAATTACAAAGAACCTTAATTTTAATGATATTAGAATATTATTAAATTTAGTTAATATATTAAAAAGAGATATTTTTCATTAGTCTTAAAAATAACGTTAAATTAATATAAAGTTTAAATTTGTTTAATATTGGAAATGTACTTTAAATCTATCGATATCATAGTATAAATATTTATCTTTGTATAAGGCAGTTATTTAAAGCATTAAATTGAAAGAATTGAAGTATTTATTCACTTATTTTGTGCCACTGAAGGATATTTTAAATAAACTTTGGCTTTTCTTTACTTAGTAGCTGAGGAGAGAAACAAGTATTTGCACTTTAGACAAAGGAATTTTTTTCGTTCTTCAAAATGTCAATCAAATTAATTCTATTTTAGTTTTTTTGATGAAGATTTGTACATTTAAAGCTTCAGAATAAGAATGGACTAGTTCATCTTCTGATCATAAAAACAATTTATTGATTTCTTTGACGATTTCAGTGGTGTTCTTAAATATTTGTTATTTTCAGTGTTATAAAACTATGTAAACTCTCTCAATGATGAACTGGTATAAGAAAAAATAAAACTTATTTTGAATTATTACTTTTTGTAATTTTTGAGAAAAAAATGTATGTATCTGCACTTTGTAGTTTTTGAGCGCAAAATCATGTAAAATAAATAACCACGGTAAATTTTCTCAAAAAAACTCTGAAAATGATCTTAATTTGAATACTAATAATTTAAGATAAGATTGAATTTATTTTAATTTATTATGAAACATAGAGTACTTAAAATACACTGCTGATCTTTTGTCTTCAAAATTATATCAAATGAAGAAAGAATCGGATATGCAAATGGACAAACTGCATTTAAACAGTGTATTAAAATGTTCAGTGACTTACTCATTCTGAAATGGTTTTGTTAGACCAAATATTTCTCAGAATATTGTATCTTATTTAGAGTGAAAAGAAATGTTTTCCATCTGGAACTGGAACTCAATAGAAGCAGAATCTCTTCGTTTGGAGAATGCGGATTTATTACTGGAGATTTTGCCCCCCTCACAACTCGAAATAAAATCAAATTTATTCTAATGCATAATTGATAAAATTCTGAAGGTCCTTCTAATTAGAATATAGGCTCTCAACACCTTTTTAAGATTCATATTTTCAAAGAATGGTCACATGGTTATTTTGAACTTGCAAATCATATAACCACATTTCAATCATTTTTAAAAAATGGGCTTGATTGCTGTATGGTGGTTGCCTTCTATATAATGGTATATGTTTTAAAAAAAGTACTGGCTCTCAGTCAGGAAAAACTTTTTTAACGTACTTTAACAATGAATCAGAATCAATGTCTCTAGAGAAATGGCATAATACCTGTTTTTTAGACATTTACCATTAATTATACAGCATTCTAATTAATGTATACTTGTCCGAAGGCTTCGAGAAAACTCTAGAAATTTGGATACATTCGACTTCGACATAAAAGATCTGGACCTAGTGTACTGCTATGGATCACTAATGTAAATCATTGAATTAAACTTTGCCCATTTCTAGCTCGGAATGAGAGAATATTAAGTTGTGAATCACCAAACTTCTTGCAAATTTAATTACTTTGTACTCATACCATAGTATTTAATTATTAATAGTTTATTTTTATTTAAGAAGATTAATTATATGATGTATTTTCCATTTTTTTTGTCTGGATTAGATTTGTATCCCAATGAGAATTGATGATTGAGGTGAAGATTAAAGTTTGATGAATATTTTAATTGCCATTCGAAATTAAGATATACTCAAGTTCTTAAAAGGATTATTTTTTTTTAATATTAAATTATATTATATAAAACATATGATTTGGGAATTGGGAATAGTAACAACCATTGAAGTATGTGTATATAACATAAATATTTTTTAATAATTTGTTAATTGCTTTTACGTACACAATTTCACAATAAAGGTAACGATATTCAGTCATTTTATTTTATTTATTCTTATTTTGAATTTCTTGAATTACCATTGGTTGGACACTTCACGTCTACTGATTTACATTTCAAAGAAGCACTCGATATGTTTAAACTATTTCCTTCAATTATAAATCGCAAGACTACCTCATTTAAATGAAATGAAAAAACTGAAAATTTGGTTACAGATCAAAAATATTATTTTATTTGTGAAATGAAAATAAATAAGTGTCTGCACGGGAAATTATAAAATATGTCTCACATTTTGACATAAATTGTATATACAATAAAACATACCATATTACATACAGAAGGATAACTTAATTTACATTATTTAAAAATATAATGCTTTCTTTGCAGTGTCCCATTATAACAAAATGCTTTGTTAATAAAACTGTGATCTTTATTTAAACTTTTAAATCTAAATGTAAAATAGATTGGTTGGGCTTCATATTAGTGTTAAAGGTAGTTTTTTAATCATATAAACACAAAAATTTTAAATTCATATTTTACACTCATAAATACAGGTTTTATTAAAAGTAAAAAATACTAATTTTTTTCTTTTAAGATGAACATAAGCATTTTTGCATTCAAACCTTATATGAACTTTCTCTAAAACAATTTTTGTTTCATATGTTGATCAAAGTGAAGCAATTCTACATTAATATATAGTATTAAGATTTAGGTATTTTAAATAAATTTTCCTTCCTTGAACCTCTTAATTGCTCCTTAGTGTGAGAGAGGCGTTCTGAGTGTAATTGAAAGGGATTTTAAAAATATTTTTAACGTATCAGGATAACCAAGTTCCCTTTTTGCTACAAAAAAATCTGAAAAAAATAGATAATCGAGAGAATAATAATGAAAATTTATAGGGATTTGAAAAAATGATTTAGAAATTTCTGATTTATAAGTGATTTACTTTTAAACCAAAAATTTATAACTTAAAATATTTTAAAATTAATATTAGTTATTTTTGATTACTTAATTATGATATATTTGTTATACTTCTTAGTGCAAAAGAAATTATTGTTCAAAAAATCTTAAAAAATTTTCACAATTAATTATATTAATAGGTTATTATTATCTTTCAATATTTTACAGTAATATGTTTCTGTTATTATTGAGAAAATATTTCTCAGTTGTGATTGATTTGGGAATAATCTCAGCATCATTCCTTTTGAATATTATGGGGAATTTCACCAAATGACATCAATTTAAATGATAATTTTTAGCAATATTTTAATTATAACAACATTATGTATAACTTAGCTTTTAGAATCAAAGTTAAATTGCGCATACTTTTCCTCTTTTATGAGCATATTGAACTAAAAATGTCTATGATTATATTGCTTAAATATTTTATCATTCAATCTTTCCAAATTAGCTGATAACTCTTAATTTTGCTCTGAAATGTAAGAAAAACTTAAAAATTCAAAGAAATCAAATTAGATCTTACTTTTTTTCACTATTTCTAACTCTATGTCAATGAAATGACCTAAATTCATTATTACAATATAAATAGATCAAAATAAAAATCTTTTATTATTTCACTATTGAGTTCTTTTTTTTTTGCCACATTTCTCAAAAATTATATATCAGTCACTGTAGCAATATTCAATAATTATTCTAGAAAATTCATATCATTACCATATCATCATTTATATACCACATAATTTTACACAATTCTTACACAAAATAATCAATCATAAAATAAAAATACCCCTCATAAATTAAGAGTAATGTCAAAAGTATTTTAGATGATATTATATAAGATGTCGCAATAAAAATTAAAGTAATTCTGTAACAATGGAAGAAAATATAGATAAAGGTGTAAGAATAAATCACACAAATGAATAAAAAACAATTAATTAAATGTCATTATCCTTTTGGAGTTTAGGAAATAAAATCCAATATTATAAAAAAGTATAAAAATTCAATTTACTTTCCCAATAATACATAATAGGAAATATTATTTGAATTTACCCCAGATTAAATATCTATTGCAATTTAGAACTTTCCTTATCTTATAATGGTATGTACATAAAGATATAAAATGTTACGAATTTAGCAATATCGAAATGCATGAGAGCTTTACTGTGAAAAGTTTAGTAATACATTAATAACTGTTTACTTAACTATTTTCTCCTTAAACTCAGGAAAATATATTTACTTTGAGATATAGAAAACTTCATTTTTAAATTTAAAGGTCTAATTATGCAATGGAAATTATGTGAAATTTAAATATATAAAATAAAGTTGTGTTTCTGAATGACCTCAATTGAATAGCGCAATTGTTAAATAGCAATACGATTTCATTGACTTCACAACTTACACCAGTTTTCTTCAATAAATAATAATAGAGATGTTTTAAAATTTTATGCCATTGAAGCAGCTAATGTACTTCACGTTTTATCGAGTTCCCAGAGTGTAAATTTTCTTCTATTCGATTAGAAGAACATGAATCTAAAATTTAAGTACCGTATCTTAATTAACTCAACATTTTGTAGTGGACCCAAAGGATTTCAAAATAATTTCCCCTTCTGCCAAGCAACGGGGTTCAATAAGGAATTGAACTTTAAAAACAAAAACTAGAGTTCATAAAATATTTATTTTCTAAAAAAATTCTGAAAAGAATAGTTGATCGTCACATTTTTATGATGAACAAAAATACATAAAAATTAATATTTTTTTACAAATCTCTATAGATTTTTCAATTACTTAAAAGAAAAAAAAAGTATGATGCAAAATATAACTTTTTATTTTGAATTTTTATCTAGTTGTATGTGTTACCGTAATTTGAAGACATGCTTCGTAAATATTCATTAAATTTTTTATTTAAATTCTGAATTTAAGGGCACATCCATGTTAAATATTTAAAATTTAGAAAACAGAGTATAAAAAGAGAAATAAGTTTAATGTTACGTTAACTTGATTCAATATTTTCATAAATAAATTCAGGGCTTTTAACATTATGTTAAAAATTATTTTATAGCAAGACTTATTAATCAAAGTAGTGTTATAAATAGGCGCATGTGACAGTCTAATCATGGGCTAGTGGTAGGATTGCTCACTTCGGAGAATTAGGTCCTTGAACAATTATAGCCACTGTTTAACAACTGTAGGCACATGTTCCATATTTATCTTTTGTATGCAAATCTGTTGCTGATTGTTTGGTTGATTGCTTTTTATGGCGTGAGGTCCAAGAATAGTGATGTTGCTCCTCATGTACGTTGTTTAGGTGCGTAAAAGTTTTTTGAGCTGTCTTCATTTCGAAATGTGTATAGAGCTGAAAAAATTTCAAAAATAATCTAAGAAACTAGTTTACATGTTAAGTTAAATAATTAGTTAAGTGGAATGTTTTATAATAGCTTACAATATTTTTAGATCATTAAGCTGTACACTACGCAAATTAAAATTTTCACATCAAGATTAATGAAAAATTAAACGAATAAAATTTCATATCTATTATTTAATGATGCATATTCAGTCAATTTTTATATCAAGAAGTTCAATACTTTCAAATTTTTATGATTTCCGAATACAAATTTCATAACGAATTGTTAGACAGTAACAAGTATTTGGAGTTGAGTTTATCTTTTTGTTTTATTATTGTATGTTGCATTGCTCTAATATAACTTATTTTTAATGTTAATGGTCTTATTATTAAGCGAAATGTTTTCAAAACTAAATTCTAACGTTTTTAAAACTAAATCTAAGTAACAATAGATTTATTACTCAGACAAAATTTTTATTTTCCATAAAAGTTTATTTGAAAAGGCCCCATTTACTTTATTTTTCCTATGCTATTTGGACAAGAATTTACTGCTTAAAATTATATCCAAATGATGAAATCCTTTTTTAATGCATGAATTATCACGTGTGAAATTCTCGAAATGAGAATCTAACTTAAATGTATGTTCTGGAAGTTACAAGTACGCGCGACCATTAAGTTATTAGCTCAAAAACATATTCAAATTTTATTATTACAATTAGAATTTCTTAAATTAAATGTTTCATTTTGGGCTATCACATTTACTTTTACACATTGTTCATTATAGAGGACATGATATTTGTTAGTCAGAAAAAAAAATCACGAATTCAAATTATGCATCTCGTAAGCTTTATTTACCAATAACCACTTTTACAGTGTATGGCAATAATTTAATTATTGAAGGGTTATCAGAAACCAGTAATGCAGTACCCCGCATGCCATTATTTTAAGTTTTAAATGAAAATAGATATAAGAAATCAAAATAATAAAAATTTAAAAATTAAATTAAAAATAAAATAAAACAAATTTTATTTAAACTTTGTTTTCCATTTTTGATAACATAGATACGAATACATCTCTGCTGTAATTTACGAAATTCGGCAATTAATTTTTAAATGATTTATTTAATTGTGCTTATGATTCTTTGAAAACTTGGAAATATATAACATTGAGAATATTTTAACCTGTACTTTCTATTTTAAAAGCTTAATTGGAATACTAGCATTTTATTTTACCCTTAAAATGATATAAATATATTTTCATTAAATTTTTCTGTATATTTAATTGATTAAATTTAATTATAGTTTTAAATACCTTAATTATGATAAAAATACGCTTCATCATATTTATATAAGTATGTTTAACTATAACAATAAAATTAGTCTATTGTGTAATGTTAGATTTATAGTATAGATTTAGTCCTAGTAAAATTTGGAAATTATTATAAAGTATTAATACAGTTATTTTATTCACAGTTATTTGCTTATTTATTGCAAATGCTCAGAAATTTGGCTATTACGCCATTATTTCTCTAGCTTTCCAATATTTCTGAACTCTGAGTTAAATAACGTTAGTATAGAGTACGAATCGACATGAGTAGCATAAAAAATTTGATGTCTGCACAGAATACATATGGGTGAGTCACTAAATCCAAACCTATGTAAATATGTGGGCAAGCAATCATGGCCCGTAATCAGGCGGAAGAGAGCCACAGCTGAGCTTCTACGGTAATCAGAGATGGACAGTGTATCCTTAAGCAGCGAGGTCTTTGAATTATAATAGTATTAATTTGAGTTCATTATTCGTGTTCATAATATGGTTCTAAGTATATTTTAATATTGGAAAAGGAATATCATAATATAATAAATGGAAAGTTAAATTTCCTATAGGACATGTAAATAAATGCACAGCCACATTTACATTTAAGTTTAAAATCAAATATAGTCTCCCAAATTTCATTCGTTAGGATAATTTAGCGCAACATACAATGGAATTACAAAAAATGCGGTGAAAATTAACTTCATCACATATTGGATTTGGCTTAGAAGCAAAAATAAATTATCTATCCTACTCTATTACTTTTTGAGGATGTCTAGTCTTCTAGATCTCGTCCAGCAGAGGTTGCAAATTTCGAAAACTCTATGTTTTAAAACGTGTCATATTATTATCGAACAATTGAAGAGAAATTTCATAAGAGAAGTAAATTTAGATAACATATTTGTTTCTGGAACTTCATAAGCAAGGTTATTACTTGTACAAAAATTTTAATAGCTTTATGCCTTTAGATATTAACTGTTAAATACAAAATATTGATAAGGTAAGTGAAAATTGAATACACACATGTAAAATATTCAGCGAGAGTTGTAGAAAGTGAAAAGCGACATTTATTCCAAAAAGTTGGGTTATATTTAAGAACAAGGCTAATAATAATTAATTTGATTTTTAAGTGGAAACTTTTAAACTGAAAGCATTAAAATACTTAACTTTAAAAATTAAGCTCTAATTAAAATATTTAAAATTTTTGATACTTTTTTTCACATCTGAGTAAATTTTATATGATTAGAGAATAGGGATGATCATGAGGTGAAGAAATTACTACTGTGCTTTATAATAACAAGTGTAATACACAAAATAAAATGAATATATAAGAACTGATAAAATGGGAAAATATAAACACAACATTTTCAAAATTATTTGTTCCAAAATTACCATGGTGACATACATTAAAAAATAAAACCCATTATTTAACAGAAGCAAATAATTTTTTCTAATGCCCTGCTGCACTTTAGAATTAAATCAGATTCAGCACTACAAGGGTTGAAGGTGATGATAATTTTTACAGCAGGGCAGCCAGTGGGTATGCCATCTGTACCTCAAAAGTGAAAGGATAAAGAATCATACACTCATGGGGAGAATGGAATGATCACATATAAATGATAATCCCTTAAAAAATTGAAAAAAATGTAAGACACGTGTCTTTTGTTTTAATTTTTTTAGCAACGATGGCATTTGGAATTGACAATAAGTAGATGACATCGTCTCAATCAAGCTGTCATTGTATCGATTTGCCGAACTAAAACACATGCTTCTGAGTAAGAAATCTTGTAACATTTAAGAAGTGAATTACCAACCAAGGCCTTTACTGAGATCTCAGACATATCATTTTGCAAAAATCAAAACTTTCTAAGAGCTTTTAGAATCAATGTATTAATTTTGAAAGAATGAAGGTTATGATCCAATCAATGATTTTTACTTCAATATGCATTGTAAGACAAGTCAGTGTTTTTCAACACCACTTCAGTGTTCGATGGTATAAGCATTGTTACTTACTAAAAATGTGAGGTGTTTTTCGTTGAAATTAATCATCTTACTAAGCATAGTTAAACAAAAACTATGTGAATTTTTCATCATAAAATTAAAAGAGCTGGATAAAACTGGTTGGTTAAAACACATCGATATCTCATCTCATCTCTTTAAAATGATAAAGGTATTTAGTAAGTAAAATTCGTAGTAATTGCAAGTCTGTAGTTTGGTCAAATAGTGGGCGTCTGAATAACTCTTTCATCTGCAACGGTGGAAAAATACAATTTCCTCTAGATATAACGCAAAAAAGATGACACAAAATAGATATTGATATACCACTGAATGATATGAGACTGAATTGCTTGGTTAATTATGATTTTGATCTTATAATATCATTTAATTTTGCACCAATTAAAGTTAAAATGTTTCCTATTTGCATGCTTGATATAAGACTCCTCTAGAAAGTAAAAAAATGATATTATTATTTGTTTTGCTTGTTCAGTAGACCTATCCTTAACCAAATACAGTTAAATTTTACTTAAAGTAAATTATACCAGAATGTATCACCTACATATCAGAGAGACCGGTTTTGAAAACATATAGATTGAGCATTATAGCAGTTATATATCAACAAAACAGAAATTTCCTTCTTTGAATATAGTGTCTTCAGAAATGGTCACTTTCAATTATATGACCAATATTAATTGCTGATTTTATCATTTATTTTAACTCAAAGAAGGCTGTAATTTCACCACTTAGCAGTTATATGTATAATTAATAATTTAAGCACACCTTATTACATTTTATACATAGTTTAGTATTTAGTTTCAATGATTATAAGTTTATTATAAATGGATATATATTAAACCCATTAAAAATTAATACATTCAAAAACAAAGACAACAAGGCTATCATTTTTAATACTTCTTTATATTAATATTTGTGGGTCTTTTTCTCTTTAGGTTAAGGTTATTTACTGAAAATTTATAATTATTAAAGCTTGTTGTGTGTGTAAGACTTGACTTAATTCTAAGTAGTAAAATTCAATTTAATGTTGAGATTCCGCGAGTGGTTGGAGTTCCTGACTCATGAGCTGAAAGACCCTGGTTTAAATCCCTGTTCGGGTATGGATGTTACTTTCTTTCTTTGTTTCTCTGTCCTTTCTTCTAAGATGATGTCTGTATGAGGCCCACATTATAGATGGGTTTGGGGGGTATGGCGTGGGTAATGGTGCTCGCGACTTGGTTCACAGCTGCTCTCTGGGAGATGACAAATGAGCAGCAGTTTCCAGCAACGTTGCGGCGAAGGGTTGATTACCAAAATGCCTGCCGTTGTTTCAAAAATGGTTGGAAGAAAGTTGAAGAAACAAGAAAAATTATAAAATATTAAAAACAAGTTCTGTCTTCTAAAACTTTTGATCACTTATAAATTTCAGTAAATGTGTCAAGAAACAACCAATATAAATAATTTTTATTTTCACTGCGTCTCACTTAAATTGACATCGTACTGTTTTCTGTAACAAATGTGACATGAAAATTAAATAAATTTGTTTCGCATTTGCAATGAATATCAGTATTTTAAAATTATATATGAGGTATTGGTTGAATCCATAATATTAAATTTATAAGAATATATAATATTAACATATACAATTATTGTAATTAATATTTGTCGTTATAGAAATCCAAATTATATTCAAAACAATTAAGAAGTATACAATTTTGTTTTCAAATTTTATGTAAATAAATTTATTATTTAGTCATTTTTCAAACAAGTAATTTTTGAATGAAAATTACCAAAATGCCTGCCGTTGAATGTAATTTTTGAATGAAAATTATATTTATTTTTTTTTACTTTAAAAACTAATTGTGTTAATGAAATATAATTTTTGAATGAAAATTATTTTATTAATCAATCATTAACAATTCAATTTGATTTAAGTAATTTTCAAAAATTTTATTTAATAATCTTTCATTAAAATGTAATACTATTTTTATTTTTAACATTAAATCAATATTTTTACTTAAGTTTTTTGAAATGTTAGTTATTATAAAAAGTAATTTAAAAAATGGAGAAAAATTAACTTGTTTTTTACTGAAGAATAAAAGACATAGAAACATAATTATAACAATTTCAAGATTACATAGGTATTTAAGTAGGAAATTTAATTCGTGGATACATTCAAGTGCATATACTTTTATTTATCTTTTCAGGTATTTCTATGAACTAGTTGTTACGACAAAAATATAAAATTTATTTTCTGAGAGAGAGAATTTTCTACTTTACACAGAATTAACTGATCAGAATATTTATTTGTGGTTGAATAAAGGATATGGTCAAATACTGTAAGTAAAATCAAACACATTAACCTAATAAATAAAAATATATGGTTAGAAACTTTCAAATGGAAATTTTAGGTTCTATTCAAATTAAATTTACCTAATGCATCTAAGGACAATACAGTTTCATTAAAAAATACAATTCCACTCCATTTAATAATGAAACTACTTAGCTACTACGAAAGCAGTTATTTTATTCAACAAGTTCTGGCATGTTTTAGGTTATCTATGCCTATTAAGATATTTTTCTTTAACACATTTTACTATTCGATGTAAATTACTTTCTCTTAAAAGAATTCTTCTTATTTAAAAAGAGACTTCGCAATTTCGTTGAAATACAACATATTAACCAGTATCCTCCTGTAAAGAAGAAAACTGTAACAAGTAAAAGAGAGCATAAATAAATAAATTATAAAGTGAGGAGTATAAACTCAAAATCTAGTACTTCTTTCGAAACCCGTCACTTACACTGTACAAAAGACTCAGATTAAGGATAGCTTTTTCCAGTGAATACCTCCCTCCAACCCCCCTATTCTCACTCCCTAAAATGTTGCATAATTCATCAGCATCGGAAGAAGCACTGAATTAACCAAGAAATACTTAAAGTTTAATCAAAGTTTTTCTTGGCAAAAATTCTACATGAGGGAAAAAGAAACTGTTTTTTCGAGAGACCTTTATTTCACTGGTATTTTTTTTTCCGACACGTTTTTTCTTACTTTCCTACTTTCAACATACTGGTATTTTCCCAGAATCAGCTACAGTGTTTTGCTCTAGCGTCTTAAAAGATTAGAAATCTTTCGTTATTCTTGAAAATATTATCGACACGATTAAAAGTTACATTCTGGAGATAGCTTTCTTATTGGTCCTGGCTTTTTAGATTGTAAGCTCGAAAATAAATTGTTAGTTTTGCTAAAGCGGATTTTTCTCCCATACCTCCCTACTCTGCCACTTGTCTTCATCCCTCCCTGTCTCTCTTTCTAAACTTTCTACTTGGCTTGGAGTATAAAAAAGATTGTATTTGAATCCAATTTAAAATTTTATAAGAGGAAACTAAACAAGATAGTGCCATAATGCAAACAAAGATTTTCAAGTGCGTTGCAAGGCTAATAGGATTTTTCAATGTCGTTACGGAGTACATAATTAATTTCGAAAAGAAAAATCACTTGAGTTCCATTGTTGTCATACAGGACGTAATATATTCTACACCAGTTAATACTTGGCTTCAATATTAATTTGCACATTTAATTCGCAATGTCAAAAAATAATATTTAAGATTTTTTTCTTAATACTAGATTAAAATAAAGTTAAAAATTGTGAAGACAATCTAATAAGCTTATTATTTCAATACCTAAGTAGAGAAATTGCTTGAGAAAGAAAAATTATGAATGCTTAAAACAAACTTGCTGTTTCTGATCGAAATCCAGTTTGGTTGATGCAATATTTAAAAGTTTATGTCAAATTATTTTATAAAAATTATTTGAAAAATAAGTTTTTTAAATTAACATAAATATTCAAAAAATTTAAATAACTTTTATAATTAATTAAATTTCTCATTTATCAGGAAATTTTCATTACGTTTGCAAAAATTATATGTTTTTAACAGGATTTTGAAATGAATTTTTTTATTGTTTTAATCGTTATTTACGATGTTTGATTAAATTAAAAAATATTGTTTTAAATAAGTTCCTATTTATTTATTTTTGCATTTTTTATTTTAGTTTAAATAAATTTAAAAAATGCTTATGTATAAGAGTCTATTTAATACTTAATTAAAGAAAAGTTGTATAAACAGTATTTGTATTTTTAAAACACATCTATGGGGAATTATGGACATATCCCAAAATCTACTTTACAGATCCGAGATAAACAGATTTTACTTGCCTAGACTATGAGCAAACAGGAAGGAAACTGATATCCAAACATAATTTTGAATTAACTGTATTTTTAAAGGAAAATAATATATTTCATTGATAATATATAAAACTCTATAAAAGGGTATTCATATGCTATTTAAAAGAATTTAAGTGTCGAAAATTTATGCAAAATTAGAAAATGTAAAATGTTTGTTATTTATCTTAATCCTTCTGATAAGAATTTGTGAGCACTTATTATGGCTATATCGTTTTATAAACAGCCAGTCGTGTGCAACATAAATGTGCCTTGGGCTACCAAATACGAAAAAAATATAAACGCTTCAAAATTTTCAAAATCAGATGAATCTAAGTGTCTCATAAAATAACAGATGTGAATAGATAATTCGGAAACAATTCAATCCTCTAATAAAGAATGAGTGTACGTGGGATATAGTTGTAAAATTGCACATTTTTTGCAAAGCTGTTGTCTGCAAAATTGAGTTGGAGATTATTATATTATAAAATATGCGTGTTAAGAATTTCTTTGCATCAAATGGTAGAAGACAGTAAAAAAGAAAATTTTTATCATTTTCAAACATTCCAGTACATGAATTTTTAGTTTGACATTCATGACGACACTTTTAGCAGTTATTAATTTCAAATTTAATGTAAAGTAAAGAGGAAAAGAATATTGAAATCCAGTTATGTTATTTTCAAGAGTGCCATATCCAAACGCTATCATTTGAATTAATTAGAATTTAGAGAGTTATATAGCCCTTTAGAGGAGGACTATATATAAATCAGTAGTATTCAGAAAGTATGATTTCCAGAATCTTTAAGCGTGTATTGGAGACTAGAAGGCTGAAATCCTAGATATGGATAAAGACGAGCAACAATGTCCATTGAACACTTATTTAATGCTAACCAAAAATACGAATGTCATTCTTTTTCAACTATTATTTCGGCTTTTTTTACCACAGTTTTGGCACTAACTGTGAAAAACCACATTTACGCAGTAGGACTATTTTCTTGTCTACTAATATAGTGTGTGCCAAATCTGAAAAAATGAGCCAATTATTCTCAGAGAGAGGGCAAAATAACATGTAAACTGGAGGAGAAATGATTATATTAGTAATCTTTTCTCTGAGGTGTCATGCTTTTTTTTTCTTCCACCGGATAAAAGGTGTATGGAATCTTGCGTTTGTGTACAAAAGTGTCAGATTTGGTGGTAACGGAGTAGTGATTGAATCTCTATTAAATGTCCCGTCAGCAGATCATTGAAAATGGAGCTCTGACCTATACGTGATATAGAAATGAGATCCTCAAACTTATTGTTTTCCCTAAAGCCGAAGCAATTGGAAATGATTTCATGTTAATTAAAAATAATTTTAGACCTCATCTTGGTAGTTTAATAAATAATTTCTTTTTTACAAAAAAAAGTACAGTTATACGAATGTGCTTTCGAGACTTGAAATCAGACATGATGGATTTCCTATTCCACGCAGATAAGTTTCTGGACAACTACCACCTTCATAAATTCTCTTCTAGAAAAGTGAGACAGAATAAACTCCCACAGAGGAGCTTTTATTAAATGCATCATTGAATCCAGTCTCCAGAAGTGTTTAGCATTGCTCGCCGCCTGGGAAAACCAATCCACTTGTAAAAGCAATATTTTAATGGAATCAATGTTTTAGTTTGTTAGTCTCATATGCACACAAATTACGTTTATTTTCTTTTGCACCCAAATACTTTATTAAATGTATATTTTTATGCCAAACAAATGTCTTTTTTATTTCATGTTTCTATATATATTACTGCGTCTGTTAATAATGCCAACAACAATTTTCCAGGTGTAAGATCAACCCATTGCTTCAATATATTTAATTGCTTAGTTTCACATAAAATAAATTTATAAAAATATTATTAGATCTTAAAAGAAATGGTAGTATTTTTACGTCCTTATATTATCTCTTTCGATCATAATAAGTCTTGCAGTCCAATAAAGAAATAAAGTATCTCCAGGAATGGAGAGCGTCTTGAAATGTGGAGAAGTGTGGGCTTCCTGGAGGGCAGAACATTTCCAAAGACGCTCACCATCCTTGTCAACGTATTCCAATACATAAAATGCAGTCGGGTGAATCCACAAGCCCAATGTGATATAGATGTTTCTGGTGGAAATCATGCCCAGTAAGTAACCTGAAGCAGGAGACCCCTATAGATCTAAGTAGATCTCTGGGAATACTTGAGTTCAGCAGGGTCCTCCAAGAGGCATCAACTACATTCTCTTTGTAATAAATTTTTCGCTGGTGATGGATAACCCGTTTTAGAGGGAATTTGACATTTCTCAGGCCACTAGGAGTATCTGTAGGATTTAAAAAAGAAGCCTCTTTCACGAGATTGTCTGCTTTTTCATTACCAGGCAAGCCGCAATGGCTAGGGATCCATTGTAAAGTAATTACCTTTCCCGCAGATAGTAAAGTGTTAATGATGGTCTTACAGTTAAATTCTATAGATGTAGGTAGGAGAGTATAATTTGCTACTCTATGAATGGCAGCCTGACAGTCAACAGGAAAAGACTGCAAGAGAAAGACGAAGGCTGTAACAGATTTAGCGTTACCCAGGGTGCACCACGAGGAGGCCTGTTGCACTACACCCCAAAATGGTAGCATATACTTCTTTATTTATTTTGCGAATTTTCCTGGTAATTCATTTTATAGTAAAGCAAAATTTATTGAAACATTGTTAACAAAACATATTTAGTTTATAAAGATGATATTTAGGTGAGGTTAATTAATTTTGATATTTAGAAATGCTTAATATATTATAGTTTAAATACTTAAAAATTTCAATATATAATAAATATTTCATTTATTCTACATTAAATGAAAATATGTTATATCTGAATTTACACACATAGAACCAGCGATTTAAAGACATCTGGTAATTAAAGAGTTAAATGAAATAAAAATATTTCAATTGAAGGTACGATGTATCAAATCATTTTGAGAGTTTTTCATAAAATATTATTTTTTGAACCGTGCGAGTTTATGCACTAATATTTCTGTTTTCTAAATATTGTAAAAATTACCTATGACTAAAATTTATATGCGAGACTGAATATTCTCTTCTGCTCAAAATCCAACAAACATTTTAAGACTATGATTAAGTTAACAGGATTTATGTCTGCATATTTTTTCTCTTTAAATAATTTTAAATTTTAAAATTAAACAGCTCATTTGGATCTAGAAGTATTTAAGATTGTGGAAATTGAAAAATTGTATTGTGTTATAATATCAAATTGACGCAATTATAGCATTAGCTATATTAAGTGTTTTGTGACTCTACTTCCCATAGAAATTCATGAAGGTTCATAAGATACTACTTTCAGTTTCTAGTGCAAAAATTAAAATTTGTAAATGAATTGAAATTTTGATACCGATAAATTGTTTTTAATTATCAATAATGTATTTTAAAAATTTACTTTTAAGATGTCAAATTACTTTCTTCGTACATTTTGTTTACTGATGGTTTACAAAACATTTCTCTATCAGATTAATTACAGAGCTATATTTACAATGTAAGTTAAAATTATTGTTTTAGTTTTTTAATTGGCTTTTTTTAATATTCAATTTAACTATAAATTTATTTACCTAAATAATGTTAACAAGTAAAAACTCTAAAATTTAGTGGCAGAAAAATTCTGTAGCAAAGTTATGAAAACAATTATTTCTTAAATTAAAATAATTATAAATTAAACTATTGAAAAGCATGCAATTTAATTTTTTTAGAACTTAAACTATATGATTCCCTAGAACAAATTTTTAAATCCAGTCCGTGAAACAAAACATATAAATTATTAATTATCTTGATATTCTGTGTAAATATTATAATTTTAGGAAAACATGCATATGTAAGCACATGTTCGTTATTAAAGCAAAATCTTGTTTTTGAACCATTTTTCTGCTGGCAGCATAGCATTTGTGTGTTCTTTCTGATAAAGTACTTGTACAAATTAATACAAGGTTAAATAAAAGACGCGTAAAATAAATAAAGAACAAAATTAATTTTATTATTAGTATTCCAAAAACACGCAACTATATCTGACATATTCCTTGTAAAATTCAGAATAATGTATTTATGAATATTTATAATGAAGAACCAAACATTTTAGGAGAAAAATATTTTTCTTACATTCTATTATGATATCATGTTATGTCTACCGAGCGATACAGTACATAGGAAAATCTGTTGTAAAAAGTAAAGTTTTGAGAAAAGTTTAATTACTTTTGTTGAAATTTTTATTTGATTTGATTATATTTAATTTGAAAAATTGGAGTTTTTCTGATAAGACAAATGATTTTGTCACAAATTTTATGTGTTTTCTGTTGTTACCGGTTTGGAGTTATCTATCTATCTATGTATATATATATATTGTGTACTACTACTATGTGTGTGTTTGTTCTCTTGCATTTTATTTGATATTTTCTGAATCTTATGCTAATGTAGATAGGATCAGTAAACTATCAGTAATCCTTATTAGTAAAAATAAGCTAATCATATCAGTATCATTTTTACCTCAACAGAATTTTCTTTACCAAATATACTTAAAAAATATTTGAGCAATTCATTTATGCCATTTATTATTCTAATCATAATTTTATCATTGAATAAAAATTGAGCAAAATGTTCAGTAATTATATCCTTCCCAATGCGAATTATTTATGACAGTTTGTTTGTATGTGTATTTTAATACAAAGGAGATAAAATTTGACTGTCATTTAATCGATGAGAATTAGATTATAATAAAATGTTAGATTTCACAAATAATTATAATAATTTTTTATAACATATATGAAATTTACACTTAACTAAGAATTATTAATATTGTATTAAATTTCATGAAATGCATGTTTTTATCATGTAATATAAAAATGCAAATATTTCTTATGAAAAAAGCGATACTGAAATAGGAAAACTTAAGTGCTTGATTCCCAAGAGCTTTTAAATATTAAGGCAAAAAATAGAAAGAGAACTACAATAAATTCAAAGCTAAATATTTTGAAAATGTTCATTGCAACGAATAAAGAAATGTATTTTAGTATAAATTTTAATATAAATAATGAATAAATAAATTTAAAAATATACGTAAAATTTTTTGAACTGAATAATGATTTTTTTCAGAGCGGGAGTCTACTGGAATTCTTCTTTATCTTCAAGTAGAATGTATTTGATCTTTGAGAAGCTTCCATTCATCATGCTTTGAAATCATTCAGTTTCTCGAGTTTTTATCCCTGATGCTTAACGTTTAGGAAGCTTAAGGCTTAGAACTTTATATCTGAGTTTCAATTCAAAAGGAATAGCTTACAAATTCAATGCTTTTCCTTCTACAGAATTCATGAAATCCATTTATAATCGCATCGCAAAATAATGGCAAGAAGTTTGAAACAAAAGGGCAGGATTACAAAAATCTTTCAGACTTTACAAATCCTTTTTTTTTTATCCACGGAATACTGGAAAGATAAGGTAAGAAATAATGTACATACATCTTTTATGAGGAAAAGCGATTCAATTTTAAGACTTCAAATACTTTGATTTTTTAAAATGAAATACTAAAACCTCAACCTCAGAAGTATATCATCTTGATTGCTTGTAATCTTCCTAAGACAAAATAAGACCAAGTTTTAGTATTTTATAACATATTTACGACAAGAGACATTTTATGTGGATTAGAAGCTTCTGTATAAGAAAGTAGAATGCATGATTTTACGAATATGTTTACTTGTAGATCTAAAACTACATTTAATGCTCAGAAGATTTCGAGTTTATAGTTTGTTTAAAACA
The DNA here is from genome assembly GCA_030067965.1 of Latrodectus elegans. Taxonomy (NCBI): domain Eukaryota; kingdom Metazoa; phylum Arthropoda; class Arachnida; order Araneae; family Theridiidae; genus Latrodectus; species Latrodectus elegans. Next base: position 57,014,904 of record CM057822.1, read on the forward strand.
TATAAAATGTAGGATTTTCGCTTATGCTTCTTGGAATTCTAGATATAAGTCTGGCCAGCCAATTATGTTGAAAAAATTGTTATAGGAACGTAATTGTCTAAAATGTTATATTCATAGCTTAATATAATGCATTTTTAAGATTTTATTGTTTTTATTTTACAAATAAAAAATATAAAGTTTTCTATTGATTTAATTTTAATTAAAATAAATACATATTTATATAATATTTCATATTTGTCATTTTTTAAAATTCAAGTGAAAAGTAAGTCATTTTATATCGAAATGGATTTTTAAATGGAACTTATGGATGAATTGATTTTAAATTTTATTTGTCAAGTATAATTGTTCAGAGTGTGTGTGTGTGTGTGTGTGTGTTTTATGTATATTAACAACAAACTTGATTAAAATAAAAAAAAGTGATATTTAGACAGATTCAGCAAAGCTATGAATGATGCGATTTGATTTTAAATTTATAACCTTGTCTAATGCATATTATAACTAATAAAAATTAATTTTATAAGCTTTTATATGTTTGAATAAAAATTGTATGCTGTAAATTGGTGTCATATTTATGTGGAAGGTAGATTATATTACATAACGTATATCTAATGCATAATGTTGAGAAAAAAAGACAATATTTAGTGCATTTGTCTGTAAAAAAGTCTGCAGCATCAGAGTAAAATAAGGTAGTTAATAAATTTTGGATAAACAATCATTCACTATTGAATATTTTAAAATAAAAAAATTCACTTTTTGAATTGTCAATTGTAATTCTGCTAAAAGCGAATACACTTAAAATTTACCTAAACATAAATTTTAATCAGATACTTTAGGGTTCAAGAAGATATATTTATGAATTCATCGCCAATAAAAATCAGTTATTTATACTATAAAATTGTCAGAAATATATTCCATTGGATTTGTCAAGTATTTATATACAAAATTAGGGAGATATAATTATCTTATTTCAATAAAATTTAAAACAATCAAGTAGTAATGTATACAATAAACCTAGATCTCGTTCGAATATTGCACCCTGGAAAAGTAGAAAGCATACAACAGATTATTAAGCTTTATCAAAGAATATTATATTATATTATATATATATATATATATATATATATATATATATATATATATATATATATATATATATAGTAATTATATGCATGTCTAATCATTAATTGCTTGTGGAGATAGTTATGAAATAATGATTAGAAATTTGATCTTGCTGGGATAGTATAGGGAACATAATGTCTTATAATTGAGATATTTTATCATAATGGAATCACTTCTATCATCCAAGAACTTCGTTTTTCATTTCTCGCTTTGAGTAGAGACTGCCAAGATAAAACTCATGTTTGAGGAAAAGTAATCTTTACTATACCATTATATATGTTGTAAAAGTCATTAAACCATGTTAGATCAATCTCTAGCGTCTTTTATGGTTTTTATGGGGATCAAGTCTTTCTTTATACTTCAGAGCCATAAAGTGGTCATTCCATTGCAATTAAGCCATAAAATTTTATTTCTTTTCCTTCTAAAATACTTTACTGCTTATTTTTTATACTTAAAAAAGTTTTCTACTATCTTATTTGGAATCCTATGAAATATAAAAGAATCAGAGCGTTGTCACATTCATGAGAAGCTAATAATGTAATGCACTGTATTGAGTTATTAAAGCAATATGTACAAACAAGATAAATGAAATAAAATGAAAAATGTTTGCTGCGAACACACATTAGAAATTAAGATTTTAATGATTTTAAAACAACACAAGAATAAATAAATGAGATGATAGGAAGTAATTCATTATTAAATTTAGTGTAATTTTATAACATAAATTTTCTGTTTTATTAATACTTTGACTCGTAAAATATGATTCAGAGTAATATTTGATAGTGATTGCATTTGCAAAGAATTAAATATGATGCTTAACCATACGAAAAACTAAAAACTATATGAAAACTAAATACCATTGTTGAGTTTCTTAGTGCAAACCATCATAGTGAAATTTATAACAAATAGAAATTTAAAACGGATACAAAAATGAAAAAAATTATAAAATCAAAAGGAATAGAAAAAATGACAAAAAGAGAAATAGAATGGAATAAGCGAAATTATTGAGGCATGTGATCAGCCTTAATTTATATAAAATATACTCAGCTATTATAAGGCAAAAATATCAATATTTTTCTATAACTTTTTTCTAATTTAATTCTTAATACTATGTTTCTCAATATTAAATCTCTTTTACACTATGTTGATCCTGATAGTGTGTTGAATCTCTGAAAGCGTATTTTTTATTTAAAAATCAAGCATAAGTTTATTCAACAATGTTTACATAAAATGGTATATCTGCTTTGCATTTTTCAATTTTTTTTAAGTAAAAGAAACAAAAAATGTGATATCATTAATAAGTAAATTAGTTTCTAAGTTCTTAAATTTGTCTAATACACAAATATTACTTTAGATCTCTACAAAGGAGGTTTAATTATTTTTATAAAATGACTCATGGTGTGTAAAGTAGAACTACCTTCTCGTGGTGCACCTTGGTGCATTTCATACGGCAAAGTGGTCTACATATTCTGGCATATTCTCTCGTCGCCAACAATATCATCGAAATTCAATACAAAATTCAGAGCTTGACTTTCGTATTTTGCAGTGGAATGTTGGTGGATTAGCCCAAACTAAGAGAGATGATTTATAACATATTCTCTCTACTGATATCAATATTTTTGTAATAATAGAGCAAACATTACAACCGAATCAGTTAAATTTTATCCCTTTCTGGGATAATGTCTCCACCTTTTCCCTAAATTTCGAAAAGTTTCAAGTTGAATTTTAATGGTTGTTAACAACAACCTCACAACTAACTTTGAAATCCTAAAAGGAATGGGTGTAACTAAATATAAAAGTGAAATTGTAAAATTTAATGTTTGAAGAAATCTTCTTCACTTCAAAATATATGCTTTATATAAACCCCCGCCAGCAAGCCTAACGTATACGCGTTAACCATTGACCATCACGCTGTAATTATTGGAGATTTAAATGCTCATTCTCCTCATTGGGGCTATAACGATATCAAGTTGATGCTAAGAAAATTGAGGACCTCCTGAACTCTAACTCACTCGAGTTGATTTACAATCCTTCAGATCCACCCACTTACATACACTACAATGTCAACAGCAGCACACCTGATCTTCTTTATGTCTCCGCCGACGTGAGCAATTTTATCAAATGAAAAGTGATAGAAGACCCAGCTCAGAACACAGATAAGTTATCGCATCTATTTCTCTGCTTGGGCACAAATTGAAAGCAAGTACACGCGAGAATTGGAAATTTGGAATTTTAAAATAATCGATTGCGATGTTTTCCGAGGATTGTTCGAGAAGAAACTGCTTCCAAATAATTTTAATTTCTGTTTGCACCCTAGTCGGATTATTTCTCAACTAAATAAACCTTTTATGGCTTGTGCAAAGCACTCTATTCCTAGAGGAAAAGTAAAAAACTATAAATGTTTCTAGTTGGAAGAATTGAAAGAAATGAAAGCAAGGCGAGATCGACAAAGAAAGAAAGCTGAATTATCAAATAAACCATCAGATGTCATCCTTTAGAGGATGCAGGTATCCGTTTTTAGGAAGGCTGCTTTGACAGCCAAACGAAAGGCCTCTGATGGATTTATCAGTAATGTAAACTATAAAGAAGATAGTCTGAGAACGTTTAAATCCTTGACAACCTGGAAGAATAAGAGACTTACTTCTAAAAAGAGCCTATTTCCTTTAATGGAAGAATTACAACTTTTAATAGAAATGTGGCAAATGAATTTGAACAGATTAACGCAAGAAACCATTGAAAGGGACCTTATGCACATCATAATTCAAAGCATGTTAAAAGTCCCTCTGTGGAAGTTGAAAAAACATTGAACAACTCAAACGATGTTGCAGACATTTTTACAGCTGACTTTACTTTAGGTGTATTGAAATTGGTTTTTGACCAGCCAAAGCTTAAGAAATAACCAGGTGAAGATTATATACATGCATAATTCTTATGGCATCTTTGTGTGAAAATACAGAGAAACTATACTTCATATAAACAACAGAATATGGGAGACTGGTCTTGTACCTTTGCAGTTCAAGTGAGCTGTGGTTATCCCAATTCTAAAGAAAGAAAAAGACCTTACTCAACTCAACATCTATAGGCCAATATCCCTCACTAGTATCCTTGGGAAAACTATGGAGAGGCCAATTATTAACAGGCCTAGCTGGTTTCTGGATGAAAAAATATAATTGTGAAAAAACAGGCTGGATTTTGGGGAAAAAAAACGATGGACAACAGACTAAGTTAGTCGCTTCAGTCAAACCATTAAAATTGCTCTGGACAAAAGACACATTCTTACATCAGTTTATATTGATTTCAAAAGTGCCTATGATATAGTTTGAAGAGAGAAGATTGACCAAAAACTGCTTAAAATTGGAGTGGGTAGGAAAATGCTCAAGTGGATAAAAACTTTCACGGATTATAGCACCTGCGAAATCAGATTTGGAAGTGAATTCTCAAATTTTTATAATTTACAAACATGCCTCTCACAGATCAGCTACCAGTTTTAAGTTGTTCAATATATTTATTAATGATCTTGTTACTGCTTTAAAGTTTATTAAAGATGTTCATTGTTTGCTCTTTGCTGATGACCTTGTCATCTGTACACAAACATCCAAGAGAAATGCAAAATCTGCAATTGGAAACAAACTTAACGAAGCTTTGCTTTCAAACTTATGCATAGAAAATAATATGACAGGGAATCTTCGGAAAACCACTGTCCGTTCATTCCAGTCCCTCCCAGAGCTCATTAGTGTCTTTTTCCTGAACTAAAGTACATTAACACTAAGATTTTCCATACAAATGAGTTTCGTTTGATGACAAGTGGAATTGGAAGGTGAACGTTGAATACATCACGGATCGTTATCTTATGAAAATATCCATTTTAAAGCGCTTATCAGGTTCTCGCTGGGGATGTGCTAGATCAACGCTAAACACCACCTACGAAACTTTTATATTACCATTAATTACCTACTGCTGTGAACCAACAGCAAGCGATTTAATTGTAAAGTAGCTTGAATTCCTACAAAATCAATGCCTTTTATGCATTACTGAGGCCAATAAAACGACACCTACCGATACATTGATGCTTCTGACCAACACTGAATCAATAAAAGATACCATCGAAGGAAAGGTCCTAATCCTATATGAGGAATTGCTAAAAACCGGTAACAGCTATTGAGTTATTAATGGTTTCAATTCCAGAAATCTAAAGACTCAAAATGGTTTCATGGAGTGTGTTCATAAGTTCAATCAACTTTTAAATCTCCCAGTTAATGAACAGGAAATCATTAAACCAGTAAACCTTCTAAATATCCCAGATTTTGAAATAAACCTAGGTCTTCAGGACGCAGTTCAAAAGTGACACTCCCCCAGATGTCTTTAGACAATGTACTTTGGAAACCATTGGTTTTAGGTACCCTGAATCAGAGTGACTAGATGTTTTATAGATGGTTACTACTCTGATATCCAGTTGTCAGTTGGTACAGGTGTACATTTAAAGTTTTTCAATTTCTATGCTTCTGCAAGTGTCTACAAACAGCATTTGATGAAAAGGTTGAGAAATTCAAATTGTCTTAAGGCAACTAGTAGCTCTTCCTGATGTTTTTGACAGAGTGGCTCTGTTTTCTGATACACAAGCTGCAATTCAGGTCATAAGCTCTATCTCTTCCCTATCTTGTTAAATCCTCCATATCCATTGAGTTCTTGGAAATTTAGATATCAAGAAGGAAACGTGTTGTGTTCCATGGGGTATCTGGGCACTGTTTCATCTATAAAAACCAACGGGTGGAGTTCTTCACAAACAGGGGGGCAGGACATTTCTCACCAAGATGCACAGAGATTTTACACCATACTATAAAGCTACACCTAAAAGAAGTTTTTTAAAAGAACTCCAGCTTCTAAACTGCAAGAAAGGATAACAACCAAACTACGGGAAGATGACCTTCTAAATATCCCTGATATTTAGAAGGTCATCTTTCCTTTTTGGAACAGTAGAAATTGCGAAGGTCCACGCCTTCAAGTTTTGGCACAGTTTCGACTCCTGATGGTTCACTACTGTCTGACTGAACATTTGCATCACATTGGGATCTAAAATTCATCCGACTGTTCACTCTGCAACTGGATAGAACCCACGAATAGGACCCTCCTCTATCATTGTGCTGCATTGCATGGCAGACCGGAATCATCGCTCTATTGGCAAGCCAGAGAATTTTGGGGAATGATTGCCTTCATCTCATTTATGTACGGTATTAACCAGTCCTGTCTTCGTGTAATGTCTGTTTTGCGATTTTCCATGTGCCTCTTTTGTGTTATTCATTGTATTTATCCTGTCATTGGAAAAATATTAAATGAATTATTAACCTTTTAATGAATTGCATTCGTTTTCGAAAAAGTCGGGTTTTAGAAATATTATAGAATTTAGGAAACAATAGAAATGCTGTAAAAATAAAGAACAGGTAAATTTGAATTATGAAACCAACAAAAAAAGAAATGATAAATAATATCAGCAAAACAATATTTGATTCCAAGCAGATTGTTCATGATGCTTTAATTTAGTTTTCTTTGATCTTACATTGGTGACTAAAAAAACCATTAACAAAACTTTAGGCACGATCAAATAAATAAAAATATAACTATAAGAACTCTGAGACTCATGGGGACTGAGGCATTCAATTCTGTTTAAATAAAGTTGCTCCAGTTATAGGATATTTATCAGGATCACGGAAAAGTTACATTATATAAAGGATTTCCGTATGATACTCAGAAGAGCATATTTAATGGAAATTCTTTAATGAAGAAAACATTTAGATCCTGCTCTGTTGAACACAATCTCCAGATTAATAAGCTATAAAAATGTTAGGCAAATATTTGTCAAGCGACTGACTAATCTCTATAATTTTCTTACAATTTACAGTAAGCTCTGCTATCGTATTGAAGATTCAGGCATAATATAATCTGTGATTTATAGCTTAAGCATTTGAAAAAATAAATCTATATGTCCTATATGTATATTGATTTATCAGGATTTGTTTTTTAAATACATTTCCAATTTCTTAAAAACTAAAATATCAATTATTTTTTCTACAATGTGTATTTAACGGGGTCACGGTGGCATGGTAGGTTAAGAAGTAGAAAATTTAAAAGTTGGTGAGTTCGAATCCTGGCTTAAAAGAAGATCCTTCATATTCATTGGAGGCTTAATAGGTGCTTTATAGAAATATCCTTCAATGGAAATGATGCCTCTAGGGATAACAGTCGAATTAATTAAGGTTCTTCTACTTAATTCTTGCTAATGAATTACGAAGATTCCAACACAACCGCTTTCTCTAACTGAATGAGCTTAACTTGCGATTGAAGTATGTATGTCGGGGAAACGGAAAAAATATATTTGATTAATAACTAAAATTAAATTTATTAATATCCTCAAGATGTAGCAATTTGATAGGTTGTAGATTATTTTTATGAGCAAATGATAGGAAACATTAAAAATATAAAAAATGTATTGTTTATATAATTAAATGATGACTAAGTATCATATCAAATTAAATTTATGCTATTGATCCCCTCATAATGATTGATTAGCATAATTTAAATTTTTGAGTGAAATTACTCTATGTAAGCAAGGATAAGAAAATTTAACAAAAGTTCAATTGATACGAAAGAAGAAAGTAATGATTGAAGTGCTCTCTCTCCCTAACACACACACACACACACACACACACACACACACACACACACACACACACACACACACACACACACACACACACACACACACACACACACACACACACACACACACACACACACACACACACACACACACACACACACACACACTCACACACACACATGCTTTATAAATATCACACGTAGTAAAAAGAAAGGTATTATCGCAAATATTTGCAAAGAAGTTTGATGCGAATTCGCATAGCTATTAACTGGTTATCGACACTGCAATCGTTCAGTAATAAATAAAAAATATCCTGATACAATGGAAGTTTATAAATATTTTAATTATATTTCTGACTCTAGAATGATTTAATTAATTTACAAATGGTGGGCAGAAGTTTGAAAAAACATTTCTCACAGTTACATGAGTTTGAGAAAGGCTTAAAAAGGGCATAAAAAGTGAGGTTTAATCCACACAACATGTTGTTATCTGATGGATAGCTTGAAATATGCCCCCAGTAAGTGATGGTAGCCGTTGATATCTGTGAACGACTACCATGTCGGGAGCTATCCGGAAAATGATGAAATTAGAAAATGGAAGTATCCTGTTTCCAGCAGTCATGGAAATTACACTCGTTACATGAACTCTTTTCAAACTTTGATGAATCTTTCATAATGCAACCACAAGTATAGATGCCATTTGTTATTCAAACCATTTCCATTGAGCTTATGAATGCGATCCAAAGTATCTTCTCATGTATTACCTCTAATACCGAAACACTTAATACTCTGCTTACAGTGTTGTCAATTCAGGACCGTGTGCAATGTTCCAGATTGGCTAAAGGTGATATTTATTAATGATTTTCAGTTCATACTGAGAACAAATGACAAGCACGTGCATGTATGTATATGTCTTAAGCAGTTCAATCTTAAATATTCTATAACATGATACATTGCTCACATCGCAAGTTTGATGACACACACACACACGCGCGAATGCATTGTAAGAATAAAAAGAGAATATTTGCAAAATATTTTTATTTTACAATTATTCATGATAATTTTCGTATGTTGAATAATTGCTTTATTACAAGTCTCATTTATAGCTATTAAACTCAAAAAATTCAGTAAAGAAAGATATATTTAATAGTCAATAACAAAGGAAAGAAATATTATAATTGAATATTTCTATTAAATTAAAAATTCTACAATGCAAATGAAACATAGATAAACAGGTTTTATCATCTTTATAATTTAAACTTTTATTCCATAAAGTACATCAAAAACAAAGTTATGCTAAATAATTCAATTTAGGAATAAAAAAAATAATAAAAGTTACGACAGTACAGAAATTCATTCCTAACGATAAGAAAATGAAATTCTGACTCGTTCCGGAAAATGTAGGAAAAGAGGAAATGTGTAAAACCTTTTTAAAATTAATTTCGCATTTCATTTAATGAAATTCTATTCCTTATAACAAAAGCTATTTGGGTGAGCAAAAACTGTTTTAGCATTCTAGGAATTGTGTTCTTCAAACGGGTTTAATTAATGCGATAAGTAAATAGTGTGATTAAAGATTAAATCAACCAGTTTATTTTGAACATTAAATTTATAAACAAGAAAATGAAGTTTAACATATCTGCTTTTAAATGTTTTGATATTAGGTTGCAATTGGAAGATAATTTTTTATACTTTGTATGTGCCCATATTTTAAACTTTTGAATGAACTTTTTGCAAAAAAATTGCATGCGTTTACAATGTTCACCTTTAACTTTACTATTTACTTACCAGCTCTTAAGTTATTAATTTAAGTAGACGATAATAGACTTAACTTCTATAATAAGAAGAGTTAGTATTGAAAAGTAATAAAAGCATAAAGCAATATACAAATCTTTACAATGACCAATTAACCAAATCAGCTGGAATCAGAGCATACTTGAATTATTAGATTTTTCTGAAGAGAAGGTATAACTTAATTAATTATTTTTCATTAAAAGTGGGAAGGAAAGCAACATATTTTTAAAGAAAAAGAACTTTTAATCAATTATATGAAACTGGAACATTTTTACATGTTAAAGTAAAAGCCCATACCGTATGCATGTACAGCGTTGTAAATTAAAACTATTATTCGCTGAACATTTTGGTCACAGTAAACTGTTTCATTGCCGTTCATTCGTATTATGGTAGCCAAGTCACTCATCAACTTGACAGAGACAATTTGTATGTGGTCACACTCGGGCTGATGCTCTGTCCACTTTAAAGTAATTTAAAACCAGCAAATGCTTGAGTTTTAATGGCTGATGGTATCGTGTCCGCTTTCAAAATGAATATTAAGCCCACATCTTCTTTATCATCAATATAAATAACTTTACCATCATTTGCAACTTGAAATTTAGGGTCTCATACATAATTCATACTGTTATATGTCCAGAACTAACTTCTGAACATCCAGAAATTTTCAAAAGAATTATTTTTAATTCCTCAAAAGTGATGGATAGCTCTCTTATTCTTATCTTCTTCCTTTTTCGTACCTTTTTTTCTTGAGCTTTTTTCTCTTTCTCATTTCCTTTCTCTACTTCTGTCTTTTATCATTATTATTTATTTTTTTTTTTGAATATTTGGAAGTGATTCGGATAAGTTGAGTTATGATCTACCCTAATTACCTAATTAATACCCAAACAAATTTAAATGTTATGCTAAGTGCATGTGATAAATACCAATCAAACAACGGGAATGTAATGTAAAATTAATATAATCTTAGCTAAATCCAAAGTTATTTTAAGTGGTAAATTTTAACTGGTGTAACTTTTATATCCAATTTAGTAACATTTATCATACAAAAATTAACAAAATAATAATCGTAATGTGATTGCAAAATTATTGATTTTGTAAAACATTTATTTACGTAAATTATTGTTACTTAATTATTAATCACAAGAAATGCGTGAAATACATATTAACTGGTATAAAGTTTGTACAGTTGTAAATATGTGTAATATAATTTATAAACTGTCTTTCAATCTCTCTGCTATATTTTATTTGGAAGATATAGCTTTTAATTGAAAGCTAATTTATTAATTAGAATTATCTGATAAAAACGTATGTAATTTGATTTCCTATCCACAAATTTCCTTAACAAGAATCAAGTTTTTTATTAATAAAAAATTTGTGATTATAAAATATTTACTGTTAATGTAAGCACATTCAATTATAGAGATTTTATTGAATAACTTACGAAACAAATAATTTTTAAATAGATTTTTAATATAATATTAAGAAAAGAAATAATAAATATAATATCATGAGTACATAAACTCTTCAACAAAATTTTTGCACCAAATCCAAAATTTTTAAATGATTAATAATTTGTGAGAATGACAACTTAGTTTATAAACTCAGTTTACTTTTTTATAATATACTGGGAAACTTAACGGAGAATTTATAAATATTAGGATCTTACAAATTATTAGTTGTATTTAACTTCCTTATGAAGTAGTAAAAATGTATATTATGCATAAATTATAAAAATTTACATACAAACATGACGCATTACAGTTAAAATTTCACTATCAAATGAGGCAGACAAAGTTATAGTAAATTTAATTAATTTTAATAGTACTTCGATAATTTTTACTTGTAGCCAACGTAATATGTATATAATATCTCATATTTATAATTAATCAAAAAATGCTCAAAATCCACATATTCTTTTTATATTATTACTTTATTATATACTAATTCCTCTTCAATCATTCTCACGTGTCACTAGCACTACCATCAAAAATAAACAACTATATTAAAAATCAAATATTTTCAGGCAATTCCTTTACAGCCTCTTAATTAATCAAGACAACCGCACACGTCTCGAACGCATGCACATCAAAGAATATTTGTTTAATATAAAAGGCGGCTGGAATTTGCGATTTCTCAATAAATAAGCTAAATTTAATCACAATGGTATCTGTGTAGATGCATATATCTGTAAAACTATTTCGAAAGACCTTCTCAGAAGATTAGAAAATGGTTTACAATAGATTTGGTTCTGTTCTGTTTAATCCTCGGGCTATTGTGTGGTGCCCCTATTCTGCGTACAATAGAAGCGAGAATCTCGTTGATATGGGAATGGAAATGGATGCCAAGGAGTAAAAAAAATCTGCATTTCAATTGAGGACAGAACTTCTTGGGAAGGTGTGATTGGAAAAGCTTCTTCAGATTCCTTCAACCTCTACGCTAACTTAAAAAAGAAATGGAAAATTCTAATTAATAGAGTCCAGAATCTCGTGACCTATTCAAGGATTTCTATGAAGCTGCAGACGTGGTGAAAGTTTCGATTTTTCTTGAAGAACGCTATATTTATTTTCAGAAGACTTTTCTTATTAACCAGGAAAATAAATTTCTAATATCAATTTATTATGCATCAGTTTATAATTTACTTGATTTACATATTATACTTTTTGACAAATTAAATATTTTTTTGAAAATTGTAATCATATATGCAATGAAATTTTAATGTTTTTAAAAATAAAGTATAAAGGATTATTAATAATTTTGAATTCAACTAAAGACGCATATAGACCTCTATTATTTGCCGATTTTTAATTATTTTTTACATTCAATGCATTATTTATCATAAGCAACCACATTTAAGAACTCGATCTCAAAACATCCCAATTCTGAATGGGTATTTAATGATTTAAATATGAGTCATATTCAATATGATGTAACTAAATTTCAATTAGATGTTACTAAATTTCTATTTTACAGTTATTAATTATAAATTTAAACTTGAAAATTTTAAGTCAAGAAGTTTTTATTGAAAGTTTATACATGTACTTCAGAGATATTTCTGATGATTTTTTAATTTTTTTAAAAATGTAAATAAACTATTGCTGTTATCTGTTTCGATAAACTCAAAATTTTGCAAATTTAAAAAATTTAGGTAGTAATAAATTATTTTTTCTCTTTTTTCCGTATGTAACTGTACTCATGGAACATCTTATCTAAAATATTTTGATATTTAAAATAATATTCAAGTAAAAGATAAATTTGCTTAAATAGTTATTTTTGTTTCATTCGATGCAATCTTTAATATAAATTACGAGGTTTTTGATAATGCTAAGCGCTTAGTTGTTTTTTGATGACTGATTTTTCTATCATGCTTTTAAGCGTACATTTAGATAATTTAGTTAAATACATGATTTATTTTATTATCGGTAACATTTATAAAAGTATTGATCCTATAAGAACCTATAAATGGAAACTTTTTATATTTGAATGGTAGTAATTTCTTCTATTTTTAACAGAATACATGTAAAATAAAACATTAATCACAGATTAAAACATAAAATGTAAATACACGTGTATATGTGTTTCAAACATTTTTGACAATGATCTCTAGACCGCTATGTCCTGACTTGGAAAAATTTCTTTCACATTATTGAAAATTTCTATTATTGAAAGAATTTGAAATGAAAAAGATTTATGGTCATCAATATTGATTGGGGTGTATAAAATTGGTCAGGGCTGCAATCTCTTCCATGTGAAATGATATATCCGGGTGTGCCGGCCAATTTGCAAGTGTTAGTCGCACTAATTTTATGTTTCTTTGTTATGATGACCCAACCACCTTCTAATGGGTACAATACAAACCCACTGTCTATTGTTATCAATTCATAACCCACTGTCTATTGTTATCAATTCATAACCCACTGTCTATTGTTATTAATTCATAACTCACTGTAATTTGTTATCAATTCATAACTTTACGTTCCAAAGAAGGAATTTCCTTTGTAAACAAAAATTAGAAAAATATTTCTATAGAATTTCTAAAATTCAACAAATGTAGAAATCTTTTTAATTTTTTTTTAACTTTACAACTAGGTAATGTGTTTTTAAAGAGTATATAAAAATAAGAATGAGTAATATTTTTGCAAACATCAGCTCCGTAATATTAAATTATATTTGTATTCAAATTTAGTTACAGGATAAGGTAGCTTCTGTAAAATTATTTCGAAATAATTATATGAAAGTGTGAACATGTGTGTGTACACACATGTACACACTTTCAATGTGAAAGTGTGTACATAATTATATGAAAGTGATATAACTGTAAGCCATTTGATTACATATTGATTATATTCTTTGTATAGTTAAATTTTTTATATTTATTTTCAAAAGCATAAAATTTAAAATGACGAGGAATATTAATGAATTTTTAAACATCACATACAGAGTTCATGTGGCTTTTTATAGAGAAGATAACAAGATAAACTTTAATAATGTTGACATGAACAGCAGTCCTACTACATTTAATAGGACAAATCTATTTCATTAAAAATATCTCTTTAAAGTAAACATTTATGATTTTAAGAAATTGCTATAAACAATTTTGCTTACATTTTAATTTAAAGAGTATTTAAATTGACCTAAGGTTTTTTTTTTTATCTAAATATACATTTTACAAAAAAATGAAAAAATAACTTATGAGAAGTAAAAGTTTAATGTTACGAAAAACGAACTTAAAATATAGATACGACGAAAATAAAAATATAGATTCTTTAAAATGTTGCAGAAGGATATTTAAATGATCATAAATCTATCAATAGTAAAAACGGATAGAAAATTCAGTATAAAATAAGTAATTTTAATGTAAATAATCATTTTAATATGTGGTTACCTAACGTTAGGAATAATATATTTTGAGTCATTTAAGATTTTATTTGCAATTCCCAAAGATTAAAAGTAAATTTTAAAGCCAATGTGATACATTCATGAATGAATGGGTATGAATTTACATTTCTCCTCATATTCAAGGAAGAATATACATTGTGTTACTCGAAGAAACTGGAGTGCGCACATAAATACAAGCATATATGCTTTCATACAAAGACTAATTTCACATTGTTCATGGTATTTTTCGAATAACCATTATGCAAATTAACACAGATACAAGGTATAGTAAATAATTCTTATTTGATAGTCAATTAAAGATGAATAAAAAAATATTTGGTTACAATAGTATATAGCTTTGTAATAATGACGAAAAAATGCTTAAACAAACATAATGAAAAACTAGGAATTGTTGATTGATTGCAAGACGTTGCAAAACGTGCATAATAAATAGCTTTTCATTAAATTAGAGCAACTTTGCAAGATTTGAGTAGGAAAAGTAAAACTTTTCCTACTCAAATCTTGCAAAGAATTATTAAAAGGAAATGTGATTATATACACTATTTGTTGTACTTCTCCTGATTGAAGAGTGATTAGCATCCCTAACTTTGAATCAATATGTTGCAGGTTTGAATCTTAGTTCGGGCGTTGATGATTCTTTCGTTTTCTATATGAGATTTTCTTTTATTTCTTTTTCGGAGCAAAGATGCTATTAAGAGTGCTTATTCACGTGGTTCAAGAAGAATCATCAATGACCTTCTTCTGCTAAAATCCTAAGCCTAAATATTTGAACTTAAGTACTTAGACTTTGCTAAAGAAATGGCAGCTTCAATATGCTTTAATAGACTCTTTTCTATAGACTGTTCTTGATTTTTGAGCTCTTCTTCAAATTCATTTTTTTTAGTGTGTTGTTCATTTTAAAGTCATTAATTGTAATCCTTCGTATTTTCTTACTTTTATAATTCTGTGTATTCCTGTAAGTGTGTAATTCCATATATTTTTGCAGCCTTGTGATCCTACATGTTCTTTTAATTTCATAATTCTATGAATTTTGTGTGTACCATTTTTCCTATATAATTTTATATCCCATCCCAAAATTGTGGTCACTGGGCCTGATTAATGAGAGAGTCATTCTCACTTTCGGAAGGAAGTGAGATTGAGTCCCAGGCTAGCCAAGTTTCCGCTGTTTTCGTTAAAGGCGGTCGGAGCACACTAAATCTGACCGCAATGTCCTCCAGGTGAGGTGACGCACCTGGGAGTAGCAGGTCAAGCCTTAGGTATCTTCTGCTTGCTCCCTGCTTCAAAATCATGAAGACTCCATCCGGCTGCTTCTATCTAACTGGTAAAGTCCATCTCAGGGCTAGGTACAGGGAAGTATGCTGATACAACAACAACAACATTCATTTGGTACTACAATATATAAGATGCCATCATCTTCTCCCCTTGTAGTGCTGAAGAGATTAATCCTAAAATTAGCCAAGAACTGGAAATAAAATAAACTAATTTTTTAAACTGGCAAAGAATTTCTAACTTAATCCCAGAAAAATTTTCCGTATCCATTGAACTCAAAGTTAATAACAACAGGAATCATACCATGCTGCTGAATTCAAAACATACTAACTTTTATTTTTGAATAGTATATTATATAATTTATATTTCTAAAAATATTTGTTTCCTAAATCAGTTTATAAAATTAAAGATTTCAAAATACATGATATTTTTGCCTTTATAATGCTAAATAAAAATTATATATATGTTTCTCACTATAGTTCTCTTATTTCTTAGAGGATGAAATTAATAATTAAGAGAAATGTGTACTCTTTGTAACCTTATTTTGCTTGTATCCACTCATCTACTTATTATTTGAAATTAATTCAAAAATTGTTATCTCTCACGTTGTTTAAACACAATAAAAATTTAAATACAATTGGCAGCTGCTTCTCTTTTGGTACAGATCTATTAAAACTATTATATTACAGGGACAAACTTTATAAGTGATATTAATAATGCAAAATATATAAGTAACATACTAAAGCCATTGAGTTAAATTCAAATAGTGTTTAATTTTTAAAGTACTTTCTGAATACTTTTTAATATGAATAATTTTTGAAGTTTCTAGGGATAAATTGATAAAAAATCTAAATTTTCTTAAAACACTTTCATTTTAGTTAAAAAATGTGAAAGTGAGTTATTTTCCATATTGACATCGAATTTTTATAAAGAAATATTTTTATGGAAACAAAATTAAATATTTCACAAATATTAAATCATTTTCAAAATTATCTATACAATTTTTGTTTAATAAAGTATTATTATATAAAATTCATTTCAGAAATATAATATATATTGTTATTTGTTATTGCATAAATTTTAGATTTATTATAAATTCCAGATTAAATTCAATCACTTATTCATAATGCAAAAAAACATTGTAGTAAATATAATTTATAAAACAATCGATATATTTTTGTTACAAAACTTTATCTTGTTTGACAAATTTAAATTCAAAAAATAATATTTTTATAACAATTTGTTAACTTTAACAAGAAAAAATATTTTCGCTTTTGTTTAATCAATAATTAATAAAACATAATGGAACTGTCTTAATAAGTATTTAAATTTTTTATCAACTTATCGTTTTTCATTAAACAGTTTCATACGTAAATTTTCATAAGACATTTAGTTAAATCTTGCAAAAAATGATTTCTTTTTATAGATAGAAGCAATATTTTATTAAAAAGAATTTTTGAGATACACTGTATTTAAACTTCTAGAAAAATGGATAAGCTTAACCTTTTTGTTAATATAGCTTGGTTGCACAGCTGGTGACTTGCTGAAAACTACAAGTTATACCTGCATTTTTATTTGAATGTGACATATAAGTCTGCACGTTAATGAAATTATAAATAAAAATGTTTAATACACATAAACTTCAGGAACTCATAACTTTATAAGCAATTATGTTTTTTATGATCAGCGTCTGTTCTAAGCATCGGTGCAAAGGAAATGAAATTCCTTGAAATTAAAATGAAACTATTAGATAGTGAGAACCTTGGAAGAAAAAAAAACTTTTTTGTGTTCGAGAGACACTAGTTTCTTAAGATCTTCTCTATTAATTATGAAAATGCCGGTATGTCACCAGGTAGTAAAAAAATGGAAAAGAAATAGGGTTGTAATAATGACTGGAGAGTAAAACGCCTTTCCTTTAATACTGAGTCTTGAAAAGTAATTATTTTATCGACCGTTCATTCGGGTCGTTAGAGGCTTCGCTTTAATTAATTGCAATTAGCATATTTCATTTACGATGTAGAAATATTTTTACATATTTCAGTTAAATCTCTTTCAAATGGAAAAGTGTAGGCCAGCATTTAACATTGCTGTTGTTGATGCATATTACTTAATTGAATGAAATTTTGCTATAAGCGTACATATAAAAGTGAATTTTACAAAACAGTTACTTAATTTAAATTAATAAATTGAATTTAATATCATTTTTTATAATTTAGTAGAATTAAGGTAAAATTAATAAAATAATATTTAGATAAAAATTACTAGTTGTTATTAAAACTGTATTTTTAACTTACAACATTTTAAAAAAAATGTAATGAAATATATATATATATATATATATATATATATATATATATATATATATATATATATATATATATATATATATATATTTTATATATATATATATATATATATATATATATATATATATATATATATATATATATATATATATATATATATATATATATATATATATATATATATATATATATATATATATATATATATATATATATATATATATATATATTTAAATATTCAAATTCAAAGAAGAAAATAATTTTGTCAACATTCTTAAAAAATATTTATTGTGAATACGAACATTTAAATTAAAAGGACAACAGAACAAGGATTATTTTACAATGCTGTTAATTGTTGTTAATAAACTTTAAAACGTAAATTCAGTAACAACAATCAATTTTATCTTACAAATGCTTTCTATAGAAGAAATTAATTGTTCGTTGTTTATAAATTATATAATAAATTAATGTTAAGATTCAAAAATATTATAGTTATCTTTATATGAAAATATTATATTTATCTTATTGTATTATTATAATATTATTATTCTTTGTTTTAAATTATTATAATTAGGATCATTTCTTGAAAATCTAAATATCACATTATAATATATTACTCTAAATCTATATATATTCTTGATGTTTATTAATTTTCTTTTATATATGGTGAAAAAACATTCATACTTAAAAAACCCTTTGTAAATAAATGCAAAATTTTTTATATGAAATATTTTTTACAAACACTTGAAATAAGTTTCACATTTCAAAGTGATGTAAAAGCAGTCTTAAAACAGTCTCAATCAATACAGACGTCTATGTTCAACATTTTAATATTTTTACTTTTAATATTTTTTTGACATTAGAGTGATTATTGTTCAACAAAATTTTATGAATAAATAAAATATCTCCAAAATTGACTTGACTAATTTTTGCAAACATTTCTTAACACATTTGGAATTTTGCATATTAAATAAACCTTTCTCCAATATTTCCAAGTTTTAAGGGGACAAATATTTTTATATGGATATAAATTATTTAAACGATATGTTGTGTTTTATTAAATCCCATTTTAATCTAAATTTTTGCCATAAATGTTTCTTGAAGACGAAAGCAATAAAACTGGAAATATATTTCAATCAACTCGAGTTACATTACAGCATATAAAAACTAAATTCTCTTTCGCTTTAACAGTAAATCTGTTTTTGATGGAACTGCAGAAGTCCAATGTACTTTCATTTCAATTTTGGATTTAAAACCGTGAAAGCAGGGGTTAAATTGAGAGAAGTTTGAAGATCCGTCTGCATTTAATTATTTGGGAATTCATCCTTTCTTTGGAAGCCAAAGAATTCTGAAGGCAATGAATATATATAACATTTGCATATAAAATTCTTTTTCCGAATTTTAGAAAACAGTTTATAAGAACGGATTTAAGAGTTTTAAATAATAATGCAAGTGTATTTTCTAACAGATTTTTAGTTTACACTTTTTTATAAATATATATTTAGTTCTGAGTCATTTTAATTTGTCAGAAAGAAGTTTAATATACTGCATACAAGATCTTTATTTTCAAATTGTTAAAAATACATTACTTAAACCGAATTCAGCTATTTTATAAATTTAGTATAATTGCAATTATATGTGAGAGAGTACCACATCATGACAGTTACTGAAATAAATGAATGAAATGTGTGAAATCATCTTTTTAAGTAAAAATTATAGAAATTATGAACCACATTTTTTTTTCTATGTAGAAAATTTGTTGTCAAATACATCAACTTTTATTTATTTGACATGTGCCAAGGTTTAGTAATTACCTTCATTATGGGGTAGAACTGACAGTTTGAACAACATTCTTGGCGCACTTTGTTAATTATCGAGTTCTTTTTAATTAACCTTAGATATTCGTTGGAATGCTGAAAGAGTCTTAGATGATCATTACCAAAATAAAAGGATCTGTAGCCGATGGTTTTTGCATTTGCTTGAAATCGTTTCAACTGTAATTAAAGAAATTTTTGCTGAAAAATTTATTAAACATAAAAATAATTTTAATTCAATTACAATAAATCTCTTGACTTTTCTAGATATCTTTTCAGACAAAGATCCGTTAAATATTATTGTAAGATATTTTATAATGTTTAGTTTAAAATTTTTTGATTAAAAACTTACTTTTTCTTCTACAGCGATGTTTTATTTCCTTCCATATTTATTGAAAATGTTATTCTTTTAGGAAATATATATTGGCTAACAAATACTCTTTAAATATAGAAAGAAATTTTAATGCAAAACAAAATTTTTGAATATATTTTGTATGTTAAGAATAATTTTCACGAATGAAGGTGTAACTTAGCTAAGTGCAATGAGTGTATACATTATTTTGTTGGATTTTACAAAAAATATATAAATTAATTAATTTTGATGAGGTAGGGGATTACTTCGTTTCATACATAAAAATTACATATTCAATTCAATGTATCATAGAATTTTTGAAATTAAGACATATATGTATCGATGAAATTTATTTGAAATAATATTACCTAATTCTTAAATTTAGAATTTTTAGATATGAAACAATCTTTAAAGTAGAAGCAACATTTTTTATAAATTAAAAATTATTTTATTAAATTTTTATTGTTCAAAAAGCAATTTTTTATCATTTTTTTCTATATTCTTTAAAATAAAATATTTATATATAGAATATTTTATACGTAACTATATATAGTTAGCATCATAGTTTATCAAAGACTACAATGTCTGATAGAGCAGCTTAACAACTTTAGGAATTCATCATAAAATACCTAATAAATATTTAAACATTTTAGTAAGCAATGCATTTCTACGTTCAGATATTAATATTAATTTAAACTGGATCACACATTTGACTTAAAATACTGAATTTTAATTCCATGCGTGTAAAATGGTATCATGTTTAATGAAAAGCTTATATTGTTTATTATGCTATCAGTAGATTACAACCTACTGAAGTAATTCAATGTGATAAGTGTTTTCATTGGTCATATTATCTTCAAACATTTAGTGTAAATCATTAGTGTATGAAGTTATAGAGGTCAATTTAGACAATCCAGAGATAATTTGAACAGAAAAGGAAATATGTTTACGAAAATCGGAGATTATTCATTATTTTCCATATATTCATGTTACTTGAAATCATACCGCTTGGTTATGATAATAGTGAAATCATACTGCTTAAGATATGCCCAACAACAATCCAAAAAATCTCATAAACGTAGAGAGTTTTTGAATTGTGAATAATTAAATGTTTTGCTACACTGGTGTGCAAAACTTAAGCAACAAGTGGTTTTTCGGCCACAGCTCCCCAACAAAGTATAAGATAGCCATGAAATTGCAGTATAATATGCACGTAATTCAATAGAAAGATTATTTGCATGCAAATTTTCGTAATAAAGCGTCATAAGTGATGTAAGTGTACGTAAACCTTGTGGGTGGGCGCGCGCAGGTCAAAACTGTGATAAAAGGATGAAGAGCACCGTAGTTAAAGACATTCGCTGTAAGTGCAAGTGATTTGTTTTATGGAACATGTCTTCAAGAAATCATTTAGACGACTTTACTCGAGGAAGAATGATTGGGAAGCTTGAGGAGGGGCGTAGTGTTATCAGTGTCGCCGAAGAGTTCGGGATCAACAAAAGTGTTTTTTCTCGTGCTTGGAATGCCTTTAAAACTACTGGTACAGCTGTTCGGAAGATTGTTGGTGGCCGTCCAAGGAAAACAACACCAAAAGATGACCGTTACATTGTCCTCCAGGCCAAATAATACCGTTTTCAGTCAGCGAGCGCCATATCTCAGCAACTGTGCACAACCATAGGACGACAAGTATCAAGATTTACAGTGTCCAGACGCCTCCACAAAGGTGGCTTATTTGCTAGACGTCCTGAACGCTGCATACCTTTAAAAGTTTGCCATCAGCGGCACCGTTTAGAGTGGTGCAGAGAACACGAAACCGGGACACCTCATCAATGGAGCCGCGCCCTCTTCACAGATGAGAGTCGTTTTAGTGCTACAAGCGATTCTCGACGTCAGTTGATCTGGAGAGAGGTTGGAGCTCGATTTCATCCTAATAACATCGCGGAAAGAGATCGTTACGGTGGTCCTGGAGTTCTCGTCTGGGGTGGCATTATGTTGAACGGGCGGACTGAGCTTCAGATCTTTGATCGAGGTTCTGTAACTACCGACCGCTACTGCACTGGGGTAATCCTACCCCATGTGCGTCTGTTCCGAGGGGCCATTGGACCAGACTTCATATTTATGGATGACAATGCCCGTCCACACCGTACTGCTAATGTTCAAGAGCTACTGGAAAGTGAAGATATCACACGAATGGACTGGCCAGCTTACTCTCCAGATCTAAATCCCATAGAGCATATGTGGGATGCATTAGGGAGACGTCTTGTGACACGACAGTATCCTCCTGGTAACACCCATCAGCTGAAAGAAGCGTTAAAGGAGGAATTGAGACGTTTACCCCAAGAACTCTTGGATAATCTGGTGCTTAGCATGGAGAGACGATGCTAAGCAACAATTACAGTAAGGGGTGGGCATATCCCATACTAGGGAACATCTGCCAGTTGTACTTACGCTTCTTCAGGCAATCATGTGTAACGCCACTATATGTCAAACAAAGCATTTTTTGTTCCATACCCTACTTTAAGCTTTATATTCATTTCTGCGACATTATTCTTTTACCATCGTTTAAGTACAGAATAATGTACATCATATTCAAATTTCATGTCAATCGGATGATTTCTAGTAGAGTTATGACAAAAAACGCACTTGTTGCTTAAGTTTTGCACACCAGTGTATGTGTGCTCTAATTGTTCTGACTTTTGAATTTACTGGAGAAACATTAAGAGTAAAATATTTAAGTGAAAGAGCTGAATATATTTCATTGACTCTTTTCTTTGATAAAAAAAAAAAATCATTCGTGTTGGAAGATGTTTCAAAAATTCTGATCAATCAAAAGGAATGATCAGACATGATTATGAAACTAATTTGAAAGCTGCTCTTGGAATCAATCTTTCTGTATTTGTATTAAGACTCTGGATTATTGTTTTAAAGAGCAGAGATTAGAAAATAATGAAAATTTGTTGCTGATGTGTATGCTGAAAGCAAGAATGTTCTATCCATTTCTTGTTAATGAACTGTGGCTATGATTGAACTAAGTACCTTATGCTTTTCAAGGCATAGGGTCTCAAGTTCCGATAGGTTCTTCACCAGGATTTGGTAATTCTAATGAGAATGATTATTGCAAACGCGTGATGTAAACCCAATATCATTTGTATGCTTTTTTCGGATTGTTACAGTTTGGCTATCCAGCGGTTAAAGATATTTCAAATATTGTTTTTTATTTTTTGAAACGTAATTTAAAATTAATAATACCCATGCATTTTAATCAACTGTTTTATTATGAGTCTATGTAACACAAACTAAACAAACATTTAATATAAATAATTAAAGTCCTTGAAAAATGGATTATGTCATAAGTATTTAGAGGAACAGCAATGTTTTTTTTTATCAAATATTTAATAAAAATCAATAATTTATATAAAATTTGAAAATCTGGAGTGTTAAAAAGTGGAAAAGTCACTATAGTTTTTAACACACAGTATGAAATTTTAACTAAATATCACAAAAACGAAAATACTACATGCAGTATAATATTATAATATTTATTTTATAATTTCTAAAAGTATTTTGAAAGTAATATTATCTACATGAAGTGCATAACATATCATTTCATATGTTCACATGAACATATTTTTTTGTTATTCAAAGTTACATATATTGAAAGTTAACGATGAATTTCAAAATTGAAACATATCTATATACCGTTCGCAGCAAAAATATAAATTTATATTATGTGTCCTTCTATTAAAGTTTAAAAAAATCCTAATTTTTTTCTATAGAATAAGAAATTCTATAAAATTGTTTTATTGTTTATGTGGTGAAATAATCACTAAAATTTCTGTAAACCAACCCGTTTTTGCTTATTATAAATGAATTCAGGTCTATAATTTTATTCTACTGAAATTCATATAGGATTTGATTAATGACTAGATAGACCAGTTCAGGGTTAGATGTGATCCAATTGAGAAATTTATTATCTTATTAAGATATTTAAAAAAAGATCGCATTTTTTATAATAATGATATAAATTCTTTAATCAAATGTAAAAAATAAGCTTATTTTTATTTAAAATATTTTACGTTTTAATATAATTTATGAAATACACATTTGAATAAGTTTCTTGTAATGAATGTATAGTAATAAGTAATTATTACAATAAATAAGTAAAGTAAGTAATTATTTTATTACCAAATAAAAGAGTGCATTTTTGAAATTATCTTTACTATACTGTAAACAAAATAAAATTTTATCGTTTTTAATTTCTTAAGGATATTTTTTAAAATGGTTAGTTAAAGAATATTACAATACTTCATGTTAAGAAATATGGGGAATTGCACAACTATAACGCTTAAAATAAAGGGTCAGTATTTAAAGTTTTGTTTTGATATTCAGTAGAAAACACTTTTTATGGTATTGTAAATAATTTTGTCTTTAAAATTTATTCTTAATTCTTTATAAATTTCTTTTCAAAATATACCTTTTACACCACATTAATTTATTTTAAATTGATAAATGAAGAATTTAAGTACAATAAGCTAATTTCCTGCAATAAAGATTTTGCCATCTTTTAATATATGCCATTATGACTTCACACAGTATTAAGTTAAATCTAGGAATGAAATTTTACCCTCCACACTAACTTTTTTAGGATCTATATTGATATGTTGTTGTTACAAATCCCATCTAGAATAGGGGAGCTGCACCAGATTCATAAGCCTATGTATACTCAAAAAATCAAGAGAAAGGAGGGGTCTCCAAGGAGCTCCTCCATCGAGAATTGAGTGAACTCAAGTAAATGTTGAGGGCTAGCCTCATTGGAGTTGCATTTTTTACAGATAGGGACATGCTTAATATGATGGTCAAAGGATAGGCAATTGATGTGTCCAATAATAAATCTACTGATCGTAGTCTTGTCATCTCTAGAAACTACAAAATCAGTGGCTGCCCCTGGCTGCCTACCTGCAGTATCAAGCATGTAAATGCATGAAAAGCATTTTTAAATTGATATGCTTCATCAAATATTTCATATATTTAAAATCTGTTCATATGATATTTTCAATATACCTATACCACACTCTATCAATATAAGTTCATTAGAAAAAATGGACTTTTGAATCCATTAAAAAATTTCACCTTAATATTTTGTTGGAAGGTAATATAATATGATAATCGGATAAATTAACTGCTAATTGATAAAGAATATCTTAATATTTTTGTTATTTTCACGCTTTCACAATGCAAGTCTATTTGATAGAAATATTTGATGTATATGTTCCTTCACAATAATGTCAACGAGATATAGGCTTAAAGTTGATATTTTTCTTTATTATAAATCTTATGTTAATCGGATAGATTATCCTCAAATACAAGAATAATGATTTTTCTTTTTAAGACTTCTTTGCTTTGACAATGATGGAAGATTAAATGAGATTAAATGTTAACAAAACGTTTTGAGAAATATGATTTTTACAGCAAAATTTTCTGTGCAAGCTAAAAAGAGAGTTTTACCGCTTGATCATTGTTAGTATCTTGTGATATTGGCTATATTTAACTTATCAATAAATTGATAAACTCCGATTTTCTCTACATCTTGTTCCATTAATTTCATGGGATCCGTATTTTGATAAGTTGTACTGTTAGCTCTTGTATGTCAGGAATATGATAATAGTTTTATATTTATATTAATTTAATTGATAAATTATATGTTTAGTAACTTGAAGCCATTCTAAGTTAAATGATTTCAAGTTCGCTTATTATTTTGTGTGTGATTGAATTACAAAAATTGCTTATGGTTTGCTTAATCAATCTTATTTCAACGTTAATAACCAATGTAATATTTTTATTTCATGAAAGATAATAAAATTAAAAAATATGGAGCATAAGCAAATACGTAAAGCATAAATATTCCTGCATAAATAAATTATAGAGGAGAATTCGAATGTTATAATTTCATGACGAAGCATCGAAAAAGATTACTATCATTTTGCAAATTGTAAAATATTGCACCCTTTAACAATTTTGTATTCATATTACCAAATACTTTGAATGCAAATAAAGTTGTATTGTGTACGATAATGCATCAAAATATTTAAGTATTTTGAATATCACACCCTTTATACTTTAAAATAATGAATGCAAATAAAACTTTAAAATTTCTTTTATAAAATATTTAATCTAAATGAACTACATAGATAAACAAGGATAGAATATATGAATCAAGAACCGATAAAAATGCAATATTATAAAAAAAATAAAAAATCAGAGTATAGGATTTTGCTGCTATCATTTTGTTTCAAGAAGTCAAAACGCTAAGTTGACTTAATTTAAATCGGTTTTCTACAAGACAAAGAAATGTAAATAGTTATTCGTAACTATATTACCTATTAAAGGAAGAATATTTTATAAATTTATAATATAGGATTTTGAGAAATTTTATATGCGTTAAAATATTTAAATTTTTTAGTTTCTCGTATTATATTTTCATTTTAAATATTCTTACTATCAACTACTTATTTGATTGTTATTTATTTTAATTATTGTTTTTACTTTCTAAATTGCCGAAGAAACTGCAAAATTAATATTTCAAATGAGCGTTCAAATATGTGTTTCTTAAAAGTTTTAAAGCATTAACTAGTAAATAATATTTTGAAACACAGATTTTGATATTTTAAATTATTGAATAGTTGATAGTATGTAGTTTCAGATATTAAAGAAAAAGTTAATGAAGCAGCAAGTATTTTTGATATAATAAGAAAAATTTAAGATAAAAATATCTCACAAAATTTTTTTATGTTTCTTATAAACAAAATTTATTATTTCAAAACTTATCAATATTAATTCTGATAAAAGTAAGGTGATTTGTAAGTTTATTTATTTTTTTACGGAAAATTTTATCATCATTTGAAATTATCTCACTTATATATCATCTACTGGAAACATTTCTCATTATTTTCATTTGGGTAGTAGACATTCGTCTCTTAATCGAATTCAGTTGTATTCCGTCCGAAAAGTAAACTATAGATGAACTTGAAGAGGATCAATTTTAATGAAAATGAATTAGTTTCAATATTGATAATTTATAGATGAATTCGTGCTATTTTTTAATGTTCATATTCATATTTACATTTTAGAATAGCACGTTTAAAAAAATATCCTCATTTGAAATTATTTATGAACAAATATAATCAAACTAACTCTTAATATTTCTCTAGAAGCAAAGGTATTTTTGTTACAAGTATCAAGTTCTTCAATTTTTTAAGAAGTAAATCTAAATTATAATCAATAGATAATAATAAAATGTATTATGAAAAATCATTTTATGAAATCTCTTTATGAATTCACAACAATTTATGACTGAACATGTTGGAACAAATTGATCTGTAGTTCAAATGATCTTTATTGTAGCTATAATCCGTATCACACTTTTCATTCGTAACTTACAAAAATTGTTACAAAACTTTTCAAACTACTTGAAATGTCAAAAATGAATTTACAATTTTAAAAAAAAAGTTTTGCTGATTTAGAATAAATACATGTGTAAATGGATTTCTAAGTGTATGGAAAAGAGATTTTTCAGTTTGTCGATATGTGAATTTGTAACAAAAATAATTAGGCACTTCGCAAAAAATCAGTTAATAATACAAATGTAGTGATAAAGACACACATTTTTTTCACACAAAGAGGATTCTTTCATTATCAATTATTGCATACAAAATTTATTACTCTTACTTAATAATTTATGTTAACCTGAGTAATAATGTTCATATTTAAAATTCATTAATATTTTTGGATAGATATTAAAATGGTATAGTTTCTTGATTAACTTAAAACTACACAAATTAAAAAGCAAAAGCATTGTAACTCCTGTTTCTAATGGTATTAAACTAAACACATATCAATAAAATATTGTAGAAATATTCTTCAAATATAATCATACAATAAATACCAATAAATATATTGTACTATTTATTTTCATGTGTGTTTTTTAATATCACGTTTGTAATTTATAATCACACATTATATGTAAATATAACTATTTAGTCAGCTGATACATTTTCGTTTTTACCACATCATTGATATTAATTGTGTTTTAGTACACCAAATATTTACCATCCAACAACAAGAATTTTGTTTTTTGTTAATCTTATTTTTGATGATCTTGTAAAATTAATATAAAATAAAACATAATTTTCAATTAGAATGAATTCATTGTGAAATCAATATACAAGAGAGAGAGAGAGAGAAAAGTGATATTTAATACATAAATTAATTGAAAATCTAACTAAACTAATAATTAAACTAATAATCCAATTAACATTTGGAAATAAAAATCAGTCTTGCTATTATATTCAAAAAAGTTTTCAAAATTTTTATGAAAAAGCCCTTTTTTAAGTTATAGAACATACATGATCTGCGTTGTTTGTTGGAAAAATAATTAATATTTTATGAATATTCTATTAAAAAAGTTACATAACTATGATATATCAATTATTAAAGAAAAAACATAATATTGAATGAAAAATCATACATAAAATATTTTTTTAAGAAATGTATGCAAAAAGTGCATTAAATTCAAATTTCTCATTTTTCAACTGACTTCTAAAAAACAGAAATTTTCATAATAGATAAAAAATATTTAAACTATTTAAAAATACTGATTAGCACATTATTTTCAAAATTTAAGTTAATTATTAAATGTAAACATAATATTTTGACAATCACAATAAATAAAATATGGATCTTAGGAGCTGTTACTACAACCATTAAGGTAAGAAGCTACGAAAGAACAGGAACATGATAGAAGAAGCAAATTTAGTACAGGACTGATTAAAACATAAGAAAAGTAAACAGAGACAAGTAACTGATGTACTATTGAGTGTCTCGGAAAAATTCTTTAAGTGAGTCTTGAAAACACATGGTTCCTTGTGACAATCTGTCTTCTTATTCAACAAGATTGGTTGTTGAGTTTCTTAAAAAACATATGTGATAAATGACAGAAAATCTCTCTTTTTATCATATCTATCTATGTAAGATTTTGACTATTTTTAATAATAAAAAAATATAAAAAATATATATGATAAAAAAATATATATGATAAAAAAATATCCGTAGACATTCGTTTTACATCGAACATAAAATTTATGCATAAGTGTTGTGGAAATGCATTAAAGGGATTAAATAATGATAAATGCATATATAAAAATATAAAATATAAAGCTAGATATAAATATAAAGCTATGAATGATTTAAGGAGTTAACTTTTATAAGACATGACAATGGAATCACATAGATGCTGGGCATGTTTGATGCCATTGTTAATATTATGTAATTCCTAATAGTTAGATAGTTTGAAGTGCCTAAAATTGAATAATATACCCAGGAATATATTTAGTTCATTTTAATCAGTCTTTTTTTATTTAACATTAATGAAACCTATAAAATGATCGATACATTAAACAGTACAATTTCTAAAAATATTTATAACTTTTTTTTAAATTTAGCGTATAAATTTATAATATTTTATTATAAATCATGTCCCTTTATTTTCTTCAAGTTTTTCATATATAATATTAAAATATTTTTAAAAAATTCCTTTTTATTCTTTATTTTGCAGGAAAAATTTTCGTCGATGTAACAGACTATGTTTTAAATACACGATAGCATATTTATTAATTTTGAAATACGTTAGCTACAAAAATAACATTTATTCCTTTAAGAAAAAATAACATTATTTTTATAAAATATAGTTACAATTAGTTATTGGTTAAGAAATAATCTTTTTTTAACAAAACTCAAAGCTTGTAAACCAAAGACAAAAATATAACAAAGATTTTATTTTAATAGACAACTATTGCAGACAACCATAAAAAGTAATTTGGAACGATAAAAAAACAGTATCAGACCATTATTTATGGAACGATCATCTGGAATTTTAACAAAATTCCAGTACATTGCTAAGGTTAATTAAAAAGTGCTTGCGATAATTAACAAAATGTGTCAAGAATGTTGCTTAAACTGTCAGTTCCTGGCCCCTTAATGAAGGCAATTATTGGAATCTTTTCTGAGTTTAGCGAGTAACAATTGATGTGTTTGAAACTTTTCGTTCAAAAGAAAAGAACGGAAACAATTTTTTACAATTTGTCTCCTATAAAAATTTTTTTTGTTTTTTTTTACACACATCGGTTTTTTTTATCATATATTACGTATTTCTTTAAAAAAAACTATTTTTTGTTTTCAATAATAATATCTTAGAAAAAAAAATTCTGTAAAAAAACTACTTTTTTAAACATGGTAATATTTTTATTAATTACTTAGTTTAACATTTATGATTATTTTGCCTTATATTATGAAATATTTGTCTTTGTTAGTAATTTCGTGGAATATAACTATCATAACTAATTGATTAAAAAAAGAAATTCTGAAAATAATATATAATTTATATTATGGCTTCTATTTTCTAAATATAGCATACACACAGGAACTTTACAAAAGTAAAAATATATGTTACTTGTTTTATTCTTGAAATATATAGTAGTAACATCTACAGCATGTAAGTCATTTATGGAAACTTTTATATTTTATATTCAATTGGGACTTTACACCATTCATCTTTACACTGATGCCATGAATCCAATTTTCTTTTACTTATTACATTTTAATGATATAATATGAAACTTAAAACAATTATCCACACACACACACACACATATCATGAAGAGGACTGAATAGGAATCACTCATATCCTATGTGAACGTAATTTATTCTAGCATATTGTATCAGTTGTCAAATTTGTGTGATATTGTTGCAGTTAATGTCTTTTCAACTGGTTTAGCTTTCAAATATCATATTTTATTGAGTAGTCTATGAATAGAAAGTAGTATTAACAAATATTTAACAATATAATGTATCCAAAACCGAGGAAAATAATCTGAATAGATATCTATTGCATAAAAATAAGTGTTTTCGTATACATAATATACTATGCACTTTGATTTGACAATATATATACATATATATATATATATATATATATATATATATATGTATATATATATATATATATATATATATATATATATATATATATATATATATATATATATATATATATATCTATATATATATATATATATATATATATATCTTATATATATATATATATATATATATATATATATATATATATATACATATATATATATATATATATATATATATATGTATGTATATATATATATATCAATAACTTATAACATGTTTTAAAAATATGTTTTTAAAAGCTAAGCGCAAAATTGATTTAAAGTTTATTAGGAAAAAAGTAAATCTAATAATTTATAAACTTAAAATAAATTAATATTTACGGTAAAATGTAAATTAAAATATTGTTAATTTTAAAATTGATCTATATATATATATGCAGAGAGAGAGAGAGAGAGTAATTGTGAATTTTATCTCAATTAAATTTTTTCAAATTTGTAAGAAGCTTAGTCTTTTTCTTTCATTTTTTTCTTTCTAAAATTTACCGGTGGAGGGGTGACGAAATTGTGGTCAATTTTTAGTCAGGTATGTAATAAGTATTTTCTTGTTACCCCGAGGGAGTTTGAGAAATTATAATTTAGAAGGAATGTAAATGTATCTCCCATATCTATTAGATTATTCGAGAGGCATTATTTTATTTGGAATATTTGGCATTACATTTATTTTATTGGGCCCAGTCAACATTAGTGAATGAAATGCTTTGTCATGTCGAGTATAGAACACATAACGTTTTGGTTATGTGTATGAAGTTACTCTCAATCAGCTGTTTACAGCATACATTTCTTGAAGTTCGCAGTAGGTAGTTATAAAAATTATATCAAATTATTATGTCAATGATACCTCAAACTAGAAAAATATAGGAATCTCTTTTTGGACTAATGCATTGTTTAAATTATACTGTCCTTCGTTCTGTTTGTCTACTACTACGTTTTTAAACTCGTTTCTAAGATTATTTTTTATTTGCTATTATAAATATAGATTCTTATAAGTAGTGCTGATGATTCCTGGACTTCACATTGGTGTTAAATTGTTTGGAATACTCCCCCATCGCAAATCACCAGGTACTTTTGAACCACGGTTAGGTTACGGCTCTCACCTGAGCTGGAACTTCCTGCTCTCCAAATCCACCTGGTCCCTAATAAAAATACTTTGGATATAGCCGATTTATGTAGATGCTTCTCAAGCCCATGATACTCCAGCAACCAAGTGATGCAGAATATCATCATCATCCCATTAAGTACCCATGATTAAATTTTCCTTTGTTTTTCTTATCTTAAATGGAAGTTGCCTGATTTCAGTTTAATATCATTTTCTTTATACAGCTTCTTTTTTCCTTAGAAACATTTTGTTGTCTTTCCCATATCAATTGATATTTAATAATGAATCACAAGAGCAGAAAATTTGTGATAGTAGTCATTTTGAATTCGATAATCTCGTTTATAAGGGCAAGGAAATTTAAGGAAAAGCTATGATGTGACTTCTAGAAAAATCAGAAGCTTTTGATTTGATTGATCTTTTGTCACAATAGTAGAGTAGCTGGAAAGGGAAAAGTGTCGAATTCATTACCTAATCTTCGTTTTTAGAGAGTAGTGAAATTTTTACTTGCGATGTCAAAGCATAAAACTTTATCAATTGATGGAAAAATTTTATGTAGTATTGTAAGATAGTATAAAAATCTCTCAATACAGTAAAAATTAGGATTTACATGTAAAAAATATTTGCACAATCCGACTAAGGATAATTTTGAGGATGTTCTGAGTTAAAAAGGTTAATAATTCAATATAGTTCCACTTCATCTGTAAATTTTCCAAAGATTTTCTGAAAAAAATTTGTACTGGATTTGCATGCTGTAATAAGTCGATGGATTGTTTTAAGAAAAGACATAGAATAGAATAGAATTCTCAATTGAAACAAAGTATTGAATCAATTCAAATACCGTGACATAAATAATTTAAAGTTATGAGTTATAAGCGATAGAAACTCACAAGATAACAGTTACTGTCCATATGAAATTGTTATTTCCTTCTGTGCGAAATCCCTTGATAGAGTTTTTTGCTAACGAGTGAAATGTTCTGAAATGTACGATCTATAAAATTCCATTAATAGCTATTTCCTGTTGTTATATATTATTAGCGAGTGAATTTACCTCAAATATTAGAAACGTGTAAAATATTTGTTTTTGATTGTGATTATAATCGAAAATTTCAAATTCAAACATTTTCGATGAGGTAATTTTAAGAGGGTAAATGCAACAATAAAATAATCTCAAACTATCCTTTTAAATAATAATTGATAAATAGATCTCAAAATCATAGGACATACTAATATAAAGATTTTATTTTGCCACCAATTTCTATAAACATTTTTCAGTGTATAAACAGGTTTGTTATCGAAATGTAAGTTAAATTTGATATTGAAATTTTTCAGTAGAATAATATTTTATAAGATAAATCTTAAACTCTAATGTAAACGCATATCAAACAATGCATTCCTAGAAAAATACTTGAATAAATTTACAATTACAATTGCTTCTAAAACTATAACAAAAATCTTTCAAGATAGCAGATATAAAGAGGAAGAAAAGTGCTGATAATAAAAATTTAAAATAAGCAAAGGAAAGTTTAAAAAAAATCATGTGTCTTTATAAATACTTAATTTTGAAGATATTTGAAATAAAATTCAAACTAATAGCATTAAAAAATAATGAAAAATACAAAATTGCAAAATTTTATGCATTTTTGCATTGCATTTAATGAAAATTGCCATCAGTATTTAATGGTAAAGCGAAGTACATAGACAAAATCTAATTGTTATCGAAAACAGGATTACATTGTTATTCTTTGAGCATTACTTTTACTCTAAGAATTAACTCAGGAAAAAGAAAAGGAATTTTAAAGGATAATTAATTTCACGCTTTGTATTTTACTGAAGCAAAATATGAAGTAAATATCATTATGAAATATAATATCTATTAATAAACTTTTAAGACATTATCTTGAATATATTCACAAATAGATTTTAAATAAA
This sequence comes from Latrodectus elegans, assembly GCA_030067965.1. Classification (NCBI taxonomy): domain Eukaryota; kingdom Metazoa; phylum Arthropoda; class Arachnida; order Araneae; family Theridiidae; genus Latrodectus; species Latrodectus elegans. The sequence goes on from CM057822.1 coordinate 57,049,166, forward strand.
AAGATGAGAATTTTTTTTAAATATTTTATTAAATTTCTTTAAGGGTATGAAAAATAAAATATGACATTATTTTGCTCTTAGTTAATATATAATTCAGGAATACTGAACTATTGCTCTGAACATTACACACTAAGAATATTACAAATTCATACTACAATCACTCTCTTTCATATACATTGAATGATATATCATTAAACTATCTTATTGAAAAAGAATTTTGATCTAAAAAGAAAATCAATGTAGGTAAATTTTACTGACATCTTTCAAAATTTATATTTCAAGTAAGTATTAGTAGTAATGATGGTACTTTTTCATAAAAAATAATTGAAATTGTTATGAAGTTTATTACAAATGACTATTTAAAGATAATACAATGCTAATATTATAAAACTTTCATTATATCACTGAATTTTAAAACATTGAAGCCTTTTTAGAAAGTTCAATGAAAATGGAATATCACCTTAATTTTTCTTAACTAGTTATTACGTTGGAAATTTTATTTCCTTAATGTTTTCTTTAAAACCAACTGAAACATGCTTCATACTCATCTAATGCAATAAAATATATAGTATTTTATGCTAATGATCACTTTCCATTTTAGATTATTAATTTTATTGATTATTTATAGAAATTCATTATAATTTTTAATATTTATAAGCAAATTCATTAATATACACCTTTGAAGGAAGAATCAGGAAATAACAGATCAAATGTAAATATTCAAACTGATGATTACTGAGCAAAAATTTTAAATATTTACTATGATAAGCAATTATTTCTAAAATAATCCATAGTTTTATTACACGTATATCTTCTGATTAAAAATAATATATATCAAACAATTTTATAAAAGTAGATTTACAGCATTATAATGCATAATATGTTTGACCTCGGCATAAATAGAAAACGAATCATGAAGTTACTAGGTGACATAGAGGAAATAATTGCCGTTACTATGGCTTTGAGAAGGTTTATTTCGTGCCCGACAATAAGTAATTAACTGGAGAGCCCCATCCTCTTTCCACGAACAGGATCGAAATCCTTGACTCTATATCCCGATTACCGAATTGACATACGGGGGTCGGTAAATACGCCTTATTCTCCACCGCAGAATGCAATAAGATGTTTGCATCCTTCGGCAGGGATTGATTGAATGATGACATCTATAATAGCTGTGCCGAATGTTTGTTTAATTGGAGAGAATTCTCTAGATGAAGGGAGAGGTAGATATATTCAATAAACATTGGGAAAGGAATTTCCATAGACGAAATTGGAAATTCGCAATTTACAAATTAACAAAGAAACAGTTTTATCTATTTTTTAAAAAAAAATTATTGAACTAATTCATATGAAATTAAATATGAATGAATTAGAGGAATTTGATAAGATGTTATTAAATATGAATGTAACTGATAAAAATGTATTTGGCATGAATAAAAAGAAAAAATATTATTTTTGAAGAAAGTGACCATCAATTTAATTAAGTTGCTGCTGAAAAAAAAATTATTTTTAAAGAAGTAAATGGTAAACTAGTCTTAAGAAAAAATAATCATAAATGTTCCAAGCTTACTTGATTAATATTGAATATTAGTTTTAATTCGGGTGTGGTATTTCATATTACCACAAGAATTATTTTCAGTAACATATATTACTTCCTATGAGTCTTTTATTGTTGAGATACATTTATTGTCTTAAGTTAGAATTGGGGAAACAAATTTGTAACCAAGAAATTATATATATCATTTTATAAAAGTTTTTTATTTTTCAGAGGAAATATAAAGTAAACAATAGAGTTAAATTAACTTCTGATTTTTCAAAGAAAAAAAAAAACAAATTGCTAAAAATGGTATTTTTATTAATTCATGTAAAACTTTGATTCATTTTTGATTGGAATCAATTAATCCCAAATTGGGATTTTAAATAATTTTTAAATGGTTGCTTATTTAAATTTATTCACTTAGGATAAAGAAGCTGAAGGCTATGATAAAAAATTCTGAAAACTAAAGGTAATCATTCATGATTTAGCTATTGTGTAAGAAACATTAATTTCATAATATTAAATATTCACAAACATTTCTTGAATTTCCCGAAGATGAAATGTTCATTGTAATTTAGAGATTTCCTAATCTTAAAATAACTCATTTTCACTGTACTTTATAATTTATAGGTCTTATGCATGAGGAAATCTTAAATAACTATTGACAATCTAATAAAATAAGTACATAATATGCTAAATATACAAAAATACAAAAAATTTAATATAAAGTTATTTAGAAATTGACAACCTAAGCAAAAATGAAAACATACAAGTAATTGAAAAGAAAGTTATTTAGAAATAGATAAAAACATTATCTACATTATTTTTCACAAATAATGCTCAAAGTTTACGTAATGCGTTGAATAAAATATTGTATATTAAAATTAAAACTATACTCCTTATTTTAAGTTCTGGAATTTTTTGAATATTTCAAGTAGATTATCAATATAAGTTTGACAAAAGAATTAATATTAAGATGGCACATTTAATAATAATATTAATACTCCTAAAATTGTACTTAAATACAAGTAATATTTCCGCTAATTTCATTAATGTTAAAGAGTTTCTCTAAGCTACCTCTAAGCTAAAACAAATTTTGGTGAAATCCTACTAAGAAAAATACATTAATTTTCTCTACACAAATGAGTAAAAATTTGCTCTATGTGTAAAAATAAAAGGAAATAAACTTTCCTAAATAACTTTCTTAAATTACTAGAAATTTATTTAGGAGTAATAACACCCACATGATAACTCAAAGTTGTCATAAATACAACAATATATCTATTCTTCATTTTACAAAATGCTTGGCATTTTCTTGACATAAAGTCAAGTATATTAAGTAAATTATGTAAAAGTATGCTTTTCCTTTTACTTAATATAGCGTTGTCATATGTAATTAAAATTTTGTTTTTAAACATTATATTTAATTTTAAGCTGTTGCTTATAAAAATACGTGGTTAGGGTTTTTTAAAACACAATATATATATATATATATATATATATATATATATATATATATATATATATATATATATATATATATGTATGTATGTATGTATGTATATATACATCTATCTATCTATCTATATATATATATATATATATATATATATATATATATATATATATATATATATATATATATATATATATATATATATATATATATATTCATACTATTATTTGAATTTATCTTTTGGGTGTCTCTTTTACGATTGTCAATACAGAAACTTTTCTTGCTACGAAACTCCTCTATTAATCGAATTTTATTTTGAAAACTGTGACAATCTTGAAAATATTCATAGAAGGTCAATTTAAACTTTTATTCTCTTGGAATTGTAAAAATAACTGTCTTTCAGCTGTCAGATATATGGGTTACTATTATAATGCAATTCTTTAATTTTTTTTACTATACTCTCCAAAAATGTCAGAAATAAAATGTAACCAAAAAATAAAATAAAATTCTATTAATGTTCTTAATGGGCAAAAAAATATAATGATTACTACCATATTTGGTATTATACTATTTGTACATGCGAAATTTCTGGTTACAAATATTTTATTCGTAAGCAAACTTTTGCTACAAAAATAATCTGCTTCTATTTCCTGTGGAAAAAAATACGAGAGATGAAATAATATTTCGTTTTAGTTTTGCCCCATGAAATTTCTCCATTCTCATTTGTATTGTAAAATATAAGAAATTATTATTGCACTATCGCCTTTAAAAATCAAAAATAAAAATGCAGCTTTACTCATGACAATATCTTTTAACATTTCTTGATTTTATGTACATTTAAAGAATATGAATAAAAGTATGTGGATTACAAAATGATTTTCTTTCATTCGAGATAACTTTATTTTTTAAAACAAACTCATCAAAACGTGGTATCAATTTAACATTGTGTATGAAGTAATCTATTACAAAAATAAATATTTTTAGAAAAGTTTGAACTTTATACTTTAATACTTACATTTATTACATTTTCCGAAATTTGAGTTCCAGTGTCTTGCCAAAGGCAAAAGTTGAATCGAAAAGAATGATCCAATCTTTAAAAAAAAATATTTTTTCTCAGTTGTTTACATGACTCTATGTAAAAAATCATTCTTATTCTCTTACGAATTGATATTGATTTGAAATAGAAGCATGGGTATAAAGCACATAGTTGCAATACGTGTTATAAGCTCTTTTTGGGAGCAAAACAAAATAGGACATTTTTCTGACCAGCGTAGTTTAAGTCACGAAGGAAAGGTATTTGAGTTGAATCAGGACCTTACATACGTGATTGCATCCCTTTTTCTTGCTACATGACCTTCTTTTTTGATTAGATTATTTCAAGAGAAAATTGTACTGAATACAGCTTCCTTTATTCTATTAAGTACAGCTGAATATGATTTGCTTAAATTATATAAAATAATTTATTATTTTTTTTCAACTTTTAATATCCATGATTATATAATTTTAAATGCTAAAATGCTCCACACTTTTTCAATACCTACAAAAGCATATTTGCAAGAACCGATAACAGAAGCAAATAAAATAATTAGAATAAATTATTTAATAACATTTAAATACATGTGTTATTTTATTTTTCACTTCATAAAATATGTAGTTGCAAATTCAACATTTTGTTTTTTAAGAAATTTAAAATATGTTTCTGAATTATTCTGAAAATCATAAACTCATAAAGCGAAAATAAATTAAACAAAAACATAAACTATTATTTTATATAATGAATCATTTATTTAAATTATTGCTTTGCATAAATTATTGTTTCTTTGCCAGAAAGTTTTTGAAATTTAATTGCAAATTACTTTTCAATGCTGAAAGAAAAAATAATAAACAATTCTAAAAAAATGGATACGTTTTTATTTTATGGAGATTCCGTTTCAATTTAATTTCATCAAAGCCGGAGAAACTTTTATTTGTTCAGAAATAGAAAGAATATTACTTCTTTAAATATTTCTTTTGAATACTAAAGATCCAAAAATGTTAGTGTCTTAGATCAATAGGCATTTTTTCGAAATCAATTTGAAAGTTACTTACAATTTTTTAACTTAACTATTGCTACGTTTATCAGTTTTCTTTATTTTTGTGGAGTACATTTTTAGAGCAAAATTGTTTTCGAGAGCCCACTTTTGATTGCTAGTAGTTGGATTGATACGTGTCTGGAATGGAAATGGTTCTGTATTTGTCAAAGAATGTAAATATTTTTATAAAAACTTTAGAAAAAGAGGGAAAATATAGATTTCCAGTAATAACAGTTGTACGTACATTGTTTTATTTTTCGCAGAAAGTGCTTTCAATGGATTTTGCAAGTTTCTCAAGAATTTCTATGGACAATTTTCAGATAAAAATACTTCTCTGCTGGAATAACATTTCTTTGTATATCAGTGCCTAAACATAAATACTTGTGCATAGAAATGTGTTTCATTATTTCTCAGAAAAAATGAGACATTTTACATTTGCTCTTATAAGTATAACTAAAAATTTTTAACATTTGTATTATTTCTTTAACCTATAGTCATATTGAAAGCAAGTAAATGTTAAACTAAAACTATAACAAAATTAATAATTGTTTTCTTTTCTTTATTTATATAGGATAAAATTTTTTTATTAAAAAACAGATTTGGAAAACTACAGAAAAGGTTTTGATTTTATGTGTATGAATGCTAGCGTAAGAAAATGCTATTTTTTGAAAAATATTACTATATCTTATAATTAATAAGATCTTTCCTAGATCTTAAGCAATTTTGAAGTATATTTAAATAGGAAAAATATTTTTAATTGAATATGATCATATTACTTACAAGGACAGTAATCACAATAAAAAGGAAAATCACTTAAGAAGACTTTATGTTCGTGAGAGAGTGTTTTTAATTTAACAGTTCAATCTTTATTGGCAAACTATATATATAATGTCATGATAATAGAAAGATTATGTTTATATTAAAAGCCGTTAATTATTTTAGAGAAGTGCTTAATTAAAGTATTTTACAGATATGTTTATAATTTCTTATCACAAAAAATAAATTATTTAACTGTTTATTAACATTTATTTAATAATATTATTAACTTTATTTAGATTTTTTATTTTAGCATTTACATCATAACTATGACAATTTAGTGTATATGAAAATAACACTGGTCAACAGTGGTTTTGGTGCCAAAGATTTTGGAGGTGATTTTATATGAATTCGATGCACTGAATCCAAATATGCCATTAATTTTTGCCTATCAGCTTGAAATTTTAAGATATCAACATTTTAATGAATCATGCATTACACTATTTTAAAAGAAAAACAATGGTTTAAACAAACAAATTAAACAGGGAATTTTTATTATTTTACATAGATATTGCTTATTAAATACAAAAGAAAACAGAAAAAGTCATGATTTAAACAAATTACTCACTGAACATTTCGGAAACTTCTTTTGCGTGACATTCTTGAATGTATTTTGGAACAATTCTGTTTTAAAGTCCAGCAGTAATCTGCCATCATGTGAGTATCCCATCTTCCTTGATAGCGATCCTCCATACATTTTATATCTTGGTGAAATCATTCACCTTGCTCCTCACTATTGTTTCCTAAATTATCAGGAAAACGGTCTAAGTGGCTATGTAAATAGTGCACCTTAATGCTCATGTTACACCCAAGGGATCTGAAATTATTCAGCATTTCATTGACTAATTCAACATAGTTTTCAGCTTTGTGTTTACCCAGAAAATTTTGGACAACTGAAACAAATGAATTCCAGGCTTTTTGTTCAATCTCATTCATTGAATTTATGAAGTCAGGGTCTTTAATCAGCTGTCTTATTTGTGGGCCATCAAATATTCCTGCTTTAATTTTTTCCATACTCAGCTGAGGCATTTTTTCCCTATATATGCAAAGCATGATCCATTCTTATCAAGAGCCTTTACAAACTGCTTCATTAGGCCCAGCTTGATATGCAGTGGTGGAAAGATGATTTTCTCTCGTGGAACTGAAGGATCGTTGATGATATTCTTTTCCCCAACATCCATGTTTTCTCTCCTAGGCCACTCTTTTCTAACCCAGTGTTGCGTTTTGTCTCTGCTATCCCAGAGGCACAAGAAACAAGGATATTTTGTGTGGCCACTTTGCTGTCCAAGGAGAAAGTTTACCATTTTTAAGTCTACACAAATCATCCATTGGTGTTCACGATACTTTATTTTTTCCAAGACCAAAGCTATGGTGTCATATTGCTCTTTCATTTTCGTTGAGTGAGCAATTGGTATTGAGCCATATTTGTTCCCATTATGTAGAAGAACACATTTCAAACTTCGCTTTGAGCTGTCAATAAATAGGCGCCAATCATCTGGAAAATATTCAGGAAGACCCATTTTTACCAGGAGTTCTCTAACAGCATGACAAAATACAAGATTTTGTTCTTCAGAGAAAAAAGGTAGCAGATCTTTCTCCCTTGTGCGATAGAATGTAATTTTCGTTCATATATCTCAGTCATATATCTCATATTGTTTGTCTTCTTTTATATAAAATGAATTAAAGTAAATTTTTTCCTTCAACCTGGAAGCCAGTAATTCAGAAGCTTCTTTCGACAGATTGAGATCTCTAGTGAGGTCATTTAACTCATCTTGGTTGAAACATTGAGGAATTGATGATATCGTTTCAAAATCGATGTCACCTTCAGTAGTATCAGAATTCTGATCAGAGAGACAGTAAGCGTCCTCACAGAGTTCTGGTAGCTGGTGGAAAGTTGGAATTGGCACTTCTTCTGAGTGAGGGATAGGGCGTCTTGCAGAGACTAAATCTGGATAAGTCCACTTATTACGGTTCTTTCGGTTGATTCCAGTAATATTTACTAGGCAGAAATAACAGTCATCAAAGTGAATTTTTGGTTTTCGCCAAACCATTGGTGCACCGAATTTCTGGCTTTTCCTTTTCCCGGTAGTCCACTGTCGTAAATGCTCTGTACAAGTTTTACAGACAATATGTGGTGCCCAGGTTTTATTCTGATCACCAAGTTTAACACCAAAATATCCAAGATAAGCCCTCTTTACAAAGTCACTAATAGATTTTCTGTTTTCCAGTAGCGTGTATTCTCCGCATATGTAGCAAAAAATATCAGGATGATGTACACAGCTTCTTCTACTTCAACTCATTTTATTTCTATTCAACAACACAAATACTTAGATTTACTTTTTAACAACTCGTTACTAAAGAGAAATTTCATATGACGCTAACCTCTATCTGCACCGCCGGAATTCACGAACTATTCTCAACTTTCAACTGCGGTTGAAGCTTTGTAGGTCACTTCAGATAGTGGACAGACATCTCCATCTATCGGATTTCTATGGAACTAACTGGATAGCACTAATAAGTAGGATTCAATCCCATTTATTAAGAATTTGTCAACTAATCAGTCATATATCTCATATTGTTTGTCTTCTTTTATATAAAATGAATTAAAATAATAATTTTTAAAAATAATAATTAGTTATTTCCTAAATATTATTATTTTAAATTCAATTGTTTACAAAAGAAACTGACAATAGGACAAATATACAAGAATCTTTCCCTGTATAAATTTTACAACACTTGTACTTGAAAGTACTAAATAGAAAAAAAGCATTGATAGATAAGTGAATTTATCTAAACATCTAGAGCTGTACAGAAAAACTGCTTTCATATTTAGATTCAGCAATAAAAATATAGTTAAAATCTACTCTTAAATCCTAAGCACCAAAAAAAAAAAATTTTTTTTTGTAGGCCTGTGTAATTTATAGTTTGATATCATCAGAGTTTATAATTATTGATAAAAAGATACTGAGTAACAAGAGCAGTCAAAAGTTCTAATTTTTAATTGCACTTTGCTTAGGGAAAATAACTATTAATTAATCTCTGCTTTGATTTTAATTTATTTTATTCTATGTTATACAAATTTTTTGGCTCATATAAATTTTTAAATACATAATACACGTGCATTTATTTACTGTATTCAAGTTACATTCTGTTTGAATATAATATAGTGAAGAATTATAAAAATAATAAATACAAAATCTGATTTACATGTAAAATATTATCTTGACATGAAAACATTTAGAGTACCCTCAGTTATCAGAGTCAATTCAAAAAGCTTCAAAAAGCATATTCAAAGCTTTTTTAAATTAATTCTATAAATATATACATGTAAGTTATACTAAAAAATGGTATTAAATGTCAATATTTTAAGGATAAATAAATGGGGTTTTCTTTTGAAACACATGCTTGGTAATGTATAATAATTTAAATATCAAATATTGATTTAATTTAGATATATAGTGCAATTTTACTTTTTTCTACTGTAATTTGTAATTTTTGATCATATATTTCTCTTTATTCCTCGTATATAATATGAGCTTATCTAAACTCACTTTTCAATTGATTTCAAATAAACACTGTATGTTATAATTGTGTTAATATTTACTTTAAATGCTGCTCGTTTTCTTGTATACTGTACTATAATATTGCATATAATTAATTCTTAATAACTACGTATTGTTTATTTTAGATTTATGAAAATAAAATTTAAAGTTTATCGGGAAATTATGAAAAACTATAGATTTATTAATACAATTATAGGTATATACGTTTTTGTCATTTCATACTGAATAAATCTTATGTTGTGTTTTATTCTGTACTTTGAGTAAGAAATAAGTTTAGATTGAACTTGTATCTTCGGCAACCAAATTAAGCACTATTCTCTGGTTACGCATATATCTCCCATTCTCTCTGTTTACTGAATCTCTTTAATTACCTTCTCCAAGATTCAGGAAATTCCTTCCTCTTAAGTAAACAATTGAGTCGATTCCCCAAATCAGTCGTTACAGTAAGCTATAAATATATTACTGCATTCGACGATGCAAGACGAAACATCTTTGCGAAATGTTTAATGGGAGTTTGGCGACCAAAGTATATTTCTTAAGATGTGATATTTTGTGTAAGAAGTGTGTATTTCAAAGCAATTATTTTTTGTCTTACATCAAGCATTATATAATTGTCTTATTAACTGTCGAAAACGAAAAAATGCAGGATTTGTGTTGTATCGCGTGTATAAAATATTAAATAATTTTTGGTTTTTCATAAATTTTAAGTTCAATTTTAAGTTAAAATAAAACTTTTTAACTTTTTAATAAAAAATTAAAAAATGTAAATAAATAAATTAAATAAAATAATATATATATATATATATATATATATATATATATATATATATATATATACAAAAAATGCATGTATACTACATAAAAAAGTTCTTTTTTAGCATCCAGTAGCTAAGGTTTAAATATAATAAACGCTTACATTTCTGTTCTCTCATTACATAAGATATGTTCTTGAAACGAAGAAATTTTCTGACATCATAGATGGTCAAGTAAGCATTTAACATATAGCTGTAAAGTCACTTATTTTCTAACATTAACGAGAAAAAATAATTTTGTATTGAAAACCTCTGTTGTTGTTGTTTTCGTGTTCCAGCTAGGCTGTCAAATTGGAGTGCTCTGCTTTACTTTTCCAACTGAACAGAATTTGGTGTGGAGTCCAACTTCTTCAGTACGCACACATGTCATAGGGACCCGTATATAGGGTAGGCAACCATTCACACTTCATTTACACATAAGGAAAGAACGAGGACAGGATAGAGAGAGAGAGAGAGAAGTTACATCCATACCTGAACCAGGAATCGAACCCAGGACCTCCCTATCCGTATTCAGACACACTGACTACAAGACAAGTGGGCCATCATTGAAAACCTCTCTCCACTAAGTTTAATCTGAACTAGAACTTTTATTTAGCGAACAAATTTATCACTGTATGGGAGACATTATTTCATTTCAGTAAGGTTGAATATAATATTATATGGAGTTTTAAATGCTTTCATTTTTGTTTCATGTTACTTAACCCCTTGACTGACGAATTAAATGGAATTTGATGCGACAAAAAAAACTATTTAATTTCGCTTAATTGAACTACACCATCAATTTACACCATCATCCCCACTTTCATATAATGCATCCGGCTTATACATGTTACGGGGATTATTTATAATCTTTACTAAACTCAAATATTGGCTAGTATAACATTCACCGTGCGAGACTTCTGCTAAACTGAACTCTTACTTTCAGTGTGCTTTTTTAAATGAGAATCGTCGAACGAGTGAAGCAACTATGTAATCTAATTGTAACTTGCACGGCGTCCGCCGAAAGAAGCGCTTGACGAGTCTGACTCGTCAAAGTCTGTGATGGCCCAGGAAATCAATGACGAGTCAGACTCGTCAAAGTCAGTCAAGGGGTTAATTAAATATATTATTTGTTCAGTTTATTGATATTAGCAAGGTGTACTTATAGTAATAGAGTCCTGAAATTTATATCAATTTAATAGCAATTTAAATGCTAAGTAATTGTAAACTTACATCATAATTAAAATAAGAATTTAGTTTTTGAAAAGCAAATGATGTTGAAATATGCATATTTGACTAATTTAACTTTATTTTAAAAAATATATTCTAACTAAGCAGTTGTATTTTTAAAGTAAAAATGCCTTTCTTCATTCTTTTCTACGAAAATTATTCTATAAAAAAATATTTTTTCGAGCATGTTTTTGCTTTATGCACTCTATTATATTTTCTGGATCAGTACTTAACATTACTGCTAGGCTATTTTTTCCTAATTTACAGATTATCTGATAGCGATGATTTGATTTTTAAAATTTAAATTTAAAAAAGCAAATAGTTTGCTTCACTCAAAAAATTTCTTTCATAAAATTTGTAATTTGAAATATTTGATACGGCTCTAAATGTAGTATTTAAAAATGTTTTAAAATTATCGGATTATAAAGATAATTATATGAATTTATAATATTAATGCCTTTCGCTATTTTATGTGAAAATAAATTTATAAGAGGCTTAAATTAATTATTTCCGTTTTTAATTGTATTTATTTCATTAAAAACTAAAAAGCTAAATGGATTGAATAATAATAACTACGAAATTAATTTTAAAAAATAAATAATTAAAAATAGACATCCTGCATATTATTTATTAAAATGTGGCGTTTATTAACACTTGTTAATAGTTAATTAGTTTACATTTTACAGCGCAGTTTTTTTTTAACTAAGTTTAAAAATTGATATAGAAGGCTGAAGATTTAAATATGATAATGTTTATTGAAATTGAACAAAAAATATTAATTATTTTAAAACATAGGCAAGGAAAGTAACAAAATTCGTTGCTCAATTAAAAACAAGTATGATTTTATAAGAAGAAGCAGAATGAAATTAAATATAAAAATAATATTTATTTTGTTAAATGAATATACACAAATATTATGCAATTATATTATTACTGCCACTAAGAAATACGAAACCAAATTTTTGATGTAATAAAAGGAGCACATATTCATATATTTTACTACAAGTGAAATAGTATGCTTCTAAATATAAATCACACAAACAGGAAACTTTTTCCCGTATCTTTTAATATAAAATACTATATATATTTAATATTTTCATTATCTGTGTATTTGCTAGAAAATATATTTCATGAATATTTGATACCACGTAAAGTAAATATAAAAGCATATGAAAAACACACACTGTTAATAAAAGCATTTATTGTTTAAATTAGCAAAACACATTTAATAATAATATTGGTAAAGACTTTAAAATGAAAGAAAATATTTAACATTAGATCCGTTTAAAAAGACAACTTCTAAAATCAATATAAATAAATAGGTTCCTCACAGAAAATATATATGATAGATATCGCTTTCAGCTTTATAGATAGTAACAATTAGGTGTATGCTTAATCTCATTTTTAGCGTATGCTAAAGCTTTGTATCTTAATTCTTAGATAGTATTTCTGCAAAAACTAACTTATGTTTAACACAAACTGCCCTGAAGAGAAGTTTTTGACATTTATTTTAAACTATCAATACCAGACATCAAATAGCGCTTTTTGGTCGGGAAAGAAATATTATACCACATCTTTGTTTCTTCCAATAGAGTTGTCACTTGAAATTTGAAAAAAATATTTTGATGGTCAATTTTTTCTTCTGATCTTTCATCCAATACGTGACTAAAATGAAAATAATTTATTTGTGGATGCAAATTTTCTCAAAGAAGTTTTATGTATATTGCATTTGTCAAGCTCTATTTGAAGTATATGTATTTTTAAAATAATCTTGTTTAACCGCATATATATATATATATATATATATATATATATATATATATATATATATATATATATATATATATATTTATATCAGAAGATAATTTTCAGGCTCTATCTTTTGCATACGTCAGTTTTTAACTTTTTTCCTTTGTTTAACAAATTGGAAAATTCTACTAGACATTAATGACACTACATACTTCTTAACAGCACGATGCAAATATTTATTAAATTTCTTCTACTGTTCTGCACGTAAATATTAAGCGTTATTTCAGTACTGATGGATTTTTTCTTTTATTTTATAAACTACATAATTTAATATTACAATGTGTATATATATATTATATATATATATATATATATTATATATATATATTATATATATATATATATATATATATATAAATATATATATATATATATATATATATATATATATATATATATATATATATATTTATATATATATATATAAATATATATATTTATATATATATATAAAATATATAAATATACATTTATTTATATATATATATATATATATATATATATATATATATATGTATATATATATATATAATTTAGTGGAATATTTTAGGTAAAAATCATCATGATTATATTTAAAGTACGGTTTATAAACCCAATTGAATGTATAAAAGTGTTAACTTTGGAATAATTTACAAAAATTTTAGAGTTTTATACCAAATTTCCTGTGATAATAAAACTGTGTAAATATACAGTTGAAAAGTAGTGTTTAACTTATATATTACATATTAGTTATTAATTCTAATTATAAGTGATTGTATTTTTTATAATCAAATTTTACAGGAATGTTTCACTCAAATTAAATTTCTTTTCATATGATTTCAAACTAAAAACTGGGTACATTTTGCCTTAAATTTTGGGTAAAATGTCTCGGTTACCTCTCTCATGTTTTCCTTAGCATTATTTGGCCATTTAAAGATGAATAATGAAAGCTTCTGCAAATTCTAAAACGGAGGCTTAATCAATAATTCAATAATAAAAATCTATGATATAGAGCGATTTAACTTACATCTAATAAACTGTTATAAATGATCACTGAAAACATTATGCAGCTTTTCAAAGCAATCGGCTTAAAAATGTACTGATAAATCTGAAGAATATTTTCTGAAAATTTATTTTAAATGTATTAATAAGTTTACCTAATTATGTTTTTACTCTAATTTTGTAATATTTTTACTTTATATCCCATGAAAAATTATAATATAATACAATTTATATTAAACTGGATGTATTTAAAGTTGCTAAATATATTTATTATATTAAATAATAATTTATAGTATATCGCAGGATCACTTCAAAATTATTCTTACTAAACTACTATATTTAATCAAATGTAGCAGTATTAGGACATATTTTATGCTTATAAAGACAATTACACTTAGATTTTGCAGATTAATTTTAAAAATTGTAAATTTATTAACTGATTTATCTAAACAATTAAGTAGTGCGATAATTATAATTTTTTAGCATACTACGGATTTAAAGCAAATAAAATTGCTTGTCAGTGAAACTTTGCATTAGAAATTTCAACTGTGAATACAATATCAGGCATTTTGTAATTTATAAGAAAATAAATAAATTAAATCCAATTAAGATGAATGATCTATAAAAAAGAAATTTTCTAAAAGGGAGTTTGAGATATACTCCTGCTTAAAACCACTCTTAAGTATATATTAAGAAATATTACAATAGGCAATGATATGTACATGATAAATAGTTGTGATGCATCATAAATCTAATCAAGAGTAAAATTATCATAAATACTTATAAAGTTTTAGCTTATATAAATTTGTTACTAAAGTATATAAATTTTAAGTCATCAATTTAATAAGAAAAATTATACATCACAAGAAACTAACTTTGCTAATTAAACTGTTAAGTAATATTGAAATAATGTGTTACCTTTAAAATAATTTTTCTTGTTTAAATGTCCCAATCTTAATGTTTGTTTCATATTTATAATTATGCTTCATTGTTAAATGATCAACATGTTGAAAATTAAGAAACATGTTGTCTAACTAATCTATCGATAACATTAATCTATTAGCAAACATTTAAAAAATAAATATTGCATCATAAAATCAACATTAACAGATTGTTTGAGAGAAAAAATATTACATTTCATTGAAAAACGTTTCTTTTTCAGAAAAGAAAAGCTATTTATCATTGATTTTTTTTTTCAGAATGTTAATAATTTGGACAATTTTTCTGTCCAAAACTATACTTTTACACCAATATTTTTGTAGAAAAATGACATGTCAATTTTAATGCAGAAGCATATAATTAAGGTAAAAATGCTCTACAAAATAGACCAGTTAAAAAAATGTAATTGCCATTATATTTTATACAAAATAAATTTAATAAAATATTACTTATTATGATATATTTCGTTACATTTTATATGATAAAATAATTCTTCTAATTTATTTATAAGAATGTGAAATAAATTTCTGAGAAAATATGTATAGTTTATGAAATTTTCTAAGTTATCAGAATAAAGTACAATTATTAATCAGTACATAGAAATACGAAAATAATTTTGTTTATTCCTACTTTTGTTTTTCTCTTACTTATTATTTTTTATGAAATATAAGTTCGGAATTTATTAAAAATATTTCATAAAATGGTTTCTTCTAATATAAGTTTTTTTTTTTTCCAATCTTAAATTTTTTGAAATCCAGATAATGCTGTAAAAATAATTTCAACTTTCAATATGTCTTGGAATTTTAAAATATTTTTAATATTTTTTATACATTTTAAGACATTAAGAAATATTAGTTTATGTATTATGTGTTCACTACAATAATTCATCAGTTTCATTAGGAATGTGAAAAAATATTCAGAATGGAAAATTCTACTTCCAATTAACTATTCCTTCTAACCAAGAGAATATACTAAGGTGAATATTTAAATTCAATATAGTTATAATTTTATTAAATTAGAAAAAAAGTGAAATAACATATTGTTTCTACTTAAAATTTTCAAATAAAAATTAGTGAGCTTTAAATTTAATTCACAAAATTAGTATTATTGATGTACAAAATCTATTTTTTACAAATATACACTTTTTTCATTTATCTAGTAATATTTGATTTATAAAGAGTTATTGTCCTTTTTATTTATTTTTGACCTGTATTTTTTTTAAAAAAAACTCTCCATATATGAGATAGTAAATTCATCTGGATTCTTCATTATCATATATATATTTTTTTTACAAATGCCGAACATTAGCGCTTAAGCCATTAGTTCACGGGCTCTCAAATACTTTTCAGCAATGCACTCATACTGAGAAAGAACCTCACAATTATTTAAATGTTCAAAAGTCATTAGTTGGCCAGAGTCACACAAAACAGAGTCCTGGGAATCCACCACTCCAATCCCATAGAGATGGTCCCGCAAACAATCATGTCCAGTTAGACCTCTAAAAAGGGCCACCTCAATCTTTCTTGGAAAAACGGGAACAACTCTTTCCTCCCCCAAAATCTTCCATCTTCTTCATTAACATAATAAGCAAAAACTCAGATAGTTGTATGTTAAAATTTAAACACACACACAATCATTCTTGATGGATTATTTATTTTAAATAAAAATTGGCAGTATATATAATATTATTACTGTTATTTACATTGTAAAAATTGTTACTGATCTTTTAATAGGAATAAAATGATATTTTAGTACATTATTAGTTGAAGTAGAAACGTCAATTTGTGAAAAAGAAAATAAGAAATTCAGCTTTTTCATTCTTTATTGGGTTTTAATGTGAGGGAAGCAAAATGATGTAATGCTTATTAATTAGACATCTGGATTTTAGAATTGCGGCGAAGTACCATTGAATATAGCTGAAACATTGCTTCAATTAAACATTGCCATTAAATATTTCTAATTTTCTTTCCAGAAGATGTTATGATTATTAAATACAATGAAAAGAATTTAATTCAACAATGAAGATAATGGGTAACATATCTAATAGCTTCATAGTAGTATAAAATATCTAATAGAAAATTAAATTATTACCCAAAAAATATTAATAAAAATTGCTACATAAAATGCATTAAAAACTGGCATAGAATTCAAAAATGTAAAATAAAATTAGTATTGAAATTAAGATAGTTATTGAAAAAAACAGCAGCACATTAAGTATAACATAAAAATGCTCAAAATTTGAAATTTCCTCATTTGAGATTCCTGAATGTCGCCTATGATATTCCACAGCATGTTTCAAATAAGTAAGCAAAGTGAAATGAAAATAAAATTCATTTTATTATAAATTCGATTTAGGCTCATTAAATAACCTTTTATTTTTCAAGTTTTAATTTTATTCAATTTATTTTAATTGAATTCAAAATGAAACTTAAGTTTATATTTGTAATCAAAGTAAATATTATTCTTTCATAATTACATCCTATAATAGCAATCGTTATTTAAGTAAAGATATTGATATTCTTTACATATAACCATCTACAATTAGTTTAAATAGAAAATTTTAAAGAGAAAATATAGCAAAAAAATTTTTTATTTGGAGTTTCGAAGTGTTAATTTTGTACGCAATTTGTTCATTATTCTTGCAAAAAGTTTGATGTTTTCCATTAAATTTTTAAAAATGCTACTTAATGGTAAGATTTTTCTCTTTGTTATAGAAAAATGCTTACGATCCAACAAATATCAAGGATTTCCTTTGGAATTTAACATCAACGAATAAAATTGGAAATTAATTTATAAAATCAAAAGTTTCTTTTATAATTAAATGTCTTGTTTAATGAGTAATTTCTCTTGAAATTATCTTAAATTCTGTTTTGATTTCTCTTGAATATTTTAATATTATGTATACATTTTTTGTAGAAAATTAAAAGAAATAACATAGTTGTTGAATATGCAAAGTTAAAAAAAAATATTTTGTGTTTTGAGATATTTGAAATATAAATTGATTTTCAAAATTTCGTCATTAAATAGGGATTTTTCTTTCAAATTTTCTTATAATCTATCTGCAATTTTTAAATTTTTACAATTCTTTTTATATTGCTACATATAAGTGGTAACAATTGATAATAAACTGTAGTGACAACATATATTTAAAAATTGTCGTAAAATTATTTATGTATAACGGTATACCATAGGGTGTATTGATTGAATTTTTATTATATTATTTATTTCAATATTATTAAAATTTTCTTTTTTATTTTTAAAAAATTAAAAGTACTATAAAAATAAAATTCTGGTAAAAAAATCTGTTTCTTTAAATAATATTTTTTGTTAACAAAATTCTAGAATTTCTTCTGGTAAAAAATTGAAATGTATTCTTTGTAGAAAATTTAAAAACATAAATTCAATGAAATAAAAAAAAAACATGTAAAATGACTGATTAAACATTCAAAAATATCCATGAAAACTAATTTTATGCAATTTAAACACAATTTCTAAAGAAATTGAATGTTTAAGATATATAAATTAGGATAAGCTTATTTCAAACTTCTCCGAACAAAAGTTAAAAATTCAGACTTTAAACTCATATGTGTAAACTAAAAACTAGAATGAGCATAATATTTATGAATATTATACTTGATGATGCATTGCAGATGGCTTAATGAAAAAATAAATAAATAAATAAATAAAAATAAATAAATAAATAAATAAAAATAAATAAATAAATAAAAAATTAAGTTATTTGATTATTTGTTACATTCTGTTTTTTGAATGACTTTTTATGGATCATTGTATTCAAATATCTAAAATAATATAGTAATCAACTAATTACTAAACTGCCATTGTAAATTTTGCTCATGTATAGCTGGTTTCAAACTTCTAATACACAAGAAATGTAAAATATTCTATCTTCAATGATATAACCAGTAGAACATGTATATCCAATGAATCTTATCCTTGTGATTTATTTAAATTGACTTGGTTTCTAGTCTATGCCACACTTCGTCAATCGTAGTTGTTGGGTAAAATGAAACAGTTTTTTCTCACACAGACCTATGTCATTTTATCAAACATTTTAACAACAACAACCAATAACTAAACGTTTACAATTCGTAAGAAGTCTGTATCCAGGCCAGGATGATGAGCAAAGTTTTTCTGTTTCAAATAAGATACGAAACACGTGAATACGCGTCATCAGAATTTACAGTATCACGTTGAAAGATGGCGTTTAATAGGTATTGGAACTAAGTTAAAATGAACGGCCGTTAGATGTCAGAACTGTATCGATCACCGTTTAAATTACCGTCAATCTTAACACATATTCAAGTTGATTAACTATTGGTCATCTACACTATCACATTAGGTAAAAAGATCTTATGATGATATCGAATATAATCTGGAAATACAATTACATTCTGAAAATCCGGAGACGCCTACGGTCATCAAATTGGTGCTTTGCAGAATCAGTGCTAAACTGAAAATACATTTAATAATGCATTTTTTCTTATTTTAAAGTTTCTAATTCTTTCAAGATAAATCTAAGTAATGATTTGTTATAGTGATAGACTACTACTTCAATCTCCTCTTTCACTGTGGAATGGGATATTGCACTTTCTGCAAACAAGGAGTCCACAAAGTCTTGACTGGCAAGTAGCATAACTAACAAGTCAAGTCAATTCCATATTCGGATGGCACAAATTTTATTCCTACAAGAATGACTGGCTATATGATAAAATGCTTAATAAATGAGCAACATACCTGTTTCTATGAAATACTAAATCCGTTTATATGATGTCCTGAAATACTAAATCCGTATACAAAAATCGAAAACGATTTTTGAAAACCGATTTATTTTTATTCGAGGTATAATATATTATCCTGAGAAAATTCTATGCTACAAAACTATATCAAAATAAAATTTTATTGAATAAATTTTCAATTATGAAGTGATTCAGTTGTCATTTGTCCCTCCTGCCTAGTACGAATGTTCTGAATTGATAATCATTTGTATATCTCCCCCTATTCGAGCTTGTTTGTATTTAGATGTTTATATGTTCAGTTATTCTTTTTTTGCAATTTAAACATAAGCTGTATATATAATAAATAAGTTTTTTAATAATACAAGAATAATGTAAAATAAAATAACAAAAATTATGCAATTGTTGAACAAATATTATATTCACTGGGTTTTAATATTTTGAAAAAAAAAGTACTGTGGCCATGACGTATTCAAAAATATTAATATTTTAATTCTTAACATTGAAAATGTTATATTATAAATCTAGCTAATTATCTAAGATTTTTCTGAAGGATTGTATTGTGAATGGTCCGATTACACAGAACCATTCACAGTTCAACTCTTTAGCCAATTTGTTATCCAAAAAGTTAATATTTCTTTATCTATATTTTGTAGCAACGATTAGTTAATTCCGTGATTTTGTTATGCAATCATGGGATACAAATTCTTGATAAGTGATATTTTGAAAGAATAAGCATGCCTTGAAAACAATTTAATTCACAGTGGTTTAAGAAATAATATTAAAGATTGAGAGCAACATGTACTACAACATTGTTTTGTTAGAATAGAGCTGGAGCTGATGACAAGTGATGAAAGTATGTGTTGAAAACGAGCTCCAATATCTCAGATATGTCAGGTTTGACTGTTTAGTGTACTAGCAAAGTGTACTAGAGGGATACGTAAGAGAAATGCAACATCACCCCGAATACTTGTTGCAAATTTATTGTGAGAAACACGTAGCACAACAATTTATCTCCATCGTACCTCCAGCCTCCAAAAACGAACATCATAGCATTTTAGAAAGAATTAAGATTCTTCACTAAAGACAATCTCTTTCCATTTTGTTGCCCGTTCAGTGCCATCGATGTCATGTCCATCGTTCGGTGCAACGTTATAAGCAAAATACGGCTATTCTTTTCAATTGAATACGACTTCGAATTGGCTGACATGTAACAAGGCATAATAGATTAAAATTTTGTGCTATGTTTCTTGATGTGTCTGCCTGAACTATTACTGCAATGGGTAGAATATGTTTGATATTCTAGCAAATGAATTGTTTACAGTAGTTTTTAAGAAAGAAATTTTTGTATTTAAAATGCAAAATAAAATTAAATTTATATACTGCCATGCGTAATTATAAATTACTAAAGATTTGGTTATTACAAAATAATATATATGGAATAATTTAAGATTCTTCATAATCACGTCAAATATTTTACCAGTATTTTTGACGTGAACCATTTCTTTTTGAACAACTTTGAAATTCTTTAAGGCATGCCTTTTTGATTATATTTCTTTAACGGAAATCTCTAATGTTAATTTCTTAATTTCCTTACAGTTCACAAATCATGTTTTATGGAGACATACAATTATTCTTCAAAAAATAATGAATAATAAAACTTTGTGTTGAGAAAATTATTTATACTTATAAAATTTTTCTGCTTTTGTTTATCATTATTAAATATGATTTAGAACATGAAATAAATTTTTCCTATTTTTTTAAAGAAAAGGAAAAAATTTTAACTTTAATTTTAAAATGCATTTGATTTTTTTTTTGATTTTATCTATTCTCGATTTTAAATATTACTTTGTTAAATAATTTTTTAAAAATAATTTCATGAAAATTAATTACTAACAATAACATAGTAAAAAATAAATTATTAGCAAATATATTTTATCTGAAGAAAATTAATACTAACAAAATTATCACTTTTTCATAAGTATATAATTGATATAAAAATGATTTAAATTTTTGATAAATCATATAAATGGATGCTGATTACAATAACTTTCATTAAAATTCTCTTTTCAAAAAAAGTTTAAAGATATAGCAAAAATAAAATAAATTTTTACCGTGTTAAAATTGACATAATTTAATTAATTTATAAAGTGTACTATATTACAATGTAATATCTAAAGTATAATAAATGATTACAATGAGTAAACTGGATTTTAAACATTAAAATACAAAATAGCTGTATTAATGTTATGTTCAGAAAAAAAAATTATCAAAATTTAAAGGCGATTTTTTCAAATATAATGGAATTATTGATATGATTCAGATATAATGGAATATAGCATTATTTTCAATAAAATAGATTATTAAATGTTTCAAATATTAAACATAATTTTGCATGATTTAAATCTTTAATTATACTTGAATTTTTTTTAAAAAAAATTAATTTGAACAATTTATTTTTCTAAAAATTACAAACAACTAATTATTTGAATGATGATAAATATTTCCGAAATCTGAGTTTTAAACTGCGAAAATATAAAAGTGTTAAAGTTATTTTTTATTATTTTTTACAAAACAAATTATCCCATGCAACAACTAAATTCTTGAATGAAAAATTAATATAGCATAAGAGGAAACTCTTCAATGCCTTGCTCAAATCTGATACATGAAACATTGCCATAAAGAAAGCGTCCTGAGAGTATAATTTACAATTTAGCAACTGATGACATTTAGATGGTTAATCAATATTGTGGCGTGCATTTTGATACCGTCCCTGCGTTAAATTGTCTTCGTCTTTTGTGATTGATGATGGAGGCTATTACCGCCACTACTTGTTATGAGACAGTAAATTATCAATAAATTTGGCATTCATTCAGAATTTAAATAGATTTTCAGAATAAAATATAACTTATAACTTTTTTTAGATAAATATAAGAATAAATTGTGTCTTAATTAATGTTTGAAATGCAAATATAAAATATAATATGTAGATTATATTCCAATTTTGGATTTTCAAGCTTTTAAATATATATATATATATATATATATATATATATATATATATATATATATAATGTATATATAATGTATATATATATATATATATATATATATATATATATATATATATATATATATATATATATATATATATATATATATATATATATAATGATATACAGTGTTCAACATAATCATCAATTTAGTAAGAAAAAGCTTTAAAGTAAATAATTGCTAATTACAAAATTGTTTTTATTGATTTCTTACATTGTGATGAATTGAAATTATGTCCATCGATAACATATGATAATTAAGAAAGAATTTGTGTAGAAATTTTCTTTCCTGATGAAAATAAAAGATGTTATTTGAATTTAAATAATTTATGAGATTTCACGTCAAAAAGTATCTCCTATATTGTGCTGAATTGCACAATAGCGAGACTCTTCTAGCTGCATTTTCTTCCTGAAATTTGCTTGTAAGTATGATCTAAATCAACTGGTTCTCACTGTTTATTCTTAGTATATTTAAAAAGACTATGGAATCTCTCCTAAATATAGAGATTTCCCTGAAAGGGAAAATCGTAAGCTTCTTATGATGGCTGGGCACTTAAATATAGTTTCCGGGTTGAGCTCCTACTCAGACTAGTTTCTACATGATTTAATAATAATTTTAATTCAAATTCAAGGAAGTACGCACCTTATATTTTATTGCAAATTGAAATGTATCTTATGGCAAATTTAACCTTTAAGTACTTTGTTAGAATAGAGATTAAACGAAGAAACTGTAAATAATAACTAAAATATACATCATACATTTAAATACAGATTTAATAAATGTACTATTTGTAACTGGGAAATAAAGCATAAAAATTAATAATTTATTTGATTTCTTTAGGTTCATAAACGGAAATGAAACAATTTAATAAAAAATACAAAAATCCATGTGGGAAATACTAAAATTTAAATAACTATTTTATATATATATATATATATATATATATATATATATATATATATATATATATATATATATATATATATATATATATATATATATATATATATATATATATATATATATATATATATATATATATATATGTATATATATATATATATATATATATATATATATATATATATATATATATATGTATAAATATATATATATATATATATATATATATATATATATATATATATATATATATATATATATATATATATATAACTAGATTTAAATACGTTTTACCTATAAAGGACAACATAATGTATGAATATCAAATATTTTTAAGTTTAACGAATATGTGTGTTTTTCATTTATTTTAAAAAAGGAAAGTAATTTCATTACATTTTCTGCATACAATTTTAAGGTTTAAGATCAGAAAATATAACCACTCATTTTAATGTAATCAATAACATAAAAGCTCTTATTTTGGATATCCAATCATTAATTATAATTCATAATTTATTAGATTGGAGACATTTTAACAAGAAAATAATAGAATTTCTTACAGAATATATTAGTTGTTGATATAAAAATGGGAAAAATATTGAAAAATAATTATTTTTTTAATATTGTTATGTGCAATGACATTTTAACGGAATCATTTTTTGCTGCAAAAGTAATATTTTGAGAAGTAAACATATGAAGGAAATGTCTTAATATAGCTGTCACATTAAATTTTATGCAATTGCATTTCGCTAATTAAGAACTGCATCCCACAAAAATAAGTAGCTTTCTTGAAAATGCCACTTCGCATTTAATTCATTTACTTTAATTAGTACTTCAAAAGGCATTTCCTAATAATGTGTGGGCGATCTATTAAAGCAAGAAATTACATTTTAATTTTTCATAAAAATAAATAAAAAATTAATTAAAATTCAGTCATGCGTTTTTTAACATATATTTTAATGTTAATTTAATTACTATTCTAACTTATTATTTAATTAAAATTACTTTTTAAATAGATTGTCAGAGAAAATATTTAGTCTCTTATTTATTCAATATTTATATCTCATTCCAAAGATTAGATGTAATGATAACTAACTAGATGAAAGACTTATCTTTAAATCTTAATCCACTGTATAAATCCAACCTTTTAAATTTTATCCATGATTCTCATCGTTACGAGAATTATGCATAAATATCATATACAAAGTCAATGAAAGTATTCCCAAAGGTGATATTTAAAATATAGTTCATAAGAGCTTGTGTTTCTCATAATTTTAAGAATGTTACTTCAAGATAAATAAGCTTTGAATAAAAGTAAAAAGCAACGAACATGAAGCAATGACACATAATGCTTCAACCTGGTTTCTTGAAATTTATTTTGTGTCTTGTTTCACTTCTCTTGTTTTAACCTCAAGGGACATTTGAGATGAAAGAGAGAGAGAAGATTAAGGTAAAAAATGGGAGAAAATACTACTTCCTACTTGTATCAAGAAATGAAGAATATGATAAAAGAAAAATATAAAATGTTTCAGTCTCTTGCTAGAACCTGACACATTTGAGCTGAAATCATTTCATCTGAAAAGAGTGATGATTTCCATGATTGAAAGATAGTAATTCTGTATCAAGTTTGAAAGAAGAAAAATATCTGTTCTATATAAGAGTAAAATCTATGGATCGTTTGTTAAGATTCGTCAGAGGAAAAAAAATTATGACAAAAGAGAAAACTTCTTACTACACAAGGAATATATGTCAGTAAAAGAAAATTTAAATCTACTTCTACTGACAGAATTTATTTTGATGAAAATTAATACATTGTTTTAAGTAAACTACCTCATCATTTATAGACATAGCAGCAATTGCGCTTAAATTTATTTCCTTACCGTTTTATTTAAATAAAACTTCTAACATTTTTTCAAAATAAAATTTTAACATATTAAAAATTAGATAATTAAAAATGTATTTAACAATTTCCATTTTGCATGTATTTTTCTAATGCTTACAATTTCATAATTAAATGCTTTAGTTTGATTATGTTATGAATATAAGAAAAGAATTAACTGCAATGAAATTTGATTATATAACTAAGTTTTCTATTTTATGGACTTATTTTATATTTAAAAATTTGTAACTGCTTAAATTCTATTGACCTTTTTTAAGAAATTTATATCATAATTATATTTCATTCTTAGGAAGATAATAATGTTTCAATAATATAACATAAAAAGTTAATATAATTTTGAAATAATGTAATACAAAAATTTGATAGTCCAAAGAATAATTTTTACAAAAAATATTTTTCATTTATGGAAAAAGTCTGCTCGCTTATACTGAAAAGTATACAAAAATAAATTAATGTAATTAAAATATTTATAAATAAATTTCATACATTATTTTTCGCTTCTTACATTATTAGAAATTAAAAACATAAAAGAATATAAATATGGAATTTTACTTAAATATTACGATATGAATCAGCCTTTATTTGCACGCTATTAATCCAAAATTTCAAATCCCAGAAAAGTTTTACATTTTTTAGAGAAAAATTTGAAATTAATTTCTTAATGAATATTTTATTAAATTTACTTTTTTAGATATTACATAACTTTATAACATATATTTTAAGTAAATAACGTCTATATTATTTCTTCTTGGTTAGTTTTATTACCTTTAATTTTTCTTTTTTATGGAAGAGTAATTAAAAGAAGATATTCATAAATTTTCACTAAACATCTTCAATTAATTACTATTTCAAGAACTGCAAGTTTACTCACAACTATTCTATTTGTACTAAACTGTTTCATTCCGATTAATATCTGGGACAATTTACACCTCCGATTTTATGTAAAGTGGTCACTTCTGACATTTTTTGTATGATAATAAATATGGGCATACCACAGTATGGTGTCCACTACTGATTGCACCATTATTAATTTCACTTGGTATGCTTATTCATACCACGCCGATCAACTCACGTACTGACGTCAATGTCGAGTTACACCAATTTGCAGATACTTCGAATTTTAGGACTATCATAATTTGTCTTCCATTAAGGTCTCTTAGAACACCAGTTTTTCTATGAAATGCACGTAACCGGAAACACTGTGTTAGAAGTGTCTAACAAAATTTAATTTCTAATTGCTCACTGTAGTACGTTTTTTTTATCAGAGTTCATGCGGAGAAGTTTTTGTTCCATTTGCGTTTGGATTCCCATTATTGCCTTTGTAAGTTTTTTTAACTAATTTTTATGTACTTAATGAAACAAAGTTTTAACTTTTAAATTTTAACTAAAGTAAAACTGAAAATCATTTTATCTGGAGCACACAATTACGTTTCTACAGCTATTTTTTTTTATTTAGTATGAGAACTAAAATAATAAGGCGAACGTAGCTAAACTTCAAAAATATTCTTTTTTAAATTATAGTTCTGGAATTTTTCAAATAAAATATTGATGGCTTAAAATTAGAAGAATATTTTAATTTTATGATTATTTAAGTTGAAACTTAGCACTCTGATTATCATTAAGCTATCAGCCTAAGAAGTATGTTTTCAATGTATATTATAGAAAATGTAGTTTAACCTGAAAAACCTACGTCAATAATGTGATATCTCATTATTCTGCACTTTATATATTAACTATAAGATCGCAGTTAATAGTTTGACACTTGATTTGGTAAATTGTAAAAATTAATTCATTTACTGATTTAGTTTTTTCAGAAACTTATCTTCACAGTATGAAACCAAATTACATAAGGCTTTAAATATGTAAGTTATGGTGATTATTAAGTATTATAAGTGATATAAGTGATTATTAAGTATTATAAGTGATATATTAAGTATTATAAGTAAGATTATAAGTGATATGAATATTAAGTATATGGTGATTCCATTATTTTTGACAACAAGTGTGATCAGGATCATTGAAGTTAGAATCATTGAATAATACAATGGTAAATCAAATAATTAAAACTTAATACTTCCGAGTTAAAATTTTTTTAACGGGTAAATCTTGCTTAGTCCCAAATTTAAATAATACTGATAAAAATTTAACCATCTCAAAATAATAATAAAAAATTATGCTATATACTTGAAACAAGCATGAGAGCAACCATTTTTATCATGAATTGATATGCTTTAAATACACTTTCTAATTTTTTTTTTGAACTAGCGTGTCTGGAATTAAATATTTTCAAAATTTATCGTTAATAATACCAATTTTCTCAAAAGTATTTTTGTTAGTGCTCTGTTTCTTACGCATGTAAACTGAAAACTTAATTTATATTCATCACCATTTTAATAGTTTTATAAGATTTTAGTATCCTAAATACTTTTTAACGAAGAATTTATATTAAAATTTGATGTAATAAAATTTTTATTCTGTTTTACAGGTTCATTTTGTATAGTATATCTAATGTTTAATAAGTAAAACTAATCTTGCTACATTTAATGATGAATTGTGAAATACAATTATTAAAATTAAATGAACTTTTTTAATCCAAATTTAAATATTTGTTCTAATTATTCTGTTTTTAACTCATATATATAATTATTATATACGATTTATTTATATAATAATTTTTTTTTCGTATAAAATATTCCACTAATATGCATTTTTAAGTACATATTCTCATATATTATTTGAAAATACATTTTATAAGATATGATAAAAATATTTAGTAGTTTTTAGAACAATGTATTTCAAAACAATTGATTAATCATGGAAAAATTTCAAAATTTTGAAGCAAACCATTTAAATTTTAATTCTTTTATAATTGAGATGATTCTTTACATGAATCTAATTTTGAAAGTATGATTTATATTTTAGTAGGTGATGGCATGAAATGGTTAATCAATAGTTTTGCATTGGATTCTGTTCTTCGTATATGATTTATGATGAATGTAATTACTGTTAGTACTTACAGTGAAACCGTAAAATATCAATAAATTAAGTACCTCAGATGGATAAAATATATTTCTTAAGACAACAGAACCTCGGATTTTAGTCATAACTCACCTAATTGTAAAATAAATTGATGCATTCTATAAAATGCGCAGTTAAGTTATTTAAGATCTAGCAAGTATGCTTGTTTTTTCTTAAATATTTGAGATATAAAAACATGTATAATTTAAAAAGTGCCTTAATACCTCCTTTATAAACCTAAAGCAATCCAGAAAATTAAATAACCAAATATTTATTACTCAAATCATCCTTTAAACTGTCTTAAATATATTTTGAAAATTACAGAATGAAAAAATATTTCTGACATTATTCATGTTTTATTCTTTTTATAAGAAAAATTGAAATTTATACCTTTTATATTACAACTGGATTCATCATTAAACAATTTGTATGCAACGTGTAAAATTTATATGTGTAAAAGACTTGCGATTTATTAGTAAAATTCAAATTTGTGAGACGTTATTGAAAAAAAATATTAGAAAAAACTATTACATTTGTGGGCTTCCTTTATATACGTATTTTCATACATTGATCAAAAGAATGTGATAGAGTGTAGAAATAGATAAAGAGAAATTTTATTGGTGGGCTATTAAATGAATCTGAAGCATAAGTATCAATTCATGACGCAATTATTTGATTTGCTGTATAATTATCACAATATTCAAAACTCTGATTTCATTGATATTAAACAGAAAGCAACATTATCAAGTTAAATGAAATTAAATTATTAAAACTCTGCTAAGTAAATTTAATATGTTATGAAGTTGTGTAAAAGGTTTAATTCCATATATGTATTAGCATATAATATTATATACTGTTGCCAAAATTTATTATCCGGTAATCCAATTGTAGCCTTCTATAAGATCTTTTTAATAAAATTAGAGAATAGTTTATTTATGAATTATAACAAATTTACGTAATAAATAAATCATAATTTCTACAATTAAAACAAAAATTTTCCTATAAAATGTTTCATTATGTGAGATTATATTTAACACATTAAAATGATTTTGAAATGTTTATAATTAAGTGGAATGAATGTGACAAATTCGCTAAATTAATTTAAGCTCTTAATGTGTGATTATAAATTTTATGTTATTCAATTACATAAAATATAATTAGATTTTAGTATTTTTCTATATAACACATAGTATAATTATTAAGTAAGAAAATATGCGAATAGCTTACATATTTAAATTTATTTGAAAATATATTGTGATATTTGTATAATGGAAAATCTATTTCACAATTATGGTAATAATAAATGAAAGAAATTAATTTTTATTCAGAAAGCTGCAGATAAATCATTGTCATTTTTTAAAAATAATCTCTACGATTTTACATAAATAAAAAATTATTTGACTTGAGTTTTATAAATCGAAATGAATATTATACAGTTTATCATAAAAATTTGTACATAATCTAGGTAACATTCATTTATTAAATTTTGATGTAAATAACTTCAAAATAACATTGTTAATAATAAACTTTTGAAGTTATTTTCAATAAAATTTAATTAATGTAATTTCTGCAATAATAATCATTATAATTTTAATAATTAATATAATTTTATAAAGACTAAATGAGTATTTTACTAAGTAATTCTAAACTAGCTTTAAATCTTTCAAAGCAACTAATTCGCTTATGTTACAGAATAATAACCTCATTTACTTTTACGAGCTGTAATTATTTTTGCGATAAATTATTATAAATATTTTTTACTTAGATTTAAATATTTTGAAAATCACTCTACTTTTATTAAAAAATGATTCTGTTTATCATTTAAAATAACTGTTATGAAAAATGGAATGTAATAATAATGAATTAAATAAAGAAAACATTATTCAGTCTTCACATTATTTATGAAAAAAAAATAACACACTCTTCAATCCTCTCTTTGTATTGTTTTCTCCTTAATCCGCCTCACATAAATAAACTTTGTGGAATCATTATCACAGGTAATAAAAAACATTATATTTCGTAAAAAACTCCTTTGCAAAATCTGGTTAGCTTTTTTTTTTTTTTTTTTACTTTTCTTTTCTCTGAAGAAATAATGCTTTATTCCTTTTTGTTTTATGATTTACAGTATAACAAAAAAAATGTAAGCTATTATTTAATTTAACATCTATAGTAATTTTCCTTAATAGTTCTATAACTAATAACCAAAATTGCTTTATTATTCAAAATATCAAAATAAAATAAAAATTTCAACTTATCTCTCAAAAATCTAATTATTCAAAATGAAGTGATTACTGGCAACAATTACTGTCATAAAAATCAAATAAATTTAAATTCTAAAAAATATTGTAATATTTATTCCATGCAAATAAATAAAATTCAATATTTATAATGAGGGCGATATTGTTTTGTCATTATTATTTTACATTATAAACATTTTTGATTTAGAATCATTCTCTTTTTTTAAAGCAAAATGGTTTTAATTTTCAAATATAGTTTTTCTGAAGGAATATATTTGATTTCGCTTATCGCTGAATAAAAGCGAAATTAAAAATATTGTTAATTTCGCTTTGATTATGTTTTAGCAACAATAATAAAAGAAAACGGGAAAATAAGATATAAATATATAATAATTACAAATATACTGTCTAACTATATTCCGTGCCATTAATGCTTTAATATAAATACGCTACTATGTCTGCATAAATAAATATGAATAGATGTTTTTAAATTAATCACATACCTGCTACATCATGTAAAATAATTTTTTTCAATATTTAATATGCATCAATGATAAAAAAATTACTTCTGAAAATGAGTCTATGAATGTTTATTTAAAACTACAAATCAACAAATATATTATTTTGGGTTCACTAATTGCAGTTATTTAGCAAAAAATAACTCTATTTACATATAAGAAAGCCATTTCAAGACAGAAATAATTGGATGTCGGGTATTATCCAATTTCGAAAAAGAACTACATTAAGCAGCTTCGCTAGAAGATATATCGCCGTTAAATCTTTAATCTCTCCTCTGTATTTTATTAAAGTGAGTCGGATTGATTTATTTATGTCCTTTCATGGTTGACATGACGAAGTAATCAAGCAATTATTATCTATTGTTAATTCCCAGGATAAATAGCGCCGTTTGTACTGTGGATTGTTAAATGATTTGCGTCAAAACTTACTTTAAATATATTTGAATGAATGGAATAAAATTTTTTATTATAACGTTTTTAAGCACAATTCTACATGCATAATTTTACAAGTTTATCGATTTCTTAAATTCGTATTAACACCTTAAAAAAATGTATTGTAAATTGTTAGAATTTTTCAAACATGTGCAAATAAATACTGTGCATTTGCTCGTAGAATGTCTTAAAATTATGCATTTTTTTCACTTTAAATAAACCTGTTTTATAATTCATTTGACTTCAACTTTTCTTTTCAAATTTAAAACTAAATTATGGCTGAGCATTTTACGTAAAATTAACACACTGAGGCAGTTTTTTTTCCAAAAGTATATATATATAAGTACTATTATATACAATTAACTATCAGTTATCATGAATGAATTTTAGTATGATTCCTCCTCTAAATCAAGTATATGACCTTTTAGTTCTAGCTAATATTGTTGCAGCATTTCTACAAGCAACAGTGAAAACTTTCTACGAAATATCTAATTGTCATAAAATATTTTATGAAATATAATTAAGAGAATTTGCAGTTGCTAAAATTATTTTCAAAATGCATTTATTTAATTATTTTATTTGTGAATATCTTCAATAGAATCTTTCTCACACTAAATATTTTAACCTTTATTAAAGCTTATTATTAAAATATCAATACATTTTAAAACATGTTTGATTTTGTGTAATGAAGTATTTTCAAAATAATTTTAATATGGAAGGTGTCCAAATCGTTTGAATTCTTCATTTGAAATATCATAACCTTAATTAATGCCATTTCAGTCTGTAATTGTTTAATAAATGTGTACAACTATAATAAAATTCGAAAATATCATATAATTTATAATAAAAAAACGATAAATTAGATTTTTTGAACAAAAACTAGTATTTCTTAAATCAATTTCTGGTGGAAAACCAGTGGAAACAAGTTTCTTAACGTGGTGTTGAAGTTAAAGATTTAACTTTAAGTTGATTTAAAAAGGGTAGTGCAAACGATTTATAAGTGCTTATTTTTAAAAAAAAGCTATTCCTACATTAATACCTTAGTGTATGGTTCTTTATGTCAACTTAGATTTCCGATATCAACATTTGTTACTTTTGCATTATTAAAATATAATACAGCTGAAACATGTTAGAAATATTTATTTACCTTTTTTGTTTTTATTTTGTGTATGCATATGTTTATTGTAACACTGTAATTATTTAATGTCACAAGAAATTGTTTTAAGAAATTCTAAAATCACTTCTAAATTCTGTTACCTAGAAAGTTATTATGATAGCATGTAAGAATAGACATGTATGCCTTTAGTAATTTGTAATATAATACTACAGAAATTTTTGCTTGATACCTATAAAATTCATTAGTTATCTTAAACAATCAGTTAAACTAAAAAGTTACTTAGATGAGTAAAAAATGATGATGAGAAAAATTATTATGATGCAAATAGAATATATGACTAATTTTTTGTTAACTGATTTTACGGAAAATTTGCTGTATCATTTATGTAATTGTATTTCGTGAATCTCCGACGATCCATTGTTAATTTTTAATAATAGCAAAAATGTTTTTTTCTTCAAAAGTTTTAATTTTTTCATGTATATGTAAAAATACTTATAGGTTAATTTAATATTTATGTACATGTATTAAATTTACATTTCAAAATTGTTAACCATGCAATTTTCATCTGAAATTACTTACGATATTGTACATAAGAAAACAAAACGAATGTAAATTATTGAAAAACTATTTTATAAGTAATTGTTAAATAAACAGCAATATAATTTGCTGCGTTATTTTGCAATTTTAAAAAATTGAGTATTTAATCATTTCAGTGATTAAAGTATGTACTGTATTCTATAATTTTATATTTTCTCTAAATATTTCTGTTAATAAAAATGATATTTAAAATATTTTTATATTTTTATAATGCTGAAAAAATTCGAATAGTCTTTGTAATTAGGTTACATATTTCTTTTATGTAATTAAAACACCTAAGACCAAAAACAAAAGTATATTATACAACGGAAAAGATAAAAAAAAAATTCAATGAACATTTTTATCACCTTTCTTCAAGTTTAATCAGTTTTTAAGGAAAAAAAATTAAATTTTCATTTAAAGAATTAGTGAAATATGATATATTAGGTTGGGGAAAAATTATCAAGCATTCTTGAACATTATTTATTATGAGAAAGGAAATATAAAAATTTAAAATTAGCATTTTAAATAATTAATCCAGAGCATATTCAACATGTGATTCAGTAACTGCTTTCCATTTGCTTTTAAAAATGTCGATTCCTCAGGCAAATAATAATGCTTTCCTGATGGATAATTACATTTCAGATCCACCAAATACCCTCAATATACTGACATCCTATAGTGTACGTCCATCATTATTCTCTTTGGTGAAACGCCTGGCAAAATGCAGAATTTCGTTCTTTTAAGAAGAGTAGCCATGATTCATCCCCAATGATGAGAACTTTGCTCGTTTGCATGGTTTACTCGTTTTGTTACTTCTTAAGCTTATTACTTTATTTTTATTATATTAGAATACTTCTTTAGCTTATTACTATATTTTTATTATATTAGAAAACTTCTTAAGCTTATTACTTTATTTTTATTATATTAGAAAACTTCTTAAGCTTATTACTTTATTTTGCCATTGATTCCAGGGGGGGGATTTATTTAGCCATTTTCCACATTTACCAAGATTTTTAAGATGATGAAAGATTTTTGAATGTTCAACTTTAAAGTTGTTAACCAGAATTCAAGTGTCAATATTTCCTCGGGTACCAAACATTCTTGGTCTTTGAAATCCAATGCTAGTTCTCTTCAGGTTTATCTTAAAATTTGGTCGTAAAACTGACAAACCATTTCCTGCATCAACTTTCATTGACAGTACCGTCACCAAAAAGTTCGTTGTTGTCGTAAAATGAGTGTAATACTTTCCATACTTTTTTTTAAATGGTACAGCATAATATGACGAATATGAGGATAATCACTGGAATGCATTTTTATAAACTTAAGGAAGAAAGTATTTTTATTCATGAATTTATACAAAAATGTAAATTTTTATTAAAATTTTGCACGTCAAACAAATGATTGATAGTTTTGCTCTAACCTTATACTCATGACTTCTTATTTCTGTCCACTGAGAATATGTTAAACAGACAACCTTGTTTTGAATTTCAAACCATGCCGAAGTGAAAGGGTTAAAACATGAACGGGTACTTACATTGCAACATTATGCGAGTTTATAAAATTAGATTACAAGAAATGTTTAATGTGCATTTTTCTTCTTAGCAATTCAGTATTTATTTCAAACGGGTACAAAAAGAATGCCTTCCGATCACAAGAAAAATGCATTTTGCCACTGGAGTATACATGTCCTAATTGAATTAATAAAAAGGCAACATTTATGACTACATAAGTATGTTTTTATATTATATTTATTTTTTGCTCTGAAGTTTACAAAGTGATTCTGGTTCTTTTCCTACTATATATATATATATATATATATATATATATATATATATATATATATATATATATATATATATATATATATATATATATATATATATTCAGTTTGATATTATTATTATTATTGAGAGGATATTATAAATTATTAGATTAAAATAGTCAAATATAAAATACAAGAACACTGTAAATTATTGAATCATCAAAACTTGCTTACTGTAAGTGCTAAAATTGTCCCTCCTTTCTTTAAATAGTACCTTTTATAACAGTAAAAGAAACCTTTATTCTATTTTCTATCTACTTATGTCTATTTTAAAAAAAATAAAAAAATAAAATGTTACATAAGCAAACTGCAATTTACATGTTGAAACATAAAAATAAAAACATAAATACAACTCAATGTGTAAGTTTTGTTATTCTTCTGTTATAACAATAAGTTGTTGAAAATAAAGTCTTAATTCTAACTTGTAATTAAAGATGTTTTAAAAATTTTTGCCTCAATGTGTGAGTCAAAACATGGTTATTTTTCTTTTAAGTTTTAATTAATAAAATGCTGACTTTTAGTCATATTTCCTTTCTGAAAGATGTATTTTTATTTAAGTGTTATTACTTCTATGACGATTTTAATGTATGCAAGAAAATTTTTCATGTGTATTTTCGTAATTACTTTTTGCAAAAAATTAATAATTTCTAATTTTAATTAGTTTCTGAAAAATGCTAATGCATAAAAAATATTTTATACTAAGGGGTAGAATTATTTATTCCAATTGACTTTATTTTGTTTAAGTTAATTATTTATATAGTTCTAGTGATAATAAGTGTCTAATTATTTTTCTATTTAATATTAACAGTATTTTCGATCCTTGATAATTTGATACAAAATCAATGTCAACGAGTATGAGATGAAAATTTTAAATTCTAATTAAAAACTTGGCAGTTTAAAAAATGGAAAAAATATAATATATGAATATATAATTTATTAATAAAAAAATTAATACAATTTGCATATTAAACCTTATTATATGGAAATTCATTCAACTTTGAAGATTTTGAAGGAACATTTTTTGCTTTAAAATTGAAATATTTTTAAGCAAAAACAGTTATGTTTCATGCAAATAAAATTTATAAAATTCCAAATTGACAGAAGACTATTTCACTGAAGTAAATTTTAGTAATTTATTACTTTACTTTATTATATTTCTGAATGATATTAGATAACTTAATTTTTTTCTTTCCCTAACACATACACATATATAATTTTTATCATCAAATATAAAAATGAAACATTAATGAATCAAATTTCCTTATTTATGAATCAAAACATTTAATTTTCAAATTAAAGTTCCGATTCTACTCATAAGTCTACTAATGATAATAAATATTTTACAGATACTGTGAAGATCTACAATAACATATGAACT
Source organism: Latrodectus elegans (assembly GCA_030067965.1). Classification (NCBI taxonomy): domain Eukaryota; kingdom Metazoa; phylum Arthropoda; class Arachnida; order Araneae; family Theridiidae; genus Latrodectus; species Latrodectus elegans. The sequence continues at coordinate 57,086,069 of CM057822.1, forward strand.
TTTGAACAGCTACGTTTAATAGCATTATTCAGAAATTTTATTTTGTTTTTCATATCATAGAAACTTTTTTTCAAATGATTACAAAAAGTGAAGAATATTTTTGAAAATTTCAAATGTTAATAATAGTTAATATTAATTATAATTAATAATCTGTGTGTGCAATACAATTTAATAAATTCACATCAGGAAAATTATTTTACTTCAGTAAAAATGAATAGATCATCTATAATCAAAAAATTCATTTCAAAATAAAAAGTATTGGTTTTTTTTAATATTCTTTTGAAAAATTTTTATACCTTAAAACAAGTTAATAAATAAAAAATGAATCCTATGAATAGGTATATTCTTAGACTTCAATTATTATTTTAATGTCTAAGTATTCATAACTTATTTCTGTAGACTTCAAAACTTACTTATTTTAATTTATTTTTTAAACATATAATTATTGAAAGATTTATTTGTATATATATATATATATATATATATATATATATATATATATATATATATATATATATATATATATATATATATATATATATATATATCTCGATATATATATATATATATATATATATATATATGATATTTTCTTCTAAAAAATACATGTATTTGAATCTGATTTTTTTTAAATTTAGTTTCCCAATCAAAACATTATTTGACTTAGAGATATTTTCAAAAATTTAGTGAATATTTAAATTTTGAAAATTTTTATGAAAATGCAAATATTTTTTTTAAATTTATTTTATATAATTCAGTTCAAAAAATTTATTTTAGAATTTTGGTTAACGGATCACTTTAAATTTCTCTTAAATTTTATTTTCAACAGTGGAAAAATCTAGGACATTGTATAAATATAGATTTAGACATTTTAAAATGTCGAAGATTGGTGGGATAATTTATAAATGCTTGACAGAGAAAATCGAAGGAGGACATCAATAAATTTTAACATTTCTTATTATATATATATTTAATGTAATGTGATCAATCTTTATAAACCATTGACATGAAGAATCATTGCTTCCTTATTCTCTGTTGATTCCTATTACATTGATATTTAAGAATTTTGATTAGTTTATTGGTATGTAAGTTGAACACAAGTCTTCTTTTTTCCAGAGAAAATTTCACTTTCGCAAATATATTAAAAACTTTTTTTTTAAGAATTAATTTCAAAATTTACATGATTCTTTATATAAAATTTCCAGCAGATACATATTTATGCTAAATATTTTAATAAAATAAAAACGTCTAACGCTGAAATTCCTTCCCATATTTCGCATCCACACAACAATGAAACAATTATTTCTTGTTTTATTTTTTATATTAACCACTTTTCAGAGGAATAAATGTTATTCTTAGTTTGTTTTTCAATTCTAGTCTTCTTCTAGCAGTCCCTTAAGATCACGGCAAGGAGGCTGAAAGATGACCTAAGTTTTCAAGATAAAGTACTATGCCCAGAGTGAAAAATTTGGAGAATACTAAATTCAATTCAACATTAACAAATACTTATTGTAAAGATATTCTCAGGTGACAATAACATGACACTAATCAAATTCTATAAATTCCTTTAAATTATTACAAAAATATTTCACTTTTTCTTTTCCCAACTACAGCAATTTCGAAATATAAATTTGTTTTTTTTTCATTCATTTACCACACTTCTAAATTTAATTTTTATTTTCTCCGCATATGCTTACTTATGAACTTACACCTTAATCTCAAATTCATAAATAAAATTTTAATTAAAGAATTTTAGGTACATATATAAATATATAAATATATATATATATATATATATATATATATATATATATATATATATATATATATATATATATATATATATATATATATATACATATATGTATGTATGTATGTATGTATGTATGTATATAATTAAAAAATTATGTTATAATCATATTTCTATTCACAATAAAATTTTAATTAAAAAATTTTAAAAAAAGGGACGTTTGTTGTGTATCCACTAAAAATACGTTAAATTCATTTTTTTAAATAAATAAAAATATAAATTTGATATTTTTTACGCATTTGTCCGTAGCTGAGACTACAATAGCTACTATCAAATGCTGGAATTTAGTACAGATTCAAATATTCCATTGAAAGGTACCTTTATTTCAGACTCAACAAAACTCTGTCTCATTACAAAGAAACAGAGCATTACTGAATCACACGGTAATAATAGTCTTTACAATTTAAAAGATTTTAAGTGATTTACATAAATGTGCACTGATTTAGCAATTGGAATGTTTTTTATAAGATAATTTATCTTTTCAAGATTGCTCTAAAGGATCTGAATGTTATTTGTAACATCTTTATCAATTTATGTTTCTTTAAAATGATTAATGGATTTTAAGATTCGATCCCATCATAAGTTATGTTTAAATGCATAAGGTTTTTTTTCATAAATTACATCATCAGTGAAATATATAATTGCTATTTGCAATCTCATAAAATGATGCAACTTATTATTTTGCACTTAAGTCATTTTATGAGCAGCGTAATTTTGCTATAAACATAATATAAGATAACGTACATTATTTCAAAAAAAAATATCGGAATATGTGTGCAATTGTTTACAATTTTCTAATAAAATCAAAAGTATAAGCAGTCTATTTATTACAGGAATTGAACTGTATATTTATACAAAAAATTGTTGAAAAATTTGAGAATTTTTTAAAATACTAAAATGTATTTATTAAAAACAAATTAGTTCATGAAACATATATAAGGACTTAAAACACAATAATTTAATTATTTGAAGTTAATATTCTCCGAAAATTTACCAAGAAATTTACATTTTCTTAATTTTTTTAGAAAAAATTGTTTCCTTAAGTTAATTTAATTTTCTTAGAAAAAAATCATGGTTTCAAATAATATGACTTAAAAATAAAACTTATTCAGATTAATTAAAATTTTCATTTTTTTATTTCCCCGCATATTTAGTTGTTCGAGTGTATGCCTATTTTAATATATATTTTATTATTTATAAATAAAGAATTTTTACAAATTTAATGAATACATAATTTTAATATATTATTAGTGCTTGTCATTAAGTTTATTTAATTAATTTGCACTTATAAATGAAAAATAATTTCAGAGAAACTTTGCAAGATTGAATTCTTATCATCTCACTTTCACTCTTAATAGATAACTAATATCAATAATTATCAATTAAATGTTTTTTGTTTTTTCACATTTATTTAAGATAAAATTATGTAATTAGAATTAAAAATCTTTATTTATTCTCAAATTAACATCATTGAATAATCGTATAGGACATAATTTTATATAATTTAAATTTCCATTAACGTCATAAGAGTGAAACAAAATTTAATGCATGAAATTTTTTTAACAAATAACACTATTCATATTGATATAAGTGACATATGCCTGTTTTAAATTTATAAGAATAGCAGAATAGATATATTTTATTTGACAAACTTATGCACTTTATCTCTTGACGTTGAAAAAAACGACATTTTAGAAATGCATATTTAACTTGTGTCAACAAAGAATAAAAAGTATATAAAAATAACTCTTAAAATATTCTTGACTGCTGCTTGTTTTTTACAGCCCAACAAATAATCAAAATAATTATATATATATATATATATATATATATATATATATATATATATATATATATAATTTGTAGTTAATATTTAAACTATTTACTACTTTAAAAATTTCTTTATATTTATTTTATTAGAAATACAGTCCAAGGCACAGAATTTCTCAAATATCATTTATTTAACAAATTACAATATTTGCATCATATTATCATTCAAAATCATAATTTTAATCGTTATATGAAGAGAAAATTATTTAAATGTGCTGAAAAGTAGAAATATATGGATGTTACATAACAAGAAATGCTATAATATTGCATAATCATAGAAGTTTAGTCAAATGTAATCAATATATTTAATTCATTTAAATCATAAAACGCATATTCTAAAATTCACAATATTCAGTTTTTAATAATGTATTCATATGGATTTAAAATGCATGTATTTATCTTTCTCATCCATCTATCTATCTATCTATATCTATATATATATATATATATATATATATATATATATATATATATATATATATATATATATATATATATATATATATATATATATATATATATATATATATATATATATATCTATATACTATATATATCTCTATATATATATATATATATATATATATATATATATATATATATATATATATATATATATATATATATATATATACATAAATATAAACTTAACGCTATAAAAAGCATTGTTCAAAATATTTTATGAAATTTTCTTGTACAATCTAAATTTTTAAAATGTTGTATAATAGTAATTCTTAAAATTTCATTAATATAAATGTCTTCCAAAATGTTTACCGGACATATTTGATCCTAATATTTTTATCGTTAGTAAAATAAGTTTACATATAACTCTCTGTCTCCCTACGGTCAAGTTGGCAACAGAGTAGTTAATGGTTCGACCACTGGTTCCTCTATATATATATATAGAGAGAGAGGAACTAGTGGTCGAACTATATATTTATGTATATATATATAATATATATATATATATATATATATATATATATATATATATATATATACATAAATATATGTATGTGTGTATGTATTTATATACGTGTTTGTATAATTGAGAGAGGCCCCAAAATAAAAAAAAGAATGGGAGATGCTGAAGTTGATAAAATGATGACGTCAATTTTGTTTTCAAATAACTTTCCTAGAAGAATCCTAATATTTTGTTCACAGTTATATTCTATATTTAATAAATGTGTTAATTCGTATAAAAATGTCTTAGTTTGGTTGGTTCGATTATTAATGCAACAATGAAAGAAATATGTAGTATTTTATGTGTTTTATTTTAAATTTTATTACCTTTACGTAATTTAGCTTATTTTCAAGTATGGATGTTTAATGAATAAAATATAAATTTATTTCAATATTATTTTTTATGTAGTAAAAATTGAAGTTTAAAATTATTAGCAAGCTAATATTTTATCATAATATGCGTATATAACATGAAAAGTTGCAATATAAATATTTTTATTTGCGAATAAATTATAAATATTGAGCTCATGTATCCTGAAATTAATATTTGTAAGAACTTATGTTGTTTAGTAAATAAAATGCTACAACAATAGGCAATTTGAAGTAATCAAGTATTATTTAGAAACCTAATTTAAAAAATAAAATGTATTAAGTAGTGATATTGAAATCTTTAATGTTTATAAAAATATAATATTACAGACAATATTTTTATTCTAGATTTAGGAAAAATATTGTTATCACGATGCATATATATATATATATATATATATATAATATATATATATATATATATATATATATATATATAATTTAAATTAAGTAAAATTTATTAATTTTAGAATAAATAAATGCATTTAAAATTCAACAAGATTAGTTAAATTACATAAAATAATTATGGCTTCCTAATATTAATAATGTTTCCAGCCAGAAAAATTTACTAAATTTCATTAATACCATTTTTTATGTAGTCCTTTATATTTAAATAAGAAAATTTTATATTTAAGACATTAATAAATAAATTTAAAATAAATAACATAATAAAATTTTTTTACTTACTCAAAATGATTACAAGAAGTCAAATTTTGCATGACATGAAAAAAATGTTCTAAGATTCTATCATTGATACAAAGATAATTTATCACACTTTGGTTATTAGAATCCACAAAAGAACTGAGGAAGAAAAGTTATATGGACAAATTAGATTAATAAATTTATAATCTGAAATAATTAAAGCTATAGTAATAAATATATTGTTCACTGAAAAATTTCTGAATTAATCTTAGTGGAAAATATTCAAGAATTAAATTAAATGACATTTAATCACTCTTGACTGTTATCTTCCAACTGTGCATCATTTAGTTTATTTATTAATCTCTTTAGTTTTTTAAAATAAACTAACGATCTGTTAAGATTATAAATGTATGCACACTTATTCAGTGTAAATAAACCAGGTTATTTTAATAGTATGGAATACATTAATAAAACTCACAAGATTTGTTAAATTCAATTTAAAATGAAGGGAATTCTTTTAATAATTTTTCAAAAATTGTGGGCAAAATAATTAAGTTTTCTTTCTTTTTTTTTAACTTACAAGCATTTTTTTCACAATAATACGTAGTTTACTTTAATAATAGAAGATACAATAGAATTGTCATCCCGAAAAATTTTTTATACATAATTTATTAATATTGCATTATAAAATAATGCGTCTCCCAATCAAAACAATTCTATTTATCTGAATTCGATTATTTTAGATTTTACTCTCTGAAACTATTAAATACAAAACTTTCCCTTGATTTAAAGTCAAAACTCATATTTTTACTGTGTTCTATTTTCTAAAAATATTTCATTTCTAACTATACACATTTATTTAAATAACTGAAGAGGGACTCACCGACTCACAATATGGATGAGCTGCCATGTAAATTTTTATTTTTAGGCAAATATGGGATTTCAGTGACCTACATTCAATGTAATGTATTTTTACACTGGAATCATTGTAGTCAATATTTTCGCTTGATCCAAGTTTTTGCGTGTTTCTATACAAGAGAATTGTTGAAACCTTCACAAGTATTTTATTGCCTAACATTTCAAATACTTAATAAAGTTAAGCCTGGCCGAGAATTAATTATTTATAAGCTGCTCTGTAAATTGTAAAAAAGAAAACTTTAAAGTGTATTAAATATTTTGGAAAATAAAAACCACTTCTCTTTGTTACTATTTTGCTCTGCTTGACAACTAAGTTTATTGTTATTTTTAAGCAATTATTTAAACTTCTTTTTTGAATATTCAAACAGTTAGATACACAGAATTTTACTGACTAGGATTTCCTGTTAAGTACTTATTTGAAATAAGATGAATTTTTAATACTTATTATAAAACTAAAAATAGCTAGAATATGAAAAGCCAACCGTGAATTCATGGAATGATATTTTTAAATAATGGAAATGATTATTAATAGCATTTACAAAACATAATTTATTAGTATATCTTAAAATTTATATTGTTATATTAACTGATTTTAGTTAGGAATAAATATTCCTCTTCACAAACAATTCATAAAGATTTAAATATATATAAGTAAAAGATTCCGCTTACGAAACTTAATCAATTGTAGAGAAAGTTTTTGCTTTATATAGTTAAATCTCTGGTGGCGCAAATAAGAATCACTGTACACAAAGCTTCACTCAGTAACAATATTCCCTCGAGTTCAACTTGAGCTATATAGTGTACAAATATCAAATAAATTTTCTGAAGTATTTTTAAGCGATACTTTAAAACAAAAGCTTTCTTTTAAAAGACGAGACACTCAAATAATAAACAAAAATAATAGCACTTCATTCCGATACTTCGAAAATAATTTTTTTCATGTATCAGCTCTCTTGCTTACACCTCAAGGGAATTCAGAATGTTAGGAAAGAAAATGGAAAAATGTGAGAATAAAAATACAAAATGTCTATTTTCAACGTGTTTTAAAATAAATAAAAAAATGTAAGAAAAAAAATTATTTTTAAAACTGTACGTAAAAATTATTCTCGAAATAATGTAGCATTTCATATGATTGAAATTTGTTTTGTTTTACGATCATGTTTGAAGTATTGACAAATCTCGATCATTCAATCTGCAAGAACAGATCCACTCTTTTCACTTCCAAAGATTTTAAAGAATAAATAGAAACGTTTCTATATCGAAGAATATTTTGAAATCAAAAAATTAAATTTCTATTTTTAGTTTATTTTATTATTTTGTTTAGTATCTTTAAAGTGTAGAAAGAAATTTGTAGAAATTTTAGAAATAAGTGTATAAAAAATTTTATATCAATGAAATGTTATGATTTTATTTGTTGCGCTTAACATATTTTGACATTTATTTAGCTATAATTTATTTGAGATTTTCAAAACTAAGTGTAGAACAACTTTAATAAAGATGAGTTTACAATGAATACCTTTTTTCTATATTAAATACCTGTACATAAGTTATTACAAACTGATATGTATTTTTAAAATTAAGAACAATTCACTTGAAGTATATTTCCATTAAGCTTTTATTTTTAATGTAGAAAATGTAATAGAATACTTGAGAAATGTAAATCACTATTAACTATTACGCTGAAGAAATAAATTGAATCCATTAACACAAAATAGAAGTATAAAAAAGTAATTATAGAGAGACATATTGTTATATATTATTTGATGTTACCAGAATGGATTCGAATATCTACAAATTAATTTTTAGTAAATTTTTAATATATATATATATATATACATTATATATATATATATATATATACATTGTATATATACATTGTATATATATATATATATATATATATATATATAGCTCAATAATTTTAACTAGTTATTTTCTAACAATAAGACCTCTTTCAAAACCATCAATCGCATATAACATATTTCTACTTTAAATTTTTTAAGATGGAAATTACAAGTAACAAACATATTAAAAGACAAGTGCTCAAGGCTAGAAAAAGGTTGAATATTCTCAAATTTATATCAGGTTGATATTGGTGAGCAGAAGTTAGCACACTTCACAATACATGCATCTCCCTTGTTAGACCAATACTAGAGTATGTTTCCTTATCTATTCCTAGACCAATCGACCATCGATTCCAAGACCAATCTGAATAGGTGTGAGAGGGTGCAGGGCAGCGCAGCTAGAGTCATCACAGGGCTACATCTTAGTTGTCCAAATGTAATTGTGATTTACGAAAATAATTTTCTGCCTTTATCTCCGAGAAGAATTCTGTGCCTTACAAAATATTATAACAAGATAATTAGCTATAACAAGCAGCAAAGAACTTCTAGTTACCTCCTAGATTGGACCAGCAACCAACGACTAAAGAAACACAGTCCCTTTTCTTAAGTAAGGTCTCTAAATCTCTCTTCTTTGAATGTAAAGGGTCACTCGTTTAAGCCGCTGGGAGCTAGGCTAGAGCTTAACGGAATATACTTCCATGAAGAGCTCCTAACAAAAAACTCAGATATTCCGGCTCTTGTTAAACAATTGGCACTTGAAACACTCCATAAGATCTCTCCGTGTTCTTTAAAAATCTATATAGATGGTGTAAAGGTGTGGAGGTAGTCTATTGTGGTGTAAATAAACACAGTCCCCGCAGAACTAAAATAAGAAACCTAATTAATTTTTCCACCTTTAGATCAGAGCTAATAGCCATTAGAAGAGGTTTACAGTTTGCAGTAAAGGTGGAGGAACAATTAAGGGATATCTGGATATTGACTGACAGTCGTGCTTTAATCCAGCATCTTTTAAATTGGAGTACTGTTGGAGATCAAAATACCTTGGACATACTAAATCTTCTTGAGAGATTGTCATCCGAACACATTGAATTTCCAATGGATCACTTCACATGTGGGAGTAAAGGGGGAAGAAAGAGCGGATTTCTTGTTCAGATTGGCGTCAGAGGAGGTAGTAAACACAGGAGGAGAGCTCACCTCTAATGAGAATTCTTCCCTGGCAAAAACTGAATTTAATAGGCTTACGAAAACTCTTCCCAACCATCCACGATACTTCGCTAAACGACCGAATGAAACCTTAAATCTTAAACCAAGATCTTATAAATAAGACTTTTCCCTCCATCTGAGTAGGCACAGGAGAGGAATTACCTTTCAGCAGAGGGCAAAGGACACTTCCAGACTATCCTTGGTGTTCCGTCAATATGGCCTCCACTAAAAATACCTGGATAAATTTAAAAAAAGAGGAAGTCCTTTGGGACCCATCATATTTTTTGGACATTTTAGATATTTTTGGTTTTATGCGTGTTATCTAGCCTAACTACACAACTTGAGATAGGTAACAATAACAACTACAAATGTTTTAAAAATTATTGGAGTTTTTTATAATGCAAAATAATCATTGTAGCGATAACATTAATTCAGTTTTAATAACCATTTCTTATACTAAAATAAAATCAATCTTACTCTTTCTAGTACTGTAATAACATGCATAATTATTCATTTGTCGATCATTTGATATTATTATCAGTTGAAATAAATGACAGTTTTCAATCTAATAAATAATATTTTCAGTTAAAATCCCAAGCCAGTGAAAAAATAATAAGAATTAGAAAGTGATAGAAAACTTAGAATATTTATCTTTTATGCAATATTTAACCGATTTATTAATTTTATATATTAAAGTATATATATATATATATATATATATATATATATATATATATATATATATATATATATATATATATATATATATATATATATATATATATATATATATATATATATATATATATATATATATATATATATATATATATATATATATAAATATATATATATATAATAATAATATAATATTTGTGTTCGCTACACACACACACTTAGAAAATACAACATGTACACTAAATATGTTTAAATATATAACATTTAATTTAAAATTTACGAAAAATTCAAATATCAATAACCGAAATATATAATACTTGAAATAATGCTAACTTTCTTATTACATCATTATTTATAGCTATATATTGGATACATTAATTTGTTCACGTAGTTAGTTGGTAAAAAGGAGACAAATATCTTCAAATGGTAATTAAAATAATACATAAAACCATAAAAATGTTTGCTCAACTATGAAAGAAATATTTTATTTGATGAAAAAGTGAATACATATAAAAAATGTATATAAACATATGAGCAGATATCATAAATGTAGAATGTATAAATATTCGCCTTTTTGAAACATGTCAAAATATGAAAAAGTAACAACTATTGGACCATATTTGTTTGAAGTAAAAAATTGAAAATATTATTGAGAGAAGAATTGTATTTAATATGTGTGTGTGTGTGAATTTCAATTTCAAAGATTTGTTTTTTGTTATGTCCATGAAATTTAAGTAAAGAGTTCCATATACAAACCTACATAGAGTTAATTTTTTATTACATTTTCTATTTTCAACTATAGTAAAATAATGGTATTTTTTGGTTAAACTAAATATAATGAGAAGAACGAATGTATAAATATTTAAATAATAATTATTAAATAATTTAAATTACAAAATATAAAATAATAAATATCATTTAAATTATAAAATAACACATTCTTGAATGTGTGAATGGACAAATATTTCAGATTTTACTCAATAATTTCCTTGAGATGCCAGTATTTATTTAGCTTAAACTGAATAGTTAAAAAATATGTGAAGACAATATTTTCAATAAAATCTATTAGTTTTAGAAATAATTTTAAAATTTATTGAAACTTTAACATACTGATTCATTTGTAATTTATTCTACAAACCTTCTAAGACCACTGCAAACCTTCTAAAAATAAATATTAATCATTTAATTATTATTATTATATTAAGAAAAGCTTATTCAGAAGTATAACACGAGTAACTTTGCACTTTTGTTGAAATATATATAAATGGAAAGGTATTATAATAAGTAACATATTTATAATTATAAGTGTTCAAATTTTCTAAGAAACGAAATACAATTCCAATTGAAACTCCACTCTGGCACTATTTTTGCGAGCTTTGAAAAAATAAATCAAGACAATCTGAAGCTTGTCAAGCCAGTGTCCCAGCAAAATAGAGAAAAACGTAATCATCCTACATATTTTTAAAACAGAGTAAAGGAATTAAATTATATTTGCTGCATTACAATTTCTTGGACTACAGTGTTCCCTTGAAGGGATTGTAGAATGTCTCAAATTTGTTTAACATAGATATACATAATGAACTTATTAACGATATTCAGTACTTTTATTTACAAAGAGTAAATTTCTTACTTATCCCCTGAAAATAATATTTTCTATAAGTAATCAAAATTATATTTAAATATACCTATGTGTTGATTTTTGGGATATTCAAATTCATTCTTTGATTTCATTGTTTCATTTTTTAAACAAAGAATTTTTGTTTAAAATTATGCTAAAATTTTTATTTGAATTTCTTAATGTTTGTGAATAAATAAAATTGTTTTTTGTCCAACGTTGCGCTAATCTTAAAAGTAATCCTTTCAGCGGTACATGGGTTGAAAGTCACGACATCTAATATAGTGGACGTCCCAACAACTGAGCAATCTATGTCCCGAAAGTGAAAAGATAGAGAAGCACACACATAGAGAGAAAGGAACATCCCTGTCTGAAACAGGATTCAAACTCGTGACTTACTGCCTTGCAATTAGGGGCGTTAACCACTCCACCAGGGATCAGCAATCAATTAAAATAACAATACCTTATATTTACTATAAAGGATAAAAGCCATTAAGAATTTTTTACAAGTTTTAATTTGTGTATGTTTTGTACAACAAATTAAAATATTTTGAATATCATTATATATTATAGTATCTACTATAGAAATTATCAATATCGTGTTGCATTATCCATAACTAACTTTATAAAACAAATAAGAGCAAAATTGACTTATTTTACAGACAGATATTTAAAGTATATATATATATATATATATGTATATATATATATATATATATATATATATATATATATATATATATATATATATATATATATATATATTTGCTTCTATTGTTATGAATAAAACTTTATCATTTCAAATTTCAAAAAATTCTGAAATTTTGGAGATACTTGTAGAAAAAAAATTATTGGTTATAATAAAAATAAAAATTTTAGGATCAAATTTTTTATCAGTATTTATCGTAGAAAGCAGTGAAATTCAATAAAAAGAATAATAAGTAGTTACCATTGATTATTGTATACAACAAACAGCTCTTGTTATAAGTTTATCATATTATGAATCTTAATAACTTTAAAATGAAGATTAATTAAAAAATATACATTCAACGCCTCTAGTTAAAACCAAAATACTCATTTATTAATGGGAATTTTATTCATGAGGGAATTCATTTATCAGAATTTCTGCTTAAATGTCTTTATTATTATAAAAATGCTAATATTTACTAAACTCTAATAAAACAAATTAGTTTTGATATGGAGAGATAAATATTTATATCAAAGAATTTCTTGATAAATGTTATAAGTAACAATAAACTTCATTTTAAGACTTAGAAATACTGAATTCAAGATTACCTTTTCTTTGTATTCTTAGACTAAAAAACATTGTAAAGTGAACGAGCGTTTTCTGCTGCTTTATTGCTTGCTTATTCTAGAATACATTATCTGTGGAAAATGGACAAAATAGAGATAGATATCTCTTTGTCTTACAACTTCAATCTGAAAAAGCTTTCTCGTGCTCGAGACTGGCAACCAAGAGAAACTCGTCAGAGTGAGCGACTTGGTTTCAACTCAAGTTGTATTTTGTTTTCAGAAACAGGTGAATGCAGTTTATTTTGCAATATCAATGCAATAAAAATACACGTAGGCTTTGACTTAATATACTTAAATTGCAACTTATATATTTGCTTGAATTTTTCCCCACATCAATTACTAAAAATTCCAAAAAATATTACATTTCTTGATTTAAATATAATCAATTAGAATTAATTTTAAAATCGTACTATTTTATTCCTGTTTAACTTAAAGTCCTCTCTCATGAAATTTTGTTTCGATTTATAAAATAGAGTTTCAATTCAGAATTTAATATATTTACCTCTAATAAATTATTTCTCATAATTGTCATTAGGCTCATAATTTAATTTACACTTTAATTTATGCGTTCCACAGAACAAGAGAGGATATTTCTAAAATATAGCTTTTATAATATAGTTAAAATATAAGTAATTTTGAATTCTACGATACACAGTTAATAGATATAATTTTATGAAAATTAAGTGATAAAAAATTGGAAATTTAATATGGAAACATAAATGTAAAGATAAACATACAGTTTCTTAAATTTATTTTCGATCATTTTATAAAACTTCTTTTAAGACATATAGAGTTGCTTAAGAATCTGTATGCTAGGGAATGAAGAAATGATTTAAATATAGTTAAATAAGAAATTGATTTCTTACAACCATAATTTTTCTTACAACTGCTTCTAATCTTAATTTGGACATTTTAAGTTGTAAGAAGTAATTATTTTATTTCCGTAAATTATCTTTGAGATTGTTCAAAGTAAAAATAATCATTGGAATGTTATTATTATTTTTTTTAGATTGATGTTAGAAATCTTAAAGGTCTATTAGCAATTAAGTTACAGATACTTACTATAATTATAAAATATCTTTTTAAAGTAAATAGATATATTAAGTGATTGTTTAAGTTACATTTTTTACTATCGGGATCTATTTTTACTATTTGCTCTTTTAAGTGCAAGAACAACACCAGTATAAAAGTAATTTTTTGAAATGTTGGTGACCTTACTCAGAATAAGTTCTCTGAACTTAAAATCATTGTCCATCAAGTGAAGCCAGATGTTGTAGCCATTGCCGAAAGTGATTCTGCAGCCAATAATTTAAAATTATTTCCAATTGACCAGTATTAGTCTTTATCTTTACCACGCTCAAGACAAATAGCCTCTGGGGTTGTAGTTTTTATAAAACGATCCCTTATAGTTGATACATTAGTTAAACATTCCATGAACGATCATGATCTATTAGAGGCTTTTGAAATCCGTGTTTGAAAAAAAACGAAGCTTTTCGTATCACCTTTGTTTATAATCCTCATAAGAACAAGACAAACTTAAACTGTCTTTTGCAGGATTGGAACAAGCACTCACTCTTAATTGGAGATTTCAAAGTTAACTCCCAGATATGGGGATACAAGCAAAACTGCCCTTTTGGCAACATTCTTGAAAACTTCATTGATTTAAACCAAGTTAAGAACACTGAGAATTCAAGTAGTCTTTCTACCTTTTTGTCTTTTTCTATTGGGACATCTCACCCAGACCTTTTATTGACTCATCCTAATCTCACTCCTTTTATTAAACGGGATCTCCTTTCCGCTCTAGGTGGAGCAGGACATAAGATTCTTTTCGCTGAGATCACTATACCTGAACTCAAGGAAGAACCCATTGTAACAAAATGGAACTTAAAGAAGGCAAATTAAGATTATATATTACTTAAAGAAGGCAAAAATTCCTCTTATTAAACTTGATAACCTTTCCGCTCCTGGTGGAGCAGGGCATAAGATTCTTTTTTTAAGATTTATAAGATTTATTTTATATTCTTTTATAAGATTTCATAAGATTTCCTCCCATCATGAAACCAAATAAAGATCCATCTGACCTAAATTCGTTTCGACCCATTTCCCTGACCTGTATCTTGAGCAAGCTGACTGAGAGAATGAACGTTGATAGATTACAGTTTTTCTTGACGGTAAATGATTTATCTCTGAGAAACAAGCTGGGTTCAGAAAATACTTTAATACTATGGAACAAATAGTAAGACTCAGTCAACAAATCAGAGATGGTTTATATAGAAAATAAAGTACTCTTGCATTTTTTATTGACTTTTAATCAGCGTTTGACCGTGTTTAGCGAAAACTGTTATTAAAGAAGCTTCGTCAGATGGGCTTCTCTGGCCACCTCTTTAAAGGGATCTTTGATTTCTTCTGACAACGTTTTATTAACGTAAATTATGGAAATGCTAGATCGGGTTTTGGACAAACTGCTCGGACAAACTTAAAAAATTCGAAGACGCAAATAAGATACACCATTCACACACACAAAAGGAATTCTTTCAATGATTATAATTATTTAGTAAGCATATAATAGAATGATTTGATTTAATTAAAAATGTCATGCAGAAAAAATTACGGTCTTAAATTTCAACGAAACAAAGAAATTTACTTTTTATTCCATTACTTTCATTAAAATAATTTTAATGAAAATAATGGAATAAAATTGAACCTCCTTAGTAGTATCTAATTTCAGATTAATTGTATTACTTTAAAGGGAAAAAATTGTTTATTGAATTGTAAGAAAAAAAATTTTTTGTGCGTGTGCATAATTATACTTATCGATTTACTTCATTTATAATGAAATCTCAGACTGATGATTAGACAGCATGAAATACAAAATGACTAAAATAATAAATAAAAGGATCGACTTTTTGCTTCCAAAGATGAATGAAACAAAAAAAATTACTAATTTCCATCTGCTTTCATTCCTATGAAGACAGGTCCATGAAATCGTCCAAAAGTTTATTTATTTATTTATTTATTATTTTTTTATCATTACCGTAACAAAAAACGATTCTCCATCAGGTTTCTGTTTTAAGCCCTGTTTTGTTCAACTTGATGATTAATGATCTTATATACAACATTTCGAAGACCTGCCCTGATGTTCAGATTTTGTTATATGCAGATGATCTGTTCCTTTGGACAGCTGGCGAAACCTTTAAACGCAAGATAGGGTTATGAACTCTACTCTGGACTTTTTAATGAAATGGACTAATTACAATGAGTTCTGTGTCAACATTCACAAGACCAATTTTGAGCTTTTTAGTTTGAGTACTAAACAGTATCAGATTATTTTAAACTTTGATGACAAACCACTTCAGAGAACTGATTGTGCTAAATACATCGGTATTCTTTTAGACCCAAGACTCACCTAGAACAAAAAAGGCCTTAAAAATCACTGAAAATGTCTCAGACCGACTTAATTGATTAAAAAACTAGCTGGGGTTAAGTGGAGTGCCACTCAGGACGTTTTGGACACGACTTTTAACTCTTTCATCTTACGGTCTTCGATTATGGAGCCGAAATTTTAATCACTGCCTCAGATACTGTTTTACCGAAACTCAATGTTGCTCAAAACAGTGCTCTTAGGCTTATCACTGGGCCTTCTCAATTTCAATACCATCTTTGGAACTTCAGACTGGGCTTGACTTTTTGCACGATAGGATAGTTTTTGCTACTTTGGTTCTTAGTGAAAGGTTACTAGGTAGGGAGGGTTTTTTGACTAACAATCGACCTAGCACTTTGAGACTAAAAACACAACGAACATTTTATGAGAATTCCAGAGAATTTCCAGCTCACTTGGCACACCAAGTAATAGAGCCCTTATAGCCAGATCCCCTGTCTCCCCAGGTATGCTGAAATATGCCACCCCTGTCTTCGACCTTGTCCTTCCTGTCCAGAAGGGAGTCTCCCCTCAGGCAGAACTCATGACTGCTGTTCTTGCTACTATTAATGAGAGATACCCACTCGACAATTGGATGCGCACATATATAGTGACGGATCAACTGAGAGAAGTACTGGGAGAGCGGGAGCTGGTGCCTTCTCCAAATTTTTCCAACTCCAAGAGCCTTTGGGAAAAAACTCAGACAATTTTGATGGAGAAATGTATGCAATTTACATGGCTCTCCAAAAAAATTTAGATTTTACGGAAATGAAATTTGTTCTTTTTGTTGACTGTCAGGCTGTCATTCATACAGTGGCAAATTAAAATCTCCTACCTACATCTATAGAATTTAACTGTAAGACTATAATACTTTACTATCTACGGGAAAAAATTACAATGGATCCCTAGCCTTTGCGGCTTGCTTGGTAATGAAAAACAGATATTCTTGCGAAAGAGGCTTTTTTAAGCCCTCCAGATACTCCTACTGGCCTGAGAAATGTCAAACTCCTTCTAAAACGGAGTATCCATCACCAGTGAAAAATTTATTACAATGAGAATGCAGTTGATGCCTCTTAGAGGACCCTGCTGAGCTTATGTATTCTTAGAGATATACCTAGATCTATAGGGCTCTCCTGCTTCAGGTTACATACTGGACATGATTTTCTCCAGAAACATCTATATCACAATGGGCTTGTAGATTCACCCGACTGCATTTTATGTAAGAAACATGTTGACGTTGATAGCCAGCATCTTTGCAAATGTTCTGCCCTCCAGGAAGCCCGCACTTCTTCACATTTCAAGAAGCACTCCACTCCTGGAGATACTTCATTTTTTTATTAGACTGCAAGACTTATTATGCTCGAAAAAGCTAATATAAGGACGTGAAGAAAAAAAATTATCTGAAACGTCTACAGTGTAGGAAATTACACAAAACTTCATTGTTACAAATTAATTAATTGCTTCATTTTTATTATTTCTGTCTGAAGTAAGACTTCAAGTAAATATTCATAAGAGTTCAGTACTGATTTGGTTTTTCTAAAATGCTGTTCTCAAATAGAATGTAAAAAATAAAACAGGAATTTTGTTATCATAATATGATATCAGAAATGCCCTATTTCTTATGCAAAAAATCTTTGTTTTCTAGACATATATATTTAAAATATAGGAATATATTCAAGTTAAATAAAAGCTAGTATTTTGCTTAAGAAATTGTCTGGTCCGAATTTGTGATAAATTAGGTGGAATTTTTCATAATTTTATTTCTTTAAAAGTAAAAACTTTCTTTAGATAATTTCATGTTTGGATAACTTCTTAGTTTAAGAAGTTATCCAACTGTCCTATGTATCCTGAAATAGATAAGAGTATCAACGACATTAATTTACTAATAATCAAACAACAAGCATACTTTCCCTTTTGCATATTGCGGTGATTTATTCTTTATCCAAGATATACGGCTGTCTTCTAAGTTTTTTCAGTGTTTTACTGTAGAAACATTTGAGCTCGCAGACTGCTAGGGTGGAATCTGTCTCTAGTTCTAGCCTCCAGAGCTCCTGGAATCTCAGTTACAATAATAACCTCACCAATTTTTATTTCATTCTAAATCCCTTTCTTTTCATTTCTGAGAACCCAGCAATATCAATACACTCCTATCTGAATATAAAGCATTGAGCAATTTTAATGTTTCTTCAAAGGCCTTTGCATTAGCATAACTCAGCAGGGGTGAAAAATTGAAATTAAAAATAAGTTTTACTTTTAATTATAAAAAGAGAAATGTCAAGTCAGTTGCACAATTATTTTACCAATAAGTATACAAACCAAGCCCAATAACGCCGTCATTAAAAATATTTTCAGAGGAAGCGAGATACATCACTCACGTTATAGAAGAATTTAATACATATTCACAACACCTGTTTTCTCCAAATATTACTTTTTTGCTGTCCTTGAAATAGGACAGTGGAATAAAATAGATTAAAGAAATATTTAAAATTTTCCTTAAAGCAATTTGTTAACTTTAAAGTCAAAGTGATTTGTTCCTGCAGGCTTTGCCAAAAATATTATTGTGATGAAATTCCTTTATTTATTAAATCTAATAAAAAATCTAAAATTTCTGTACTGTTATTAAGTACATTAGCTTTAATAAGTTAATGTTCACCAGGATAAAATAACGGATAAACATTATCTCCACATAAATGATTAAATGCAATAAAATCAATGAAATATCAAAAAGCAGAAGTATTAGGAAACTGTTTTCAAAGCAAAATAAAAAGAAGTTAGCGAGTAAACTGAAAAAAACGAGATCCTAGGGAAATACCACAAATCTGTAGGAAATTATTCTCAATTTGTAGATATAGTTGTAGAATAGGCAAAATCTCACATCATTATTTCAAACTTTAAAGTTATATAAAAAGTTTGTGTTCATAATTTTGAAAAACTAAAAATAAAGGTTATTCTTTAATTTAAAAATAGTACAATATTTTGAAATCACAGGAATTACTACTATAATTATTAGAAAGAAATACTAAAACAAGACTCATTAACAACCAAGTAAGTTTATACTGTATAAAGATATAAAAATTGTATTTAAATACGTAGTAAACAATATGAGGATCATTCTTATACGATTTAATGCAACAGTAATATACTTAAACTTTTTGGGACATTTATCGAATTTTATAAATAATGTTTAAAATTAAAATTATAATTTAATATTTTTTTATTTAAAAATTTATAACAAAACTTCTAAATAACTTGTTAATAATTTTATCTGAAGAATTTAATGTTTGTATGCATTAGAGGTAAAATATTTTTATCATGTAAATCAAATAAATTTTAAATATTTTATTTTGATCAAATAAAATTTTTTACTTTTTAATTTTATCATATCTGTCATATCATTCAAAGCTAAAAGTAAGTGATTTGTATATATATATATATGTGTGTGTGTGTGTGCGTGCGTGTGTGTGTGTGCGTGCGTGTGTGTGTGTGTGTGTGTGCGTGCGTGTGTGAGTGTGTGTGTGTGTGTGTGCGTGCGTGTGTGAGTGTGTGTGTGTGTGTGTGTGTGTGTGTGCGTGCGTGTGTGAGTGTGTGTGTGTGTGTGCGTGCGTGTGTGTGTGTGAGTGTGTGTGTATGTGTATTATAATGCAATTTATGTACTTTGAAACAATAATTAAGTGATAAAATTAACAACATATTCTATAAAACTAAATTTAATGCATTTATGATAAAAAATGCCTTTGCTTATTTAGATTTTGTTCTAAACAAACAAGAAAATGTGAATTTTTATATTTGAAGGGCATACAATATAATATTTTAAAATTAGTATGAATTTGCGTTAATATGTACATACACTGACCAATGAATTAAAACATCTGATATTTTTTCCGTTTAAATCCTTATAAAGGATGAAATATGTCATTTTTTACGAAGTCAATTACACGACAATGGAATACTAACATAAGCAATGCCAGCTAGAATTTTGACATTAAGTGAAATAAAGAGTGAAAAGCGACATGTCTTTCACACTGTAAAAATAACAAAAAACTTACTGTTCGGATATTTTCAGGAGTCTTCATTTTAGAGGTATCAAAGCTAAATGCAATCTGGAAAACAGCCATATTAGACGTTTTCAAAATGTGGAATCAGAAACCATAATCGTCGTTTCGAAGGCGTATGTAAGGTTCAAGAACAGTTTTCCGAGAACATGATCAGCAATGCCAACAGCACATATTTAGTAAAAGGGGATTTATTGTTCTTCAAATAACACAATACATCATTCATGCAAATGTTTTCTCAAACGATTTCAGTTTGAACCATGAGCTCAGAATTTCAAAGGACATAAATGCATAGCCAGCAAGAAGATCATTCATTTCTGACCGTAATAAGAATCGATGTTTCTGTGATATGGAATATATTAGTAATCTGAAGATTAGAAATGCATAAAATAATTACATGAATGATGTACCTCTTTTTTACGAAACTATAAATTAATATTTGTTAAAGGAACAAAATATTTATTAATATTTAAAGTCTTCTTATATTTTATGCGATAAATTCATTGCAATCAAATAATTCTACTTTACTGGTGCTGAGATAAAATAGTTCAACCTACTTAGTATGAAAATCGTTATTAATTAGTATGAAAATCATTATTTATCGTTATTAATTAAAAAAAGCTTGTTTCAACATCAATGATTGTTACACACTTAAATGTAGAAATATTTATATATATGTAGGATTAATATTTAAATGATGTATTAAAATGCGCATTCTAATTTAAATCGAAGCTTATGCAATTAATAATCATTTTTTGGTTTATTAAATTTATTTAAAATCAAATTAGAATTATTTCATGCAAAAAATTGATTTATAATTTTAGTGTGATGAATTTTATTTCCATTTGAATAGTGGCATGGTTATTGTGATATAATATACACACAGACTATTTTAATCCATATATAGAAAATCCTATAAAATATCTATCATTATATAGTTAACAGATAAGAATGAAAACGTATTTTTTGTATTATGCAATTTTCCTATTTTCTTTCAGGGAAGAAGAAATATTTTTAACAATAATAAAAAAAAATATTAATTTTTCGTTTATCTATCTTCTATAGAATGCTCGGAACGAAATAACTATCTTTTTTCAGTCAATTAGCAGCTTTTATTTGTGTAGAAATACATTCTGAAACATACTGCTAGATTTGTTTTTGTGTTACCTTAGTTTCTTTTTCTTTTTTTTTTTTTTTTTACAAGAGATTTTTGAAGCAACTTGCTAATATTTCTCATAGTAAATTGTTCATGAGTTTGGTTTAGTAATCCCTTGAGGTAAATTCTCAACATGGTAAGGAATAACTATAGAAAAGATAAAAAAAATGTTTACCCTTTCTTTAAATATTTTTCCACCGTAAATATTTAAAGATATTATTAAAAGAAAGGGTAAATAGAAATATTATATGTATTTACTATTTATATATATATATATATATATATATATATATATATATATATATATATATATATATATATATATATATATATATATATATATATATATATATATATATATATATGTATATATGTATGTAATATATATATATATATATATATATATATATATATATATATATATATATATATATATATATATATATATATGTATGTATGTATGTAGGTATGTATGTATGTATTACACAGTTAGAATAAACTTTTTAATAAAGTAATAGCAGCATGTAAAGGCATACTTAAGATTACTTCCGAAAGGACATTCCTTGCCAATTTATACAATTAGTCACAAAAGTAAGTATGCAGAGTGTATGTGATGATGTCCTATGAAAATAAAACAGACCTACAATAGTTTAGATTTTTCAAATTAATAATTTATTTTTACTACAGCAAAATGGAGCTTAGTTACAAAATGAAAAATATTTCAAAAATATAAATATTTAATTAGAAAGATAATCTTAACTTAAAATAGGATGCAATTTACATCATAAAAATAAATATGCAAACGAAAACAAAGACGTTAATTTTGCAAGTTTTAAAATTCTTGAAAAAAATTAGTAATTTGTTGGAGAGACTTTGGCTTTTATAACAGTTCTCAAGTTATATGGCACAGAATTTACAAAATTTTGAGTGACAGAAGATGGTATTTTCTACCACTCCTCCGGAAGGACATTTTTTAGATCATTCTTAACTTTGATCTCTTGCTTTCTAATTTGGCGATCAAGATAATCCCATAAGTGTTAAATTTGATTAAAATCAGGTGACTGAGGAGGGATTTTAGCTGTTTTTGCACGTTATATTGCAGCCATTCCCGAACAATCTGAGCAGTATGTTTGGGATCATTATCTTGTTGGAAAGTGAAGAATCCATCGAGTCCCAATTTAGAAGCACTTTGGCTTAGATTATTCTTTGAATCATTCAAATAGGTATATGGATTCATTATTTCGTCGATTATAACTAAATTTTCTACTCCAGTTGTTGCCATGCAGCACCAAACCATACTTGAACCACCACCGTATTTTACGGTTCCTCTCGTGTTCTTTGGTTCTAGAGCTGTCTTTAATTTCCTCCAAACGTTTTGTTGTCAATCTGATCCATTGATATTAAATTTAATTTCATCCGAAAAAATCACAGTATTCCAAAAATTTCTGTCCTGCTTTACATTTTCTTTTGCAAAATCTATTCCCTTTTTGCGATTTACTTTGCTAACAAATGGTTTTCTTCTCAAATTTCGACCATTATATCCTGCCTTGGGTAACACAAAAAGCGAATTGTTTCAGGATTGCATGACTTCGCAAAATTGCTTTTCACATCAACTGTCAATTTTGGTGCGCGAATCTTCGTAATTTTTTCACTTTTCCAACAATAATTCGCCTTTCTTGATCCGTGAAAATGGGCGGTCGTCCTGTTTTTGGCTTGTTTAGAGTATTTTTCTCAGCCTGGAACTTATCAATGATTTTTTGCATTGTTGTAGGAATTTTGCCTATGATTTTAACTATTTGTCTTTGGGACTTGCTTTCCTTATAGTGCTTTATTATTGCATCGTTAAAATCTTTTGATAACTGTTTTCCACGCTGGCTTTTAGCTGGCTTGTTCCACACAATAAAAAAAAATTGAAGCGCGATTAAAGTTATTCACTGACTGATAGTGGAAAGCCTTCCAACCGTAAGTCAGCTATTAAAAACGTTGTTGATGACCTACCTAGGAAAAAAACTGCAGAGAAAAACAAATCTATTATTTTGCAGAAAAATAATAACAAAACTATTCAACAAGCTCCATTACTCGACAGCTGTGAACAGCTAAGTGTGCTGCTGTTTTCTGTGTCTTGGTACCACTGCAAAAGTAGGATATTTTCTCAGTCTTGAACATTGCATCCCTTTGAAAATTGGTTTTTGGCACTACTATTGAGAGTGATGAAAAGAGTACAAAAACTCGACATGTCATTATTGCAGCCACAGCATTTTTTACGGATGTGATTTGTTTCATCGCAACTAACGATATTAAACGTCAGTTTGATTTGCAGTCAGTTTAGGATACGTTTTTATCTGAATAAAATCACGAATAGTGACCATTACTGTGTTCCTGGAGCTGTCTTGGAAGGCATTATACTGAACACGCATATTGAAATTTACGTTTTTGACTAATATTCAGTAATTTTTAATCACTATTATCTAGATTTAATCCTCCACTATGAACGACAGTTCTGAGGCGTCATTAGATTACACTTTTTATGGATGAAAACATGGGGTCTTACCAGACTTTTGCTGTTCAGAAAATGCTAGAAAATTTATATATCAATAAAATGGACAAGCTAGAGTACTCCCTTCATCTAAATCCCATTGAACATAAGTGAGACGCTTTGAAGAAATGTCTTGACACAGGATTGCATCTTCTGGAAACAAACAATGACTGAAATGAATACTGATTGAGAAAGAAATTATTAAAGATGCTTAGAAATGTAAGCACTCTTTTTCTAAGTTTAGTGTTATGGTACAAATAAACTATATCATGAGTAAAAGGACATAATATGTATTAAATATCATCCACTTGTTATTCTAACTTTTGGTAAGACAGTCAAGTGTAACAATATTAGGAATTCCTAAATTTCTCGTTTTGCTTTGATTCCATAATGTTTGCATTGTATTAATTTTTTCGCAAATATGCTTTCATTGTCGTAGTGTAAAACGACATAGCCAAACCCTGAGAAAATGGGTATGCATATTTTTATTGCACTTCTTTAAATTTAAGAGTTTCCGCTTTTCTTTTCAAACTAAGCTGTAATAGTATAAAGGAAAGGATGCAATAAAAATTGGCTCAAGGAGTCAAGTGCAATAAAAGAATAAATTCTTCCTTTCGGAAGGTATGATCGTGAGAAAATTGCAAGGGAAGTTTATGTTTTATGATATGTTTTGTTTGAAAATCTGACCAGTCGGGATTTAGGGGGAGAGATTTCTGACCCATCCCATAGGAGTGTAGGACGTTATATGGAACTTTGGAAAACCAATGGTGTAAAGAGGAGGAGCTAAGATGAGAATTTAAAAACAGCATCTAAGTATGGAAGACAGGCA
The DNA here is from genome assembly GCA_030067965.1 of Latrodectus elegans. Classification (NCBI taxonomy): domain Eukaryota; kingdom Metazoa; phylum Arthropoda; class Arachnida; order Araneae; family Theridiidae; genus Latrodectus; species Latrodectus elegans. Next base: position 57,111,246 of record CM057822.1, read on the forward strand.
GACACAGAGACAGAGAAAGTCCTCACACACAGAAGTCCCTGAGATACACAAGGCAGAGAAGCCCCAGAGATGCCCGACAAAGAAAAGGAGTAAACGGAGTATGATTGCACTGGCCTGGAGAAGTCCTGCCTCGACTGTCCTGAATGGGAATGCAGATGTCCGACTAATAGATGAAGAAGAGGTGACAAAGTCTGAAAAGAGGTATACTGAATAGCAAATCAAGTAAGATGCGGAGATATCAGCGAATGGAAATGCAAAGCGGAGATACTGAGTAGAGGACGGGAAGTGGATGAAAAAGGAGAATCATCGACACCGGAGAGCGGCGAAGTCTCAGACAACACAATACTACTTCTGAAAGGGGTGAGTCTGATCTCTCGTTCCATTTTCCTCTGGTCATTATGGTTATTGTGTAAATATCATAAAAATAATATTAATGTTAGAATTTTCTCAATTATTTAATCAAGAATGTTTTAATTATAAATGTAAATACCTCTGTAATGAATTTGCTAAAATAAATTATTAAGTTTTATTGTATTTTTGCTTTAAATTGATCTCTGTCATTCAATTATTGAAATAACGAATCTGGGTTTTCCTCGGAGTTTTCTAAAATTACCGAGTTCACCACAACATTCATCAGTACTTAAGTACACCATTATATCTCTCATTTCAAAACATCATATAGCTCAAATGATTTATCATAGAATTATGGTATAAGAACAACTGTTACTCAAATTTTGCTCTTCATTTCATATATCATACCAGCAATTACAGAAGTCCTAAATATAAAATATTTAAATGATTGGATGGAAATCAGCGGATTTAGTGAAAATGCAAATTCTTGAAGTTTAAATGTTATGCACCACTGAGTATTTAAAAGGATATCTTAATAACTGATATTTAGTGACATTAAAACATTATTCTATTGCAACTGAAAACTTATTTCTATAAAATACAGATTTTTCATAAGAAGTTTCAGCATCATTAAAAAATAAAGTTGTGAAATTATCCTTTTAAAGATAATGTTTGAAGTCAGGAGGCAAATTAAAGTGTACAAAATAAACCTAAGTGAGAGCAGTCGTTTTTGGTTTACATGTGAAAAAATTAAAGATTAAGCAATTTTTCTCATCTATTCTAGAACTTAATCTTACAATTTTCTCATTTATATATATATATTCATAATTAAACCAATGGCAATTAAGAATAATTATAATATTTTAAATGTTATACTTAAAACTGAAATCAAGGAAAGTCAGTTCCATTAATAATTAGAAAACTTGCAGTTGTCTTTAGATAGTGAACCAGTACCAGCCTTGAATTGGATGTTGAGGGAATATCACAGCTTCTCATTTTTCACGTTGTGTGCATTTCTATAAAATGTGTATGGTTGTATATACACCATAGCTCTATTATCAAATATTTGCTCGTAAAAATGCTGCTTATAAGTTGTAATTGAAGTTTTCTGCTTAAAATAAAATAAACTAGATACAAAACTGTTTAACAAGCAAAAGGGTAACTTTCTTTCCCCAGAAATTTTGCTTCTAAGTACTTTAACTTGTGATGGAATATTCAAGAAAATCGAATCAGATGCAGAGCTTATTTGTGAAAGTTGAATACACAGAATTTTAACCGCATGTTTAACAGCCATTTTCAACTCCGTCATTATGAATGGAAAGGAAAACTGTGCATTGGAAGGCAACGTTTATAACACTACTTCCAAAAGAAGTGTTTTACCCTTCTAATGTGATATATTGTTATTGTTTACTGTCATTTCACGATTGTATACAAAATTTCTGCTCCTTCCAATCATCCATTTGTTTTTCGGTTACAAAACATCCGATATCTTTAGACGATCTAAACTATCAAAACTTATTTTTGGTTTCATTTAAATCAGCTTGATAAGGTGAAATATTTACAATTACAGTTATTGCAATATCTAGAGACGAAGGAGCAATGCAATTATACCTGGTAATAGATTCTGTAGCAGTTATATGAACAGTTCTTTGGAAAACTGTACCTAATATTACAAACCAGAGAGCAGTATCCGTTGGAATGAGAACTGAAGTTTTTTCCAGTTATTTTCCTCATGGCATGCTTTAAAAATTATGTATATGAGATCCGTAATTACTAGAAAGTATTTGAAATTTTAATTACATATTTCATGAAATGCCCAAACTTAGATAAATAAGGCTTAAAAATGACAAAAATATGAAAAATCCATTTAATCAAATACTTTAACAGGAATTTTATTTTGCCACTTTATTTACAGTAACTCAAAATAGAAGTTTAAGTAATTTGTTATTACAATTAAAATAATTTTAAATCTTGGATAAATGATGATACATATTATATTTGAATTTAATATTCCTCTAAATATGAAAATTTAGTTGTAAGATAAATGCCTTATGTGACAATTTTTTCAAAATGCAATAACAAATTATTGATTATATGAAAGTGGAACATAGTTCTCATCAAAACCATCTGAGAATTTCTTAACTAAATGCATAATAAGTTTTAATGAATAGTAAATAAAAAACGCTTTTTTAACACCAAGTAATATTTTGTGTTAAAGAACATAAAATTTTAAAATATACTACATGAAAATTTAAGAGAAAACACTTTAATATAACATTTATAAAAATATAATTACTGACCAATTTTTTTTTTTACAAAGTATAATACATTAAAATTATTCTCTCTTAATTGCTAATCTGAATGTTTTGCAATAAGATAATCAAAATTAAATTTAAAAAAGTCTTATGATTATTAATAATTAATTTCATTACTTGTTTATCTCAGTACAATGATGTTTCTTTCTGTCTTAAAAAATATCACAATTAATAAAACAAAAAAGTATAAAAAATTTCTTTTAATTAAAAATAATAACGTATTTGCTTCGAATACAAGCTGCAAATTTTCCAAACTAACATAATACAATTGTTATGCTTAAAAATATTATTAAACATATGAAAGCTTTATTTAATAGATATCATGCTTACTAAAATGTAAATAATATCGTGAATATATCTCAAAGGACAACACTCTTGCATCTTTTTAAAATCAGATTTTAGTAAACAAGCAATTACTTTAGTGGTATATAGATGAAATATCTTTTATCTGAATTATATAATAATAAGAAATTCAGCAGAATCTGTTGATAAAATCTATTAAAAAAGGCATTCTATGCTTGAAAAACAGTTTTTGTGTGTAATGAGATGTTAAAATTTCATTTAAATATTTTAAAATGGAATTTTAAAAGAGTATTTAATACTTGGCTTCTACGAATGATCAATATTTTTAAATTATTGTTGTCATAAAAATGAAATAAATTTACATTGTTACAAATAATAAATGATCATTTATAATGTATATCAATTTTAAAAATATATTATATGATATTAGAAGTGGTATATGTGACTGTGTTTCATCTAGTTCACTATTGTGATATATTTTTGTTAGAATGCATTGTATATAATGATAAGAATCGCGTTAAGTTTTTTTTAATGTTTTGGTTTGTTATTGTAATTATATACATAATTTAATTTGCATATAAGTCTACTATTTTTAATCAGTTTTTTTTCTTTATAAGTTATTACTTTAGATCAATTAATTTTCATTTAATTTTACATATTGTTAAAATCATCATAAATAATAAATATTGCGGAGAAAATAAGTGTTTTTAATAAAGCTATTTTTTTTCATTCTATTTTTAGTAGTGATTTTTTTAAAATATCATTATCCATTTCCAGCATTTGAAAAATTAATTAACAAAAAAATGATTATTATAATTTACTATCAAAATGATTAAATATAGAAATAGTCACCCTATTTAATTCAACCTGAATTTTTCATGAATATTATAGTGAGAAATAAGATTAGATAATGATATTGCTCAAATATATTTCTTAACCATGTGAAAAATTTAATAAACAAACTTAAATGATTGACTAATGTTTTCATATGTTTTATGTTAATCCCACGTGCGAACAATCCATAATATCAAATCTATATATAAAGCATTCTGAGCAGAAAAAATGTTATAATTATTAATATGATACATCAATACCATACAGAAGCATATATGCTTTGAATATTTTCCTCTAAAAATTCTCCAAACAAATGTAGGAAAATATTTTCAAATTTAGAATTACCTCTATTCATTTATAAATGTATACACATTTCAATTAAAGCAGTAGCATAACATTAAAAAAAGACATTAATTCGATAGTTCTAATATATACGAATAACATGAAGGAATGATTAAAAATATTATGAAATAAAGTATTAATTGATATATAATGTATAAAATAATCGGTGGTTATTAAAAATTACACTTAATTTGCTCAATGCGATAATTAATGAATAATTATCATTTTTAACCTGTAATTTTATAAATTTCACAGTTTGTAATTGAGGATGTAATAAATATTCCTTAATTGATTGAGAAAGGTTGCGTTAATTAAAAAAAATTATACTCTAAGAATATAAATTATTCCGTCCTTAAGAGTTTGAAGAACACAATGACGACTCTCTCTTTCTTAGATCAAAATATGAAATAATAAATAAAAATATCCCTTTTACATGTTATCCCTTTTACATTTTTTTTATCTAAATAAGTATGCTAAATCTTCAGTTATTTTCAAAATAAAGTATTGCTTAAAGGAAACTGAACTTCTTTATTTAACTTAGTAAGAAACATTTGATACTTAAATTTAATTTTCCTATAATGTGATAAAAAGTAATTATTTCAATCTGTTAATCATTTTTATGAGATACGATAGTCTATGGGATACAAAAACTCACTTTGATGTAAATATGCTTAATAATTGAATCCCAACTATGAAAACTGTGAAGTACTATCATTAATGTTTTTTAACTATACCCGTTCAAAAAACATGCTCTAAGTTTATTAAGGATGATGTAAACTAATGAAGAATTGTCTTACGAAGTATCATCATTCAAGTAAATATTTTAACTTCTCAAAAATGCCTATATTGAGTTCAAAACACGTATTATTTGTTTTCAAAATATTACATATACTTAAAGAAACATAAAAGATAAAATAAAAATTTGTTTTTATTTCATTATTGGATTTTATCTAATACTATGCACAATTTTGTTGTAATGCCAAGATAAAATAATTTTAAAATAATATACTCTATAGTTACATTATTAATATTAATTATTCAGTCATTATTTATAAGGAATTATTTGTTTTTTTTCAATAAAATCTAAATAAAAAATTTTAATCTGGAAAACAATGACAATTTATTTTTATTTTTCCTAAAACTTTTATTCTAAAAATTTAGAAGCAGAAATATTTTTTAATTATTCATATAGTTTCTTTTTACTACAAATTACCTAACTACTTATAACTTTTGAAGGGTACAAAAAAATGAAAGGTTTGAAAAGGAGAAAAATAAAAGATTCGGGTAGTTGGGAAGGAATTGTTTTGAAGCTCTTTGAGGTAATTTGAAGTTTAGTTAGTGGAATTACACTCTAGAGGGTAGCTAATGTTAGATTCGCTAGACTGATTGCAAATACAAATTAGTCAGCATTAGGTAAACTGTGCATGTTTTTTGTATAAAGATTTAACTCTTTGATGAGAATTAAAAACCATACGATTTATTTAAGTAGAAATCAATCTTCATGCATGATACAATCAGTATAATACATTTGTTTTGATATGCAATTAGAAAAATTGCAAAAAGTATTATATGTATTTTTTCAACGGGATCACACGTATATAATTATTGTGAAGTGAATGTTTGTAAACAATAAATTATTGATTGTATCTAATTTTAACTCATTTAACACTTTGAAAAAATATTTGAACAATGATATTGCAATTGCCTAGCATTTATCTTTAATAAATTCGTTAATTTCAAATTATGAATGCGTTATCTTAAAATAGAGATTAATTTAAAAAAACATAGAGTAAAAATGTGTAAACTTTGTAGACAGTATTATTTTGTTTAATAAGGTGAACCTTTCTTCATTTACTTTAAAATGTGTACAAATTTTCTATACCGATATGAAAATGCGTAATTCTAAATATTTGTGTAAAATATTCTATTAAAACAGATTAATTAATTAACAAATGACTAAATAAGAATTTATAACATTTTTTCCTTTTCACAGTTATTTAACTAAACTTATTATTTTCACTAAACAAGCTACTAAATAGAATTTATATCTTAAAAAGTGAATTATATTTCATTAATTATAAAAATTTTTATTCAGTTTTTAAAATTCTACTGTCCTTCTGCAATGATTGTTATATATATATATATATATATATATATATATATATATATATATATATATATATATATATATATATATATATATATATATATATATATATATATATATATATATATATATATATATATATATATATATATATATATATATATATATATATATATATATATATATATATATATATATATATATATATATATATATATTTAAAAGCATATCAAAATCATTCCAGGAAACAGTAAAATTCAAGAAGAATCAGAAAAAAATGAGTCATAAATACAAATCCATATATACATATTATATATCAATTAAGATCAATCTATATAACCAAACATTTGTTTTTTAAAAAATTGTATAGAATAGATTGCTATTAAATCGCGTTATAAAGTCAAAACACAGTAACTGTTATATCAATAATCTTTTTCCTTACTTATATTTAAATTTACAAAAACATTAGCATTAAATCTCTATTCTTAAAATAATAATATAATTGAAATGTGAGATCTTGAAATTAGATTACTCATGGTTTGCATATGGTTGCAAAATAATGGAAAAGATTTAACTGGACATTATTTTTAGAACCTATCGAGATCTTTAAGTACTAACTATCAATAAACAGATTAAAATGAATAATGCATTATTCTTAAACTAAAACTAATCATTAAATCATTTTAAAATTATGAATAATACACACTGTGAAGTATTAAAGTATTATCAATCAAATGCTGACAAAAGATGCATTTGGTTTTCCATGATAGTAACCTGATAGTAAAAGAAATTTGTTAGTAATTTATCGATAGAATAGAAATTATACATATATAATATAATTATTCTCATATATGTATATATATATATATATATATATATATATATATATATATATATATATATATATGTATATATATATATATATGACAGATAACACTATCATCCATAGCAACCACGATATGAAAGGAAGCAAAATATGGAAATAAGAATAAGTGCGGGATATAGTAAGAAGAAGAAAGTGTATGCAAATCTTTCTTCCACGTCTGTTCATCACATGATAGCGTTCATAAGAGCTTTAACGGTTTTGACGCGTGTGGATAGTTGTTGTTTCAAGCCAAAATTTTACAAGAAAGATTTAATAGACGAACTTGAAATTTCTGGGATGTCTTCCCGACATCACTTAGATGATTTTATGCGTGGCTGAATTATTGGAATAATCGAAGAAAGGTGAAAAATAACAGATAGTTGCAGGGAGTTCAACCTCGCTCACAGAAATGTTTCACGGCAGTTGAAGTCATTTAAAACTACTGGAATGTGTAGTAGGTGCCACGGGGGATGTCGTGTTAGAAGTACGACGCCTGCAGAAGACAGATATATCGTTCTATCAGCAAAAAGGGACACGCGTACCCCACCTCAGCAGGTGGCAAATCAGTTTCTTACTGCCTCAGGAAATCAGGTGTCACGAAAAACTGTTTCCAGACATTTTAGGGGAAGGAGGACTATATGCCCGCAGACGTGTTGTGTGTGTCCCATTGACCAGACAGCACCATATTAACCGTTTGCAATGGTGTCATGAGCATCGCAATTAGACTGAACAAGACTGGGCATGTGTACTATTCTCAGATGAGAGTAGGTTCACTCTGTCATCGGATTGTAGACTAATCTGTCATCGGATTGTAGAAATAATCTGGCGCGAGAGGGGTACTGCTTATCGTCCAGAAAATATACAGGAAAGGTACCGATATCCGACATGCATTGTCATGGTGTGGGCCGGCATCATGATCAATGGCCGCATGCCCCTACTTGCGGTTACGAATGGGACTATGAGAGGCCAATGTATATTAATGAAAATTTACTTTCTCATGTTCGTCTTTTCCGTGGTGCTGTCAGTGATAAATTTGTTTTTATGGATGGCAACGCAACATGTCATCGAACACTCGCTGTTCAGGATAAACTAGACATCGAGGGTATTCAAAGCCTCGTATGGCCATCACGTTCTCCAAATCCAAACCCCATTGAAAATGTGTGGTATGCTTTTCTGACGCAAGTAGGTGGTCGAAACTATCCTCCGACAAACAAGAACTCCCTCATCCGTGCACTCACAGAGGAATGGGATAAATTGCCTCAACATCTGCTGGATAATATTGTGCAAAGTATGATACGACGTGTGGAATGTTGTATCACACTCCACGGAGGACATTTTCCGTACTGATACCTTTCTTCAAGTGACTGCTGATTTTTAGATGCATTTTTCCGTATCAAGCATCAAATGAACATTTCTTTTTCTTTCAGATGTTTCAAGCTTTTGTACTTTCAAGAACAATAAATATTCTTTATTCTAATGTCTGAACAGTTAGGCAACTATATTTCATCCTAACAGGCCTCATGTCTCGCTTTATTTTATGCTACATTGCAATTTGTGATCCATCTTTTGCAATTGCCCAACAGTATATATATATATATATATATATATATATATATATATATATATATATATATATTCATATATATATATATATTCATATATACTTGATAAAATTTTGTTATGAAATTCATATTTTTTCCAAATTTTATATACTTCATGCTTAAAAATTAATTGCGTTGTTTACATGTTTTTCAAGAATATTCTATAATTTTTTCCAAACTTTGAAAGGAAATAGGATTGATAAAAATATGTAACGCTAGTACTTTAAAATAGAATACATTCACAAGCATTCGGAAAATAACCACAAATATAGAAATTGACATTTACATATGTATATTTGTTCAGAGAATGTAGACAGTGTTTCATAAAAAAGGAAAAATTATTATATTACAGCATCATATTCATGCAATTTTTTATTGCTTCAACTGATAAAATATATTACATATATTAAGGCAGATAATCCTTATAATTTATTATCTAAGAGTTTTTTGTAATAATGGAAATTTTAAGAAGATCAAAATAGTAAGGTTTAACTCTCCTTTTTCATTCTTCCAGGGATTTTTATTTTGAAATTTTATTTTCGGAGACAGAAATAAGTTGATTAACAGTGTTTTAAGTTATTCTAAGAGAAAGCACTATATATCATGTACATTTTAAGATTTTAAAAATTTGGAATAAATTGTTAGCTAACTCTTTTTAAAACTTTTATACATACGTATCATATATTAATTTAAAGTATTCTATATTTTTAAGACAATATTTGTCAGTTTAATTCTAATATAATTAAAAAAAATTCCGAATTCTAATATCCCCCACCCCTAATCCTTACAGTTCTCATCTTGACATATTAACTGTTTTAGAATAAACTTAATTTATAACATAATTATAAATGAAGTATAAATAAAGAAAACACAAACTACTGAAACAGAATTATTATTGATAAATTATGCAATACATTTATTTATATTTTTTTATCTTCAATCATGTCTTTGCTTCTGGTGACCTTTGAGAAAATATTATCAAACTAATAAAGGATTTTTATCTTGATAGTTAAAATTTTTTAAGGCAAAGCATTATGTTTAAATTTTACATATTATTTATAACCAATTTTTTTAATTTAAAAATTCATTATCCAAAACACTTTGATTTGTGTGAAAATGGAATTGCAAGACATTTTAAGTACATTTTTAATGATATACAGTTCAAACTTTTACGAACTGTCTGGGAATATATTTTTGTCTGTAATATATTATGGCTTATTACATGTCTGTTTGACAGTATAATTTTATAATTATTATTGACAGACATTCCACATGCCTATATTAGTAGGATATTAGTACAAACAGTATTAGAAGAATATAAAAAGTTTAAACACAAAGTGCAAACTAATTTATATTATAAATTAATTTTACGTGAATCGCATTTCAATAAATATAAAATATACATAGTTTTTTATACAAGAATTGTTTTAGGAAATAATATAAATATTATTTAAAAAATTAATTCATTTTTAATAAAATTGTGGTGTCATAATACAAACTTTAATAATGTTTGAAAAGTTCATACTTACTGTTTTGGGAGCATACTTAATAAACATTTCGTTAGAGTGGCATTTTAAATTATTTTGTGATGGTAATAATAAAAAAATTTAAAGCATATTTTAAAATAAAATAATTTTACATTTACTAAAGTATACATAAAATAAAGTTTGTTATTATCTGGTTTTGCTGAAAAATTAAATATAAGAATTAAACTATTATTTTAAATATTAAATTTTGATCTTTTATTTACTGAAAGATCAGAATCCGATTTTCATTTCTTAAAATTTTTCCACTCCAATTTAAATTGATCCACTTTAGGAATACATATTTTAACTGCAAATCTTAAAAAATACTTCATCTTTGGCAAGATTCAAAACAAGTTTGAGAATCAGTTATAAAAATTTGTTTTTCTTTTTTATTAAGAAACATTGAACTTTATTTATTATATTTATGAATATATTCTTATTGTGAAATGTATTTACAGTTATCTTCATGTATCTTGAATAATATATTGAAATTATAATAATTTTGTTTTATACTTAATAATATTTCCATGTAACGTAAGTTTCATAAAATTAATAAAAGATAAATTCAATTGGACAAAACGATAAATAGCATTAAAATGTTGATTTTTATTCATTGGCTTGTTTAGGAAGGCAATCGCATCTAAATTCAAAGTAACTTTTTGTGCGTGAGACAAATTACTATTATGAAAATTTATGTCAAGAAATATTACTTGTATACACATAATAGCATTGATAAACAATTACAAATAATATGGATTTTGAATCATCCTTATCCGTTTATTGGAAGTTGCTTATGAGCTTTTTAAAATTATGCATAAAATGCAAGTTCATTATTACCAAAACTTAACAAAAGTAATATTTGTATGAAACCATTTAATATACAGAAAAGCGTAGGTGAATATAAATTCATAATTCCACTAGAAAGAGTAAGACAATGAATCTTACTTACTATTAAAAGCAAAATTGTCTTGCGTGAATGAAATAAAGCAGAACTTCAAGTATAAATCATAATCATTAATAAATACATGTAATTCTACAGTATTAATTGTTATATCTTACTAGTGTAAAATGAAAATAACATAAGAGGTCAACACAAATGCAGTTTTCTCTCTATTACAAAAAAATTTTTATATTTCTTATTAGATTTCAAACTATTTGCATTAACTTAATTATCTCTACTTTCTAATTTCTTTCAAAAAAATTTTTGTCATTTATATTATGATTTTGGAAAGATTAAATACAAATAAATACTTTTTGAAAGAAATTACTATTCTTTAATAAATTTAAATTTGATTCAATAAAATAGTTTTCCAGATATGGAACTATTATAAAATAAAAAAAATATGTAAGAAGTGTCTTAAAACTTTATTACTTTGCATTTGTCAATGAAATAAATGTAATCGATGTATCAGTTATATGTATAAATTATGAAAAAAATTAACGAAAATAATAAAACTAAATATAAATTAAAATTCTTGCTAAATCTGTTCAATATCTCTTTCACTATTTGAGTTTAACTTCCTTCTTAATAATGGTTTTTAACAAAAAATAATTTATTTTTACAACAATAGCATTTATATATCTTTATAAAGACGAGGATATTTAATTCAACAGATTAAAATTTTTAAGGAAAATTTAAATTAAAATGCAGCATTAGATTGCTTAATTTAAATTTACTTAATAAGAAAAATCAACATTAGAAATTGTTTTCTACGTATTACTTAACTTTAAAATGTTTGTTTTACAATTTTTCTAATAAAATTACTATATTTGTATTTTTACCTGCTGCAACGATCTTTTAATTAAGTCACTGAAAATGAAAAAAGTTTTCTTTTTGATGAAAGCATAAAAAAAATCAGCAATGCTTCTGGCATTTTAGCTTTTGTATATCAAAGTTTGATCCAATAATATTACATTTAAAAATTATTCATGGTCCAATAAAAAGAAAACTATGCACTTTAGAAGTGTGCTTTAGAACAAAAAAGTGATTTAGAAAAAAGATTAAACATCTGGTTGTTTTCCTTAAATTTCTTTAACGTCACTTTTTTGCGGGGAAAAAATTCTTTAAGAGGTTATGAAACTTATATCTTTATAAAAGAATTTCTTTCAAATTTTAAAAAAAAATAGTTTTTGAGAGATGAAAGTCAATGTTAATTTCCATGCATTTTTTCTTTTCATTTCAAGTTAATTCTCTTTTAAAATATATATTTAAAAAAGGATATTTGAGATTATTATTTTACTTTTTATTTAGGAAGATAGTTATGTTTGTATTTACGAAGTACAATGGAAACACTACTAGTAACAAAATAATAATGCGTTATTTATATTTCGATTAAACTGATATTTTCATTTTCAGAATATAAAAGTCAACACTATATTATATCACAATTTCACTGTCATTTGAATTCATAAAATTAAATTTCATGGTGGAAAAAAAATTCCATTTTCAATTTGCGACTAATACTTAATAATGCTCATATTACTTTAATATATCTATAATAGAAATTGACTTTTGTAAAAAAAAAAATAAAATAAAAATAATTTTGAATAAATGATCAAAATATGTTAAGCTGATTTACAATGTAATTCATCAATTTTAAATGTATATCGTTTATAATAATAAAAGTACTTTTTATTTTTTATTCCTAAATTTATTTATTTTTATAATGTTAACGAATTTTCAAAAAAAATTTTCTTATAATTTTACTAATATTTGTTTGTTAACACAACTGCATCTGAAAAAAAATAATTTTAAAATAATAAAATTTTATGAAAATTATGAATTAACACGTAAAATTTAAAGTTACATTTAATTACATATAATTCTGCTCTAAGCATCTGCTCTAGTTTACTTCTAATGTTATATTAATGATGAATTCCTATATTATGAACTTTACAGAAAATTCAGCTAACTTCGCTTTTCTTATTTGTTTAAAATAATGTTATGATTCTTAGCTAACTTTTTATTTATATTGTTTTGTCATTTATTCTGCATGCAAAGAAAAACAAATGCGATGGAAGTACATTTTATAAATGTATTTCTTTTATAAATGAATATTACATTTTATAAATGTATTTCTTATTCATACTGTATAAGAAGTAAATTAACTTTATTTTATGTAGTTTGCATCCCTTCAAAAATATGTATCGTTTTTATAACAAACATACCTTTGTGAAATTAATAATAAAACACAATTTTGAAATTTTAAAATTATTACAAAAAATAATTTTTGCATTTGTTTGCTATTTTTACTAGAAATTAAAGAGAAGTGAAAACTCAAGACATTGATTCTATTTAGGTATGTAACAAAACTTACTATTTTCCTAAGACTGCGAGTGATCTAAAGGGATTAAGATTGTGAACCTAAAATAATATTTGTTTATTATTAAAGACTTTTGCTAGAAATATGAAAAGGTTTATTATCAAGTCTAATAATAAGCTCTTTCACCGTAATTGTAAAAAAAATGGTGGTTTTAGGTACAAAGAAATCTGTGAGTGCTTGGTGGTAGTCTGCCTCATTGATAAATTTTTATGAAGATGATTGCTTAGAGAACAGAAGAGGTAGAAATCTAATGGTGAAAGGTCAAGTGAATAATGAGGATGAAACAAAGTCTTCCAACCATATCACTGTATGGTATTCTTGGTCACCTGCTTGGCATGCTGATCTAGTTTTATCGGCCAAGAATATAAGTCTGTTGTGATCGTTAGACCAGTTGGTAACAGTTTATGATAACCCACTTGATGATTACTCCACCAGACTCCAATTCTATCACAGAGGGTCTTCTGACCTGATACTAATGCCTTGAGTTTATTCACAGCACTATCAAAATCGTTTGACATATTCGGCCAGCTGATGCAGCAGCTGATAAATCCATTTTGAAGTCGTGAAGCAAACAACTCGGAAACAGCTGTTTCAACTTATCCATTTCGCTTCGCTGCTGAAAGGGTTACGATATACAAATTGGCTCGATGGACTTGTTTTTATAACGTCTGATATCCTTAATCGCGACTAAATGGTGTATCAACCAAGTTATACACTAATTTGCATAGCTATTCTCACTTCATTCAATCGCAACGAAACATTAAACGAGCGTTTACCTTAATATTCGCGAAGAACAACAAGTGGATAATTCTACAGTTTAGATTTGCTTAGTAAGGATACGATTCCTTCCTTAGACATAAAACTTAAAATGCTCAGTAAAAATTAAATTATATTATATAGTGATAAGTGAAGAATTGAACTTTCTTATCTGGACGTGATGTAGTGGAAGAGGGACATAGAGATTCTGATAAATTAGATTTAACCAAAGAACACACTAGTTAAGAAATAAAATCCAGCAGAAAATCATTAAGATAGATTTGATGAATGTGTTTCATTGAAAAATGTTTGTCTTTGCCTTCATCTTTCTGTTTGCAATTCTAAATACCAACTTTAATATTTTGTTTTGCTTTATTTTTTGTATGGGTTTCAAGTTGGAAAAAGTAATCGTGAATATTTGATAAGAATATGATACACTATAGAATTTTGAGACAAATTTTACGTAAAACAATAAAATTGGACTAAAATTCAAGCAGGCATAAAATTTCCAATTAATCGTAATTCTTTCATGTATCACATATTATTTTGTACATATATAATACGTAAAAACTATTGCATTTGTAAAACCAATTCACTTAAATCGTTAATATATCGAACTGAAAGAAAATTCTTCCAGATAATATTCATCAAACAGTTTAAAAGTTTGTGTTATTCTCATTCGAAGTGCCAAAATATGTTGGTCATTTTAGTTTCACCAAATATAGCTTGCAGCTTCAGGCATATAATTAAATTATTATATATTCACTCAAAAAATCATTTCAACCTATTTTAATCTCAAGTTTTATAAAACAGGATTAAAGGAAATAGTTTCAAAACTTTTGCTTAATGTGTTCATTTTTCTCTCTAAGGGAATGAGAGTTAATTTTGTTCACTTTATTCTCAATTTTTAAATTTGGAACTGAGGAAGTATTAAATGTTCAGCAATTTTGTCGAGGAATTGATTTCATCTATAAACACTTGGCATAAAGAAAGCAAAAGACAATTTATTCTTTAAGTTAGAGGTGTATTCTTGCAAAAAGATATTCTGATTTGATCATTTATCTTGACAGTTTGCAGGTGGTTCATCAGTACGTGTATTTGAAATCCACTTTGAGCTGGGATATTCATAGTAGTTTTGAAACCAATTTAAATCTCTGATTTCAGTTTAATTTGCCTTTGTGTGTAAAAATTGACCATTGAGGGACAAATATACCAAATCAATCACTTGACGGTAAATGTTTATCTTACTTCTTTCATGGATTTTATCATAACGACATTTATTTTAGAGTTTTTACTTATTTATATACTATACTATAATACTTATATATTTTTACCTCTTAAATTTCCCTGTACTCAGTAACCACATATATTTTACTTGATCAATATCAAAACTTTGAATACAATACAATTTACAACATTTGAGATATATTATTGTCACTTTCCCAATGAGAGAGAGATAAATTTGATCACCAACATCTATAAAATATTCATTAACAGACAGTTTTAGCTCCTATGCACCATAAACCAACAATCTTGTAATTTTATTTTGTTTTTAAGATATTATTTGATTGCTTTGTCGCACAACAGTCATTTTTTGCATACAAGGGCTAGCTAAACTGTGACCTAACTATCAAAGTGGATTCTAGGCCACTGCATAATATCTGCACCCAAATGTGATTCATATCCAAGAACTGTTAAATCGAAGGCAAGAGCTCTGATCATTCGACAATCAACTCTATTTTAATTTAGTACTGTTAGAATTACGGGCCTAAGCCTGTTTTCTTTGTTTGAGTGTTTGAGTTGGTGTGTGATTAGTAGTGTTGTTTCAAATTGATTATATCTTTTTAAAGGTAGTATGATGGATTCAGCTTGACCATAATTTTGACTGATTTTAGTGTCTTACTAGTTTAATTAAAAGCCTTGAATGTGGTAACTTGCAATTTTTGTTTTGTGCTTTGTATATCATGTATTACTTTTACCTTTTCAAAGACTAATACATGTGTTCTCTGATGAAGCATTTTAAAATAATTTTTCTTAGTAAATATAGTTCTTTGAACACATAGGTCAAACAGTTGGTATAGACAAATCAAGTTTTTAACAACTTTGAAAACATTTCAAGATTTTAGATAATCAGTCTTCAAAATAATTTATGTGCAAACGAAAAATATTTCACAGAACACATAAAATTTTGATTGAAAAATAAAAATAAATCAATCAATAATAAACTCAGATTTTAGAAGAAAATTATTAGGTTATGATGCTAAAGTAAGTATTTTAATCATAAGGTAAAAACTTCAAAAATTTGGTCGTATGGCAACAAATCCGGAAAAAAAAAAAAAAAAAAAAAAAAAAACGTTTATTATTAGCAAAGAAGTATTAATAAAGTGCTACGAACTAGAATTGTATATTAAAGTTATTTTTCGCTTATAAAACGCACTAATTTTTACTGAGATATATATGAAGTGTTGTTAGACGAAGTGATAGTGAAATTCTATGACCATATCACTTGTAACAAGCAAAATGAACTAAGAAAAAGGTACCTTACAACATAAATTTTAGGATTTCTTCGCAACAAATGATATTGTAAATTCATTATTTATCTTAAGTATGAATTCTGTAGAATATGTAGAAATATTATGTAATAGGATCATTTCATTTAATTGAAACTTTTAATAAAACAAATGAACATGACTCGAATCCTTTTCAAAATTTGAAACTGGTTTACACGTTTATCTGGGAAAACTATTATTTAAGTGATTGTTTGGCCTGGTAATTCAACAGGCTAATTTTGATGGAATTTTATTTCACAGGTTCAACAATTGCTCAGCTAATCAGAATTATATGACAACAAGACGAGTGATAAAAATTTATAGAAGTGTGACTCCTCGAATAACAAAAAACCTACTCAGTAGAGCCATTGTCAAAATGTGTTTAAGAAGTAATTAATGGTAAAAAAGTATTTTATACTAATACAGTAACTCAACTACCTACTTAATTTGTGTAATGAGTAAAATCTGAATTGATGTAAAGTCTTATTCATTTTTCTCAATAATTCGAGTATTGTGTTATCTGTTCGTATACAATAATAACTTCTTAATGTTAGTTCAAATACTTGAAGACCTTCTGTTTCCTTGGATCTTGTGAATGTAATGAAAAATGCTTAAATCAGTTCAAGGAATATTATTTAAAATAATTATAATAGAACATAAATTTTCAACAATTGTTAAAATAGGAAAAAAGTTTTAATACTTTACAATTTTTAGTGAAAACATCTGTATAAACTGATATTGTATAAATCATTATTATATTAGTTAGTGAGAAGCACAATATATGTATTTATTGATGATAAATTAAAATTGAAATTAGCCTAACTAATATTAATATGCATTTTTATCGCTATATATATTTCATTAAAGAACAATAAAGACTCAATTTGTATCATTGATGGAAATAATGGACGTCCCTTTTATTGTGCGAGGTAATTAATTTTGTATTTTGTCCATGAATTACGAATGAAGCGTTACTCAAACCTATAAAACCTATAATCAAGATTATTGTTAAGTGAAAAATACAATATTTAGTATTATTCTTAAAACCAGATACTGCACATATGACAAAAATATATTTTCTTTCAAAATTTTAATACAAATAAGATTAAATATTAAAAACGTTCAGCATAATGATTTTAAGCTTCTGTATTGATCTTCATCTAATTATCAGATATTGAAATAATTTGAGAGCAAATGATTTTAATGAACTATTAAATGGCATCAAATATAAATGTGGTATGAATGAAATCCTTATTTTAATCAGAACGCTTTTGAGGCATTTATGGCATCTGATTTTATCTCCACATTAAATAAGTTTGAAAATAATTAATTAAAATAATAATTCTTATATACTTAAAACATCTTACTTATTTATTTTCAGTTTAACATGAATATTGTAATCTGAAAACTTTAAGCATCGTTAATTATATACACGTGGTCCCCAAACTATACTTTATTTAAATATTAATAAATGATTCTACAGATTTTAAATATAACATTAAGTATATCTGTGGCAAAATATTAACTATCAATTGATAACACTAACTATCAGTTATATAAAATTAGTTGTTATATATTTCTCTATCTTGAATTTTCCAAAACTATCATAATTTGGGATTTAATTAAAATTTTTATAATTTTTATATCACGAAATTATCTTTTGCGGATTCCTACTATTATTTTTAATTCAGCTTCAACTGGAGTGCCTCGGGGAATATATAATATATAAATAATGTGAGCCCTAAAATAAGAAATCGAATTTTCATTGATATGATTTGTTCGGCGATGGTACAAAAATGTACTAAGTTATATAATGACGATGAATTATGCATACAAATTAAAACTTAAATGCACTATTATGTAAAATTTTTGAATAAATGTGGTACAAATTCTATAGCTTTGTGTAATTTATACCGTTGGTTTTATGCTGAATATCATGAATTAACTGTATATGGTAATAATTAACTCTTTACTGAAATATTTCTAATGACAAAAATACATTTAATACAAAAAATATAAGCTCTCACATGAATAATTATTTTTTGATTTTTGTTGGTGAGAATAAGTTCAAATAGACAATACAATTTAAGGATTCATGAAAAAGATGTTACAAAATACATCAAGTCACTACATGGGATACATATCATAATTTAAAACCAAATAAATTATATAAAATATAAAAAGAACGTAATAATAAAAAATATTTTAATCGTTTTAAATGAATAATCTAATAAATATTTAAATTTAATGTTGCCAAAGCGCAACATTACTTATTGATAGTTATGTCAAGGAAGCGATATATTAAAATCGCTTATTTAAATCAGGATAATTAAAGTTTAAAGATAATAATATTGTATTGGTCATTTTATACATCACACACATTCACGTAAATTAAAATAAATATTGATGCATTGATGGAAATATTTATGAATAACTATTTGCTTAAAGTTAATTAGAGGATGTGAATAAACTTGAGGCGTAAATTCAATAAATTAAATTTCAGTGGATTCGAATTCAATACTATCAAAATCGTTGTATTAATATATTTTGAAATGATATTCAATAGGCATTTTCATTCAAAGCTACAAATTTAAATGTCAATTCATATCTATTACTTGCCATATAAAAACAGAGAATATATTTCCATTATTTTTATATAATATTATAATATAAAAGAAACTGGATAAATGAAGGAGAAAACGTAAAGAATATCAAAAATGGGATATAATTAATTATTGCTCAAATTTATTTTGCTGATTTTTTTGAAATAATAACAAAAATAGATTTTAGTATTATTTAAGTCAAATGCTTAAATTTCAGCTGTTTCAGTGACAACTTATTAACCATAACAATTTCTTTTTATAAATATGTAATACATGCACTTACGGATAGAGAGAAAATTTGGTATAGAACACGTTTATTCTTGTTTTAAACAATTTAAAAATAATTAAAATAAAAAAACAGATTACGCAGTTAAGCAGATTTAATACAGATTCAAAAAAAATAAGTTTCAACATAAATTCTACATTATTATTATGCAAGTCGTAATTAAAAATTCAATTCCTAAAAGCTGTATTAAAGAATAGAGTACATCCTTATGACAACAATTTTTCGATGATGTTTTGAAATTATATATATTTTTCTCCAATTACTAATGCTTATATTTTATTTCAGTTTTTCTACTTGTTTATAATGTTTTCTAAAGAAATGCATATAAAATTTATAAGATATAAATACATAAGATATAAGAGCTACACATTCATTGTAACAATAACATAAATATTACTTTTTTTTAAATAATTTGTGTAATTCAACCCTGTCTTAAATAAAAAAGAATTACGCTTTGGTAAAGGATTATTTAAAACTACATCGTTACATCCAGAGTATTAAAATTGAAATTTTGAGTAGTGAGTTTTCAAATGGAAAAATAATTATTTATAAATGATTTTAAACATGTAAAAGAAAATATGTTGTAGTTTATTGAGTATTTCTAGAAATTCAGAATGCTAAATGTTAAAAGAATAAACATTTCTTCGAAATATTTCTTCTTCACGTATTTTTTTTGGAAATAATTGTTACGTAAGCTATTCAGTTAAACTGATTTCTTAAAAAATGTGGAAAATTATTACAAAAAATAATAGCATACAAAAATTTTTGCAATTATTTGAGTAGCTGTGACTTTGAAATAAAACTCTCAACTTTGATTTAATTTGCCTGAAAATTCATCTTATTAAGATAACTCGGAAGCTCAATTCAGGAGTTTTTTTTTTAATTGAGGTAAATTCAAAGAATAAGAGACAAAAATAATATTTTTTTGATTTATATTTGAAAACAGAAATCGCTCACAATGTATCTTTAGGATGAATCACAAACCTGAAGTACAAGAATGAAACATACTCCGCAAAACATGGATTTACGGAACTTTGAAGTTGAAACGGCTCTATTAAACGCTAATTGCAATTGGAATAAGAAAGTCTGGAAATTGTAATTCAAATCGTCAAGGTCACTTCACAATCGGACTGACTGTATCATGATAACTTTTCTTTACAAAATTATTACTGAAGAAGATTGCAATTCTATACTACATAAAAAAGCAGCATCTGTAGACTACAGTTTTCTATATAGTAAGGACTTCTTGATAAAGTATAAAATTATTTTTAAGTTGTTTTCTTGTATGATATTTAATATTTAAGGCAATATGTGAGGATTATTTAAATTTCATATTGTTTTCCTTAACATCTTAAAAACTTTTATATAATTTTTATAAATTTTGTTCTTTCTACCACTTATAAATTCTTTTTGGATTAAAAATAATCAAAATTATGTACCAGTATTATTTTAAAAAATTTAGTTTCCCTATTAATGTAAATTTTTAGAAAATTATCTCACACAACTAATTCTAAGCAAATAATCTTTTAATAGGAAGAACTTTAATGGAATAAGTGTGAGGAAAATTTCTTATCACTCGCATAATTACATACTTAATCTTAAATGTAAGGGAAAAGGAAATAATTTAATTAGATTATAAAATGCTGTAGAAGATAAAATTAATAGATAGTATACAGTAGTGAACTTTTTATAATACTCTAGTGGAAATAAATGCATTTACGAGAAAAATTAAATTTTGAATAAGATAGAAAAGATAATATTCAAACTAAATTAGTAGGCAAGTTGGATATAACTAGTTATGTACTGCGAATATCTAGTTAAAAATTAATTTTTAATTTAAAAAACAATTATTTTGTCCTAGAAAACTCTTAAAATATTAGCACTAGAACAGAAATAAGCCTTTAATGAAATTATGTATATATATAAAAATACAATAGATTTTTACAAGATCTTTTAAAATTTTCTGCGTTATTATATCGCTTATTTTAATTGTATATTTTTTGTTAAAGGAAAAAATACTATCATTATATCCATACAAAATGCACATTTTTCAATTAAATTATAAAAATATTCGACGCAAAATAAAAAGTACAATCAAGGAAGCATAGTTTTAACTTTCTTCTTATAAAATAGTTAATTCTTCATAAGCACATATTAAATAAGGTCTTGTTTTTTTTCTTTACATAAAATTTAAAAATATGTTTTACACACTAAAGTATTTTAGTATACTGTAAAAATCGCTTAATGTTTTTGCATCAGCAATGGGATTTTTTGAAGACATAGTACGCACAGCTTTGAATTTTATTAAAATCTCTGGCAAAATTAAATTGCTTTTTGAAAAAAATATGAATGAAATAAAGCTTTTTAGCAGAATTTTTTTCTTAATTGTCTAATGCTTGCATGGATTGTTTAAACCTCACAAGAATTTATTAATAAAATATTCATTGTTTAGTTACGTATACGGAATAAATATTAAATGTAAATTTACCTCAAAAATTATTCCTGAATTTATAATGTTTATATAATTCGAAACTATTTCAATTTCTCAGATAAAACGAAAAAAAAAACAAACAATTATTAATAAGTTGATAAAAATATTGATGTTTTTGAGTCATGTTAAAACTAAGTGAATTAAAACTAAAAAAATGATCTGGAGTAAAAGTCTTTTTTCGAAAACTTGAGACGAAAACGTTAGTTCATTTAAGTATTTTATCTAGATTGGATATAATATTCTAAAGAAAATAAATTAACAAATTCTCAATAATAAAAACAAATGCTGATTAAGTAGACATATATATTTTAAATACCATTTTTTGAAAAATGTCATTCGGATTATTTTTCTAAAGAATTATTCAGCATTTTTTTGTGTAAGACACACTGGAGATAAAAAAATAAATACATAAATTAAGTCAATTTTAAAGAACAAAACGTTTTTTTGGATTTTGAATGAAATCATTTTTATTATCAATACACCATAACAGTCGTACAATAACACACACACACACACACACACACACACACACACATATATATATATATATATATATATATATATATATATATATATATAAATGATGATTTTTATAATATGCATTTGTTATTTTTATGAACTTATAAACAAAACTATATGCATATTTGTAAATAAGTTGTAATATCTTAGCTTAGTATTTTATTTAAGTCAAATGAATAAACATAAAATGCGGATATTTTTATAGATACTCTAAGAAGACATTCTCATTCCCAGACTAGTTATTTATGAACTCAAGCATCATAAAATAGTTACATAAAACAATCGTATTTGATATATTAGTTTATAGTTTAATGATTTAAAACGTCGCTATAGTTCTTTGATTTGAAATTTGATTCACACTAATTGATTTTCTTAGTGATTTTCCTTATTATTTTATATACATGTACCTAGCATAATTATATCTCATTATTAATAATATGCGGGATTAGATTATATTAATAATAAGATTCATGCGTAAAATGATGAGTAGGGAAAATATTATGGATTTTTGCCAATAATTTAAGCTTTATAGTGATATTTATTAATAAGAACTCCATATTATAATTGTAAGGTACTATTCAACATCTTTTTTTTATGATTAATATTAACTTAAATAAAAAATATTGAGAATATCAATGACTTTTGTTTCTTATGTATATAAATTAAAAACTTAAATTTTGTTTTCCACTACTAAATTTTATGATCTTAACTTCTCCATTTTATTACCAAAAAATTGTATTGTTCTCTTTCCCTTATAAGATGCTATCAATCAAACAGTGTCATGATAAATACTAAAAATGACAATTTTTTTAAAGATTTGCAGAAAATTACAGAAGTGTCTGTTTTAAAAAATAAACATTTTACATAGTAAATTAAGTGATACGAATTAAACAATAAAATATTTTTTTATCAAAATTAGATGCAATATTAAACACCGAAAGAAAACGAAATTAATTTAGGCTATTATTAAGCAATAAAATGCTTTGTAAATACTTTCAGACTTTTGATAAGAAAATGATTCCCCCCAAAAAAATACGTAAATTCGTTTTGACAAATTAACTTTTCTTTGTAATTAATAACGGTTTTTGTTTCATAACCAATTAGCTTTGCAGCCGGAAAATGACAAATTTTCCATGAAATATCCTTTACATGGGATATTTTATCTAATCCATGGGATTCGTACCTTTTTAAAAAGCAATTTAAAACTCATTCAAGTTCTTCCCACATTCATCCATCTTCCTTGAGGCTTGGATGAGTGTCATCGATTCGGGATCAAGTTGTCAAAGGAGGAATAGAATGAATATTACTAAATCCGATGCTGCTTGAGACTAATACGTTGACAGCACTTGCAAAGCAAATTTCTTCACTAAAACACACACAGAAAAGAACCAAGCGTTCTTTTACGTTGTCGTTAGTTATTTAAAAGTAAAACTTTTAATTTCAAAATTGGATAATGTAAAATTAATATAATATTTTAAGCAATGTAATCTATAGTTATATGTCATTCTAAACTAATAATATTTTAATGAAGTTTCCCGCTAAATATGATCTAAATTAATATTTTCGTATATTTTTACAACGGATTTTATATATTTTTGCATGCTTAAAGCTGCTTAGATCCTTATATTTATAAAATATTTCAATATGGCATTTGAGAATATATTTCCTAAAAAAAAAACTTTTTGATAATTGTCTGTGTATGTGACATTCTTGTTTTAACTTTTCTAGATTTTGTGAATACTTATTGCTCAAATCTTGTAATTAGACCGTTTTAAATTGAAAAAAGGATATGTATTTAACTACATTTTACAAATTTTTACATAGACTCATCTGGCATTACTGAGAATGCCGACCGATGGCTGAGTGGTTATCGTTCCTGACTCTTGATCTGTGGATCCCGGGTTCGAAGCGCGGTTCAGGCATGAATGTTACTGTCTCAATGTGTTTCTCTGATCTCTTTTTCTCAGATGATATATGAATGTGACCCACCCTATAAATGTGTTTATTGCGATATTCCTACTCGCCTCCGTGACTTGGTTCACTTGTGCCCGCTGAGTAACAACAAATGAGTAGTTCCTGGCGTGGCCTTGTTGTGGCGAAGGGTTAGTCACCCACCGTTATTAAAAAACATTACTGAGGGTTAAATGTCTATTTTTGTATGTGTTCAAAATGATGATCTTTATATTTTGATAATTTTGAAATGACACAATAAGAATTGTGTGTGTGTCATTTCAAAATTATTAAAATATAAAGAGCATCATAAGAGTTGTAATATTTATGCAGCAGGACAGCCACACATGAAGCTATTCAATCAACGATATACTCTCTACTAACTAAAAAAATAATTTTTAATATTTAAATAAGACTAGATGACTTAACTATAATCATGGTACTTTAAAATTATAAATTACTCTTTCAAAAGATTAGCTATTCAGATATACAACACAATTTATATAAAAGAGGGAAAATATTTATCTCATAATTTATTTAAAGGTTAGAAAGGAAAACATATTTATAATTATATAATGTTTTACTACATCTTTTAGAAATTCATAAAATATTTTAATTTTTATAAATATGTTTACTAGTTTTGTTCCTATAAATGACAGTAAAAATATTTTATAACACGATGATACTTTTCTGGCAATGCTCTCTGACAAAATAATTTCAGAGAAATGCTTACAGACATTTTTTAACTTAGAATTTCATCATTTTTGGGAACATAAATTAGGAAAAATATTTCAATGGATTCGTAGAAATGAAATGCTTTCGCATTACCTGAAAATCAATTTAGAAATAAAATTAAAATATAAATATAAAAACATTCTAATTGTAAATCATTACCTTTATACAAATTTTGAACTTATATGCGAGGTATTTTGAAAACACTTTATAAAAGTAATAATAATTGTTATCATTATTTAAAACATTTATAACAATTTATAAAAATAATATATAAATTGCTTTTTTAAGTGCAGGCTGTTCTTTATAAAACAATATATCGTATTTATTTATCATTTATATTCAATTATCTCTTAGATTAATATTTTTTTCAATAAATAATTAAATGCACTTTATTTGTGGAGTTTTGAGCACATTTAAGTAAACTTTATATAATTAGGAATTTTATATTAAATTGTCCATTTTCTTATTCATAAAGTTTCATATGAATAAGAAAAAGCAAAACTTTAGTCATAGACAAAGCACTTGAAATAAAATTTCCCTTTTACAATTTGCAATAAGTATTAAAATTGAAAAATGTTTTTTAAATTGCATAAGGAGAAATTATGTAATTATTATAAAAGAAAAAAATGCTTATGGTAGTAAATATTCTTTAAATAAGCTATTTTCATAATTCATGACAAAATTTCTATTATTTTTGTATTCTGAAAACAAATTTTGACTGTCGCTTTTATTCTTGTAAGCTTTTATACTTGACAATGAAAAATATTGGTTTGTATACATCAGCTAATTTAATATTAATAGAAATGTTTGTACTCCAGCAATTTCCTAATGAGAATATTTTAGGAATATTTTTTCTCATTTTCAGAGTAATATGAACTTTTAGGAAATACCAAGGTTTTTCATAACAAAATAAATGAAGTAGAACACCAACATATTCATTTAAATCTAAAACGGTCTTGACGTACGATATTGAGTTATTATTTAGCTAATTTTTTTTTTCCAATCAGATCAAATTGCGAAACAAAGTTCATTATGCAATAACGTATTTTATATTGTGAAGAGATCAATATGATTTGTTGTTAAAGAAGTGATAGAATAATTTTACAAATATAATTTATAATGACTTTGAATATCTAACAATAATATCTTTTAATGAATAATGTTTTTAAATAGGGCACTTTTATTTTTAGAATGATGTTCTTTGTATTGTGTTATTTCACTACATCAAATATTAATTTTAGAATTAACAATATCAGGACTGTCCGTGACTTAGTGGTAGGACATCTCTATTAAAATTTTGGAGATCATAAGTTGGATTCCAGCCATTTTTAAACAATATGTCGTGGCTCTCACGTTCCCTGTTTGCAATTTGACTTGTGGGTAGGTGTAGTTGGGTGTTTTAATTTTCTCCCTCGAAATGTATGAAATAACACTGTCAATAAAAATTCTGTCGTGAATGTTAAAATTCCTGACAGCTCCCTAATAGTCCTTAACGTGGTATCATAATTATAAAGACTACACAGTGCTCTTTGATATAGATAACACTTTAAGTGATATTTGAAGCAATAAATATATAATTATATGCAATGAATAAATAATATGTTGAACGCATTACATACCTTGTACAGATATTATTGTTCTTGGAATACAGATATCTTCTCATTTTGAAATATTAGTGTTAAAGCTGCATTACATTCATCATTATTTCATAAAAAAAGTTTTCTGTTTTTAATTGAATTAAGAAAATAAAAGTAACATCTCAGAAACTTTATTTGTATTGTTTTGAAATTTATTTTGTGATTGTGGTTTAAATATGTTTATACTCGTAATTAGTTACATATGAGTGTAAATAAATTGATTTTAATTAATATTAGTTATATAATATTAAATATGGCAATACTATTTATATTGTTTAGACTTATATATAATTATGGTAATATAATAATAAATATTAATATTTGTATAATACAATACAAGAAATTCGGGAACTTTTCCACAATTTCTCATTCTATTCATTCTATTTCCAAAAAAATACCATGCCTCTTAAGAAGGGGCAAAATATTAAAACGTATATATGATGATTTTAATGGCTCAAAATTATATGTTCAATAAAATATATTGTTTTTTTGGTATTAAAAATTTCTGAAGTGTGATAAACAAAGCAAAAGCAAGTTGGTGCATGATAACACTTAATGATAACTTAGTCCGTTAAAAAGAGCTTTAATAACACAAGTCGTATAGGGTAAAAAAAATAGATAAATATAGCAAAAGTCAATTATGTTTCGTTGAAAAGAAATTTACATTATATGTCAATCATTCATGCAATTGTTAAGCAGTTTCCAACAGAAACGTTTGACTTTAAAACAGGTTTTTTCAATAAGTGATAATGACGATTTATAAATTGCAAATAACATGTTTGCATAATTTTTCAATTTGTTTCTGAAAATATAATCTTTTTGAAACTATGCACGATGCGAATGGAATATTTACATTTGTTTTATTTCCATTTATGGAAACTAACACATGCAATCGTACTGGTATAGTGGAAAAGTACATTAATTTGAATGCAAAATTTATAAAAAAAATATGCACAAATCTTAATCAAAATATTTGTTTTACTTTATGAAAATATTCTATTTTTATAAAACTATATTCTATAAATTTCAACAAAATCCTACTTTTATTAAAAAAAATAAATAAGCGTAATATAATATTTTTCGAATTGTTTTTCATAAATCCAAACTTGTAAATAAAGAATGAAAATAAATATCGGAATAATAACTTTTTGGAGAGAGCAAATGCATACCTTTTTACAAAAACATTTATCCATGCATTACAGGGGGATCTTTTTTTTTTAAAGTGACAGTGTTTGGAGCACCCTTTAGCACGATCTAACAGTTGAAATGGCAATAAATTTTATATGCAGACTAATCAAGACACGGGAAAAAGGATTCCATAAAAAATAATAAAAATATAAAAATAGTTCCAAAAATCGCCGCTTGGACATTTTGCAGTGCTTTACATTGAATAAAATGTAAGAAAAGAAAAATAGTAACACATGCAATCGTACAGTTAAATAATTAATGTTTATTTACTACACTAACTTTCCTGGTGAGGAATTAGACCATATTAAATGTGAGCACCATTCTCAGAAATAACACCGTGCATTCTGGGCACAATGTTCTCCACAGCTGTACGTAACATACCACGAGGAATATTCAGCACTGTCTTTATTATGTTGTCCTTCAGAATAGACGGATTTGATACTCCACCAACATAAACGCATGTTCCAGTAATGTGAAAGGTATGACCACTGGATCTCGTTTACTTCAGCTGAGATCATTTTTCGGAGCTGTCTACTACTTGCTTTTATAGCCCCTACTACTGGCACTGTCATTGCACAACACTTGGATTTTCTTCCATACCAGTGTTTTATGCTAATTGTTTTCATTACAAACTACAGCAGCACCACAAATGTCCTAGCGGTGATTTTTGGAACAAGTTTTTCTTTTTACGGAATCCTTTTTTCAATGTCTTGATTAGTCTACATATAAAGTTTGGTGCCATTTCGACATACAGGACGCTCTAAACACTGTCACTTTAAAAATAATATCACCTTGTATTTATATAAAGGAAAAAATGTCAGTTTTCTTTACGTTACCTCAATATTATTTTGGAACTTTTTTTAAATATTTATTTGAATCGCATTATTTTGTACACGCATAAATTAATTATTCACGGCTAAAAATGATTTTATAGAGAAAATGCGTTATTTTTTTAATTATTTTGCAGATATAATAGCCTTTTTGTATTTCCTGTTTCTATTTATTAAGTCTCATCAATAGATAAATTAAAAGCTGCTTTAGAACATCAACATATTCAATTTTGTAAAGTTGCTTAATTTCACTAAAGAAAAAGGTGATAAACAAAATTATTACAATTTTGTAGTGAAACTATTCACTAAATACGAGGATTATGATAACTTAAGTATTTGATAAGTAAATATATGTAAATAATTAGCTACTTTTAAATTCGAACTGCAGTAATTTAAATTTATTGATAATTTTAATATAAATACAAATTAATTCAATTGTTTCTATTTATAATTAGAATTTTTAAATGTTCTAGATATGAAAAAAATTGCTCTTAATAGCTATGCATTTTTATGTATATTTCCTTCTTGCTTTAGAGCAAATTTACTGTATTTCACGGAGTAAATAATTGTTTTTTTCTTAACTTTAAAATAGAATTTTTCATTTAACAAATGTAAATCCTGATATACATAGGTATGAAAATATGCCTAAACTTAATTTCGATAATAAACATAAATGACAACAGAAATAAACTTAATAAGAATAACATCAATTTTAACTGCGAAATATATAGTAAAAGTGTTTTTTAAATTATTTTAATATTGCATTTATGATTTGTAAATATCATATATCAAATAATTTTAAAAGGATTTCAAAATATTAGAGCCTATACGTGATATGCCATCAATAACCGTTAGACCTGAGACGAGTGCATCAATCTTTCACTTATTTATGCAAAAATTACGTCGACCCTTCATTATCCGTTACATGTCATGGTTCCTGATGAATCCTTTAACAAATTTTCTAATCCTCGTCCATTGAGCATTCCACCTTTTCTCACACCAGCCAAATCACATCAGGTGCTCACAGACCGATGTGATGTTTGAGACAGTTGAACCATGCTGGCAAGGGATATGAGATAGTATTTTGTTGGATTCTAAGCCACGTAGGTCTTGATGGAAATGAGAGAACGGATACAGCTGCAAAGACTGCAGAATATCCTGTTTTATCATCTATTCCACTTTCAGATGTGAGAAAGAGTATAAAAAAATTTATATACGGTCTTTGTCAGGAATCGTGGGACTATCTGGTCGGCACGAAATGCATTTTATTTTCTCTTCCCTCATTACATTATCAGCTTTTACCGTTACGAAGTGCTGATGTCAGTTTGACTCGCATTCGTATAGGACACATACGTTTCACACAAAGACATTTGCTCATAAACGAATTAAATCCTTGGTGTGAAACGTGTGATGAACCATACTTTATACATCAGAATTTAGTTTCATGTCCTGATTTTAGCAACTATCTTTTACAATTTTTTAAAACAATTATTTTAAGAATGTTTGATTTATTGAGAGAACCTCCTAATGGAAACATTTTGCCTTTTTAAGAGCACAATAGGTTTTCTAATTTTATTTAAATTTGATATTTTATATCTTCATAAATTATTTATGTAATTTTAAATTATGTATATAAAATCTTGTCTTTAGATTAATTATACAAATTTTTTTTGCCTTTTATTTTGCTTTTAATGTTGCTTGGGATTTTTACATTTTAATGAATAAATAACAATCGAATATTCTTTAAATATTAAAGATTGGTATAACTTTTCCTTTTTGGCCCTTGCATCAATAACCCCAACCACACCAAGTATTACTCCTTTGCGCTCAAAATCTCATAACTAACTACCAAATATAGAATAGATGAACTTTGAAAGTTCATTTGAAATGCCAAGTTGGATCGTTGATGATTGACCTGACATCCGTAAAAACCAAGAATTCATTTATGAAACGTATATCATCAAAGTATTATACTGAGATACGGGGTATTTGCTATAGCACCCCGTGTTTTCATGAATTCATAGGCTACGTGTGATCTAGTTCTATCTGTAGCTTGGTAATGATTGTTCTGGTTTTCCATGATACCACCTGATGCTTGATAGAGCCAAACTTGATACAGTGAAGTATGTTGGTGCAACAACAACACTAGATCATGAAGAGAACAAAAAGGTGTTTAATGACATACCCATATGACGAACGGTATGCACGCCTGAGAAATCTCGGTTGTTTTCTACGTCTTTAAGTCTTTAACCTTGAATGTTGCTTTATGATGTCTTAAGATTATTAAAGTTTCTGACGAATATCATTCACTACACTTTAGTTAGCAACCATTACATTTCTATTGTATTAAGGCTCGGAGTTTTATCCTTTAATCTAATTCTACTACATAGGACATTTAAAGCAGATAATGCAAGACTACATTTTTCTGAAGATATACGGAGTTTTCTCGAAACAGAAAATGATTGATAATGGATCAAAAATGCTCTTCATAGCTGTGACCAATACAATTTTTTTATCCTTAATTCCAAGTTTCTTTTTTATCATCATACGATACTCAATATGGTCGGCGTTTTGGTTATCGTATTGAAAACTGCAATTGAAAATGCATATAGATACTGCATGCATAATTTATTGCAAGTTCTACATGCAATGCAATCCAAACTTCGTTTAACACAAGAGCAAGGGGAAAATATGTTAATGTTTGTTTGGAGAAGTAATTACCTATATATATATATATATATATATATATATATATATATATATATATATATATATATATATATATATATATATATATATATATTTGCCAAATATAATTTAGTAGTTATGTTTATTCTTGCTGTATCTACAATGTACAATGTTACTTAAACGTTAACAAAATTAGTTTATTAAAAATAGAAGAATAATATTCTATCATTTACACAAAACAAAATTGAGCCTTAAAATGACCGGGAATATTTGGTTCAACTTGTTGCTTTAAATTTGCTAACTGACGTTTGAATTTTCTGTGCCAATTTTTCGTGAGAAAAGACACAAAAATATGAAAAAATTGAAAATTGAAGAAATTAAACTTTGTAAATTAAAATTATTTTATTTCTGAGTATACACACACATTATTATTTTAATAGGCAATTAAAATTTTTCTGTAGACTTTAAATATTATTAGGCTTATATTCCTACAATATACAAACAAGCACACACACACACACACACACACACACACACACACACACACATATATATATATATATATATATATATATATATATATATATATATATATTTCGCAAAGAAAATCAATTTCTGTTGTTGTTAATGTTAACTTGTTATTTATAAATTATATTTCTTATTTTCCAATATTATACTACAATTTTTGCTAATGTTAATGATAATTGCTTTGAAAAAAATCTTTATAATTAAGCTTGCACAAATGCTATCAAACTTTCGACTGCTTTACAGAAAAATTTCGATTGCTTTTGGAAACTATTACTTTATTTTATGTATTCATGATATTTAAATATTTGCAGTGTTGACACGCACATACATATATGTAAAGAGAATTGAGTTCTCTGAGGTAAATTGTTATACCAGATTGCTTCATTAAATTTCCTTGAATGAAAATTATACGGTAAAAGATTTCCCATAATGTTCAGGAAAATATTTTCAGCAAACTGTAGCGCTCAAAGAATTTGATGCTTTCAAAGGTATAAAAAATATTTAATGGATAACGTCCATTTGTAATTACTTACACAAGTTTACAATTAGAACAATTTTCATGAATTGTTGAAAATACATTTATTAAAACTTATTGAAAGTGTTATATATTTTGTTTTTAGTAGAATATTAATTAACCACTATATCTTTCTAGACATAAATGAGAATTTATTGTCTGATATTCAGAATTTTCCTCACTAAGGTAACACGTTTGTTTGTACATGTATTAATCTTTAATATAAATTTCAAATTAGGTGTAAATATCATTGTTCATTTAATGATTCATATAATGCTGAATATTTATTACAAATCATTTACATTTCTTACAAATCAAGGAGGAAATAAATGATTTGCACATATTTTAAGAACTTATTTCTATTTTGTATGTCAATTGTAAGTTCTCTATATTTATTTGGATCAAATAAAGGGAAATATTATTATTTATGATGCATCAAAAAGATTTTGGTTAATACTCTGAGATATTTGGAACGTCTATAAGAATAGTTATATAGCATTGGGTTTAGTGTATGTTTAATATCTTGTAATTTGAGTATAAAATATATTGCTGAATTTAAACTTATTATTTCACCAAAAGTTAAATATAATGTGACTTCAAAATAGCATATTACGAGGATAAACTAAATTATGTGAGAAATAAGAGCGTGTCTGCATGCTCAATTTAAAATGATTGAATATTTAATAACTAAGCATTAATAATATATAATTCACAAAGATTTCAAAATATAAGATAAAATGCGAAACGTTTTATGAAAGAATTTAAGTATTCAAAAAATATATTTAAAATAGGCTGATATTTTTTCATTAGAATTTCTCTCAAATGCCTTTATAATCATTAAAAAAAATTTACGTTTTTGTCAAATAATATATATATATATATATGTATATGTATATGTATATATACATACATATATATATATATATACATATATATATATATATATATATATATATATATGTAAGGACAAAGACAGTATGTATACAGTGTCTTTGTCATATAAAGAAAAATTACATCCATGCGTGAACTGAGATTAGAACTCAGGACTTCCGTAACCGTAGTCAAAGCACGCTGACCACTAGACAAGTTGGCCGGTGCAGTCTACATATTTCAGAGGCAAATTTTAAATAATTTAAATTAATAATTTTTCTTTTTTGAATACCTTGATGTAAGATTTTCTTATAACATGAAATTTATCATAATTTATTCAATTTCTCTTTTCATGCAAATTAATGATTTAAATGAGCATAAAATACAAAAATATGAAAGACAGAGTTTTTCACTTATCAATACATTAATACTGAATGATCTGTCTGCTGAAAATACTTCTTTATAACCGATGTTGGTAAAAGAATATTATTCTTTTTCTAATTATGGTACTTTAGTTTTGAAATACAATTTGTCATATCATAAAGGAGCTCAACAAAATAATAATTCAAGATAAAATTTGTAACTTTTCTTTCTTATAAAGTAAAATTTTCATTTGTGATCTTATGGCGAAAATCAGTATAAATTATTAAAAAGAGAGCATTGAATTATTCTTTTTAGTATTTATATTATCCTTGATTTTGTAAGAATCAATATAATCTAATATTGCTTTAAATATTGTTTTAGTATTAAAAATTAAAAAAAAACAATTAATAAAAGCAGTGAAAGAGAATTTCTATATTTGGTATTCTGAACATTTAAAGGAAAAATTATTCCCACTTTCTGTTTGTGGCGATGTGATCGATTGCCAACAACAAGTATCCCGAAATGACATTCGCTGATGGGTGTTTACTTTAGTTTTACTTA
Source organism: Latrodectus elegans (assembly GCA_030067965.1). Taxonomy (NCBI): domain Eukaryota; kingdom Metazoa; phylum Arthropoda; class Arachnida; order Araneae; family Theridiidae; genus Latrodectus; species Latrodectus elegans. Next base: position 57,145,881 of record CM057822.1, read on the forward strand.
ATATAGCTTTTGCGTGTTCTCGATGGATTTTAACAATCTTTGGCTAGAAATACAAACACAGGGTTACGTTCAAGACAGGGTCACGCAAGAGAGATGACCAAATTCTGCTTAGATCACCAACGAACATTAGTAATTTAATTTCCATCATATATAATGAGAAGTCCTATATCGATGAGACAAACATTGATTCATGGTGTAGTGTTTCATGTTAGATTCAGGGAATGTGTACTATGTTATATGATGAGGACAAAAATATTATTTCTACTTAGGTGATGTGATATTCAAGTGTTGCACAGATATTCTCATAAAATTTCTTTTCTTGTACAATAAACGTTAAACAATTAACATGATTCTACAATTCATCACTATTTCCTGTAAAATTTAAAAACACAAAAGGAAAAAAAAATGATAAAAAATTCTTTGCAAGAAAATCCTTTCATTGAAACAAAATTTATTTTTTAAAAAAATTGAGATTTCTTTTTATTTTACTGAAATTTATTAATTTATATTATAGGATTTGAAAAAACAACTTAAAGCATTTCAGAAAATAATATTATTTCAATTAAAGTTATTATTCTAAACACATTATTTCCTTTTACTATATATATATATATATATATATATATATATATATATATATATATATATATATATATATATATATATATATATATATATATATATGTATGTATGTATGTATGTATGTATGTATGTATATGTATGTATGTATATGAAGTATGTGTTAATAATTATGTTTGAGAAATGACTAATGTAATTTCACTATAAAATATAAAATACTATTTATATTTAAATATTAAAATTACTTACAATGTATCACAAATGATGGAAATAATGTTGAAAATTTTATAGAATAAAGTAAATGTTTTTATCTTGATAAAAGATAGAGTTTTAATTAAATAATAAAATAATTATAATACTTTATAACATCATCATATTATTTAGATAAATATTTTTGTTGTAAGCTCTGTGATATAATTTTTTTTCTTACATATTACCCTAATTATTTTCCAATTTGGCAAATTTTGTATTAAAAAGAAAGTAAAATATAAGTTAAAATTATAAATTATGTTTATTTATAAAATTGCTAAATATAATTTTTATTTTTGTAAATTAAACTATATTTTCCTAAAAATAAAACCTTGAGATATATACTTGTTGCATATTCACTAAGTAGGTCTGGAATATGCAATAAGATTGCATGCACTTTTGAATATAAGAATATATGTATATGCTGCGCAATACATTATAAAAACATATATTCTTGGTAAGCAATGTAGGTGCGTATACGAAATGCCAAAACCATTATCACAACAAATAAATACTATGTTACTTAAATACTATGTTTCCTTCCATGAGCACAATTCATGTGATTCATTGGGGACATGAATTGTGCATGATGAAAGGAAACATTTTCTGGGAGAACTTGATGCATAAATTCAGTGATACCTTGGGTGTATTATTGGAAAGAAATATTGATTTATACGAATTTAACAGTGATTATAATGTGATGTTATAAAGTCCCAAGATCAGTATGTCCAAATCTATCCATCTAGTCTGTTGCTTGAAACTCTTATCTGGATAGTTCAATGACAAACAATAAAAGTGATTATACCATTTTAGCTTTTCAGTGCATATGATGTATTATCAGTCCGCAAAATAAGGCTTTTACTATTATATATTTTAATCGCTTTCCAAAAGAAGACGATACAGTTTTTTAAAAATGATGAGTACATCAAATTATGTTTTCATCATTGTATGCTTTTGGTTAAGCTTTCTTTCTCTCATGTGAAATACATATAAATAAAAAATTGCACAATAAAAAAATACACAAAAAATTAATTTCTTCACAAATGTATGTTTCTATCAATCAAAATCTGTTTTACGTAACATTATCTAGACATTCATATTTATTATCGTGTTCCTAAATTTTATTTAAAGGAAATTACAATATATGTTACTCACTATTACAATTTGTTGTGGAAACTATATTATAATTTTTAAACAAAGTAATATTTTAAACAATGTGAAACCTTTAAAAAAAAAGAAAAAAATTATAAAAAATTAATAAAGGAAATAATATTTTTTTAGGTGATAATTTAAACTTGAAATAAACAAAAACTCACTTCTGCGTAAAATACCAGATTTAACATAGAAAAATGAAACTTCGAATTTAAAGATAAAATGCACAAAAAATAATTATACTACAGAATAACTTAATTAGCAACACTTCAGAATAACAATTTCCAAGAAGAAACGAGGTTCCAAAGTACAGATTAAATGAAAAGAAATTACAAGTTGAACATAATGCTAAAAAAGTCTGTTTCTGTGTGAAATTTTATGTATTATGTAAACTTATATAATATGACGAATATTTAATAGCCATACTGTAAATATTTGTACTTCACTTAATTTATTATTTTTTTATTTTCCTATTTTACGAATAAACAGTCAAAGATCCTCACAAAGACAAAAATAATATCAAGTTAAAGTATGAAAAATATTGCGTTTCGGCAGGCCTTTCTCTTGTTCTTCAGGCATTGAAGAAAAGTGTAAGGAGTAGCGAGCATTTTCAGATGTTTTATTGCTCGCTTATCTAGGAGTGCTTTATCCATGGAAATAGATAAAACGAAGATGGATACTCTCTATCCCTTAACATGAATCGAAGAAAGGGTTTTTGTTTCAGAGACTGGCTAAGAAGAAAATGTATGTAGATTTTACAGCTTCTCTGAATAGGCTATAATATGTTTCAAAGTAAAGGTAAGTACCTTTGTCGTCATGAATGTTTATGTATATATATATATATATATATATATATATATATATATATATATATATATATATATAAAAAAATATAATATATATATATATATATATATATATATATATATATATATATACATAAATATAATATATATATATATATACATATACGTTCTGCAAACATATTTTTTTCTTGAAAGGTATTAGTACTTATTTAACTTTTTAACTAATATTGGAAATAGGAGAGATTTTCTGTCTGTTGTACACAAAAATGTAAGTAAGTAGTCAAGGTGCTTCTTTGTCTTATATCTTATATAAAAGCTAAAAAGTTTTTAAGATATGCTTCATTATAAGTTATAAAATTTTAGACATTAACTATTCATATAACAAAAATATCTCTTATCTTTAAAATAATATTAAGTATTTTTTTCAACTTTGTGGTGGAAAGGATTCATATCCAAATATTATTTTGAATTATTGATATGAATTGAAAATGTATGTATTTTTAATGAAAAAAACCAGTAAAAAATATGTGCATTATGAAAGTTAAATTAAATTGCAATATATTGAATTAATTGATGAAACATAATTCTAAGTAAATATTTATAATGAGAATAGTATAAACCTGTATATTTATATAAAGTTCTAAAATGAGCTAATTGTTAATACATGAAAAGATTTAATTACTTCAGAAAAAACTGCACTAAGAAAAGTTTTCTCTCTCTTGAAAAACTTCCTAGAAAGAAGGTTTTATATTGAGAATTGAAATAAAATATTGCATTTTTTACCAAATTTGAAGGCACACATTAAAAGAAAATTTTTTTATTTTACATAATGAGATTTGTGCTGAAATAAAATGAACTATTAAAAAATTAAATGATAATAATAATTCTCTTCAAATGATAATTTTTCAAGTTATTATTATATAGTTCGTAAGAAAATTCCTAGTTTTTGAGTACTTCTGGTATAAGGTAGAAATGCATTACTAAATATAAAATATCTTTCACCAACAAAACGAAAATGCATCATTTTAACATGGATTTAATCTGCCAGAATTGCTAGATACTCGGATGTTTCCTTACATACTTAAAGAACACCAGTTATAACTTAAGTACGCAATTAATAAAAATTGATCCAGATCTTAGAATAGTACCAGTACAATAAAGAGAACTCTTATCTAACTGGGATTCTCACCCAGTTCGACGATTTTAAACGCTGAAAAGTTATGTAAAGTGTGATTATTGTACGCTGAAATCACCTTGGATAGCTATTTTTGTAATTTGAAATATTGTAAAGTTTCTATATTTTACAGAGACAACGCCCATCATGATGGTTCAAAATTATACTCAAACAGCTGTATGTTTCTAGACAAAGATTGTGGTATAGATTGCAACTTCTGAAAAACTTTAATGCATTTGCTTTAGAGAAAGTAGTGAAAGCTGCCCTTACAAAAAGGAAAATCTACCAAATAGCTTCAGAAAAAACTTCCTTTTTTAAATAGGGAAAAATTGACATATTTCCCGTTTTATTCATTTTGCTTAAGTCATCGTCAAATATACTACTATTCTTAGCGTTATACTATTCTTAGCGTTCTACATTCATACCATACTATTCTTAGCGTTCTATGGAGATTCCTTCATGTTATTTAAAAATTTGCATAATGCACCCTTTCTAAACATTTAAATCAAATTGATATATGCTTTCTAATTCATTAGCCAATGTGTATTTTTTTAATTGGGACACTTGTATTTAATACTGTGGAAAATAATAGTTATAAGTATTTGCATAATATATTTCAATTATTTTAAGGGAAAAATTTACATACTATTAAATTTTCTTCCCATTACTGTTTCAAATTATTATTTGTTTGTGAAAAGTTTGAATTTTTACATTAAGCAATCTAAAATGAAGCGTACAAAATCATTGACGTAAATGTATTCATTTTTTAGTTAATTATTCATTATTCAAACTGATTAAAATGTGATGAATCACCATCAGGAATATTTGTTTTAAAATGATTTATAAATGGTAACTAGGTAATAATAAAGCTCACAAGAAATACTTTTTAGTTTTTGAGTTATGTTTACTTGAGTTGGATACTTTATATGTCTTATAATGAAGTATGATAATTCATCATATTTTATAAGATAGAAAATGTGACCTTTAATGAATCTTTAATGAATCTTGAATCTTTAATGAATAACATGTATTACCAAAAATATAATGAATCATTTGCATAAGCTATTTTTTATCTTTACTGAAAAATAACATATGTACATATTTCAGTAAGTAAAGATGTGACTTATCGCCATTACGCAGAAAAGTTTATAGCAAGTCAGACAGACCTGTCCATTAAAACACTTGTCACGACTAAGAATGATTTGCAGCTTCAATTGAATGAGGGGTAACGAAGATAGGAAACTGACTAACCTTAAAATAGGATTTTCTTAATTTAGAAGGGACCAAGCAGAACAGTCAGAAATTAAGGATTTTACTAAATGTTTTTTATAAATATACACTATAGCTTCATTATAAGGTACAATTTGTAACACTTTAAATATAAAATAATGTGATAAGTATAAAAATAAGTTCAAAATAATGTTAAGTTATACCTGATGTTGAAACCTAAGATAAATATTTTACTTATATTTCTGATAGTAAAGTTAATACAATGTTTCTAACTAAATTAAATTTTAAATTGTCTTAAATATTATAAATTCAATGACTTTTAGTTTTTCATGTTGTATGGTTATAGAGTTTATGATTAATATGAAACTAAGAAAATGTTAATATTATTCCTAATTAATTTTAAAATATATATTATGTTAAACTAATATTGCATCAGATTAAATCTCGTTATGTAAATTAAAATTAAAGATACGATTCTATTAAATGTATATTGAAACTGATTGATCATGGTTAGTAAATTTTATTAAAATTAGTTTAGTAGAATTTGATAAAGGTGTACAGATTTAATTACATTAAAATATGCATTCAAAGAACGGAAAAATCCATTAAAAGTATACTAGTTAGAATAAAATACATCGAACTTAAATTTTTTTTCCATCACATGTTTGTAACTCAAGTAGATTATTGTATGATTTAAAAAAGGATATCACGTAATTAATAATTATTTTTCCATGACACTTAGAACGGGACTTCTACTGCTGTAATTGAGCGTAAGAAAGGTATGCTAACTTTCTAGAACATGGGTTCCCAAAGTGCTTCTGGTGGACCCAAAGGTCCATAGGAGAGCACATGGGGATCCATGTAGACGCGAAAAAAATACAAGGGTTCACCTGCAGTAAGTGGAGGTCAACGAAAAATTATCTGGTTTTAATAATAACGAACAAAATGTTGGCTAGGTTTTACCTATCAATGTACGCAGGTAGGTACTCAACAATATTCACTAGGCAGGTACTCAAAAATATTTGAGACTCAGTTCAAACACAGAATTGAATAGAACAACGGATAATAGTACAAGTGTACACCACATGTCGAGATTTGAAATGTGTCGCCTGTGCTCCCCCTCGTCCGGAATGCTTGTTTATATCTACAAAAGGATGAAATGCGACTTGCGCTGAAGTTGCAATTTACATTAGTATAAATACGAATGCCAAAAACAAAACGTTACTCATTTGTTTGGATTTGGAACACAGCAGTGTGAGTGAATCGATGTCAGTGTTTGCCCTGCCGGATAAAGTAACTGTCTGTCTATTTGTTATACATATTTTTATTATATATTGTAATTTATCAATAATATTATATTTGTGTTACTATTTGAAAATTGTTGGTAGTTATGCAGTAAAATTTAAGAACTAGAGATTATTCAAAACTTCTATGAAAGAGCAAAAACCAAGAAAGCCGCACATCATCTGCGAAGAGTTAATTTTATCTGCTAATGAAGAGGTTTTAAAAACTGTTCTGCACAAACCTCCATTTGACGTACTCAAACGAATTCCTTTAAGTAACAACACTAGAAAAAGACATAATTGAAATAAGCTCTAATATAGAAGGCTTCTTGTGTAATTATCTGCAAACCACACATTTTTCTATTCAATTTGTCGAGTCTAATTTGCCTGGCAATGAAGTATTATTATTGGCATATGTTTTATTTGTTATGGACGAAGAAATCCATGAAGAGCTGCTATTTGCAAAGTTAGACACTAAAGGTGAATTGATATTTAATGTCCTGAATGAATTTTTTACAGAAAAATCTATTCCATTTACAAACATTATTTCGGTAGCAACAGATGGGGCTCCTGCCATGTTCGGGCGATGACATGGGTTTATAAGCCATTTTAACAGAATAATACCAGGGCTAATTGCAATTCATTATGTCATCCACCGACAACACCTTGCAGCAAAAAACTGGAGAGATAGATGGCACCAACCACTTCAATTTGTGATTAAAGCAGATAAGATTTGTATTATTGCGATTTGAAAATGATGAAGATTTCCAATGACTTCTTTTACATACTGATATACGCCGGTTGTCGAAAGGTACATGCTTATCGAGTTTTCACTCACTTTTCGAATTGGTGATAGTTTCTGGCAACTAAAGCTCCGGATTCAAAAAGAAATCTGATCAAATGTAAAGCCTTTCGTATTTAACAGTGTTGTTTAAAAACATTCAATGGCGTTAACTTGCACTTACAAAGGAACAGCATTAATTTAATAAAAAACAAAGGGTGAAATTAATGAAGCAAACTATTAGTAGATACGAATTCTCAACGTTTCCACAATTGTCACAGATAGAATGTCTTCATGAGGATATTCAGACTTATGCTGAACATTTAAATACCCTGCATGAGGACTTCAAAATTGATTAGAAGATATTCTGATGATGGATCATATGAATTATCAATGCCAAAATGAATCATAACCTCGTTTGATGAAACGTAAGAGGCGAATGTGGTATTACAGATGTATTACAGAAGAATGTATTAAGATTGTATTGCAGAAGAGGAGATACTTGAGCTCAGCAGGTCTGAAGATGAAATTTATAAAATGTTATCAAGCATTTTGGCTGCAGGCAGAATCCCTGAAAAACATCCTGGGCTGTGGGAAACAGCGACAAAAGTTTTGATAACGTTTCCTTCGTCATATCTTGTCGGAAAAGTTTTAGTGCCGTTACCAAATTATTAACAAAAAAGGAGTAGATTGAATATCACAGAACAGGGACATTTGAGATTACTTTTTACAAAACTGTAGACAAATATTAATAATTTGCTGTCAATTCATCAAGTAATCCGTCTCATTAAAAATAGGACTATCTTTTATTGTTGATTTAGATTTCAGAGTTCATTGTTGATTTTTGTCAGTTGTTGATTGTTTGTGGTAATAAATGCTTATAATTCTGCGTAACCATAAGTATAATTTTAATAAATAGGACACAAAATAAAATGTGCTATTTTTCTTTTTTTTCTTAACAACCCCAATTTAGGGTAATATTTTTAGGAGTTTTAGGAATACAGGAAAAATATAGCAGCAGGGAGTATACCGAAAATAGTAAAATTTTGAAAGATGTCCACTAGAAAAAACAAAGTTTGGGAACCCATATTGTAGACAAATCATTATAACACAGTAGTCTTCGAATTTTGTAAGAATATCACCATTAAAGTAAAAAAAAATATTAATTTTTCGAAGAAAATTAGTATTTACTAAACAAAATCTATTATTACAATAACACATTTGGAAATTGGGAAATCAGTGAAATAAGAGCATGCTTTCCTGATTTAAATGAATATCAATGCCTGCAGCAATTAAATAAATATGAACTATAAATTTAATATAAATAAAATTTCTTTACCAAATTAAAATAACAAAAAATGTACACACTATAAAAAATAAACTGATCAAATAATGTATGTAAACAAATTATTTTAAAATTAACATTTCTCCTCTGATATATATATATATATATATATATATATATATATATATATATATATATATATATATATATATATATATATATATATATATATATATATATATATATATATATATATATATAAGCATACGATGAAGAAAACAATAGATATATGAAGCAGAATAGAGATATATAAAGTAACTAATATGGAAATATCTAATAATTATCACTTCTGATATTTCAAATTATGGAAATCAAAAAAAAAACAATTGTTTTATATTTATTTATATATTACAAAATGATACTACAATTTATGAATGCATGTTATGCAAGAGATATTTCACTAAAAATTTATATTTAGCTATTAAAAATCTCTGTACTATGAAAAAAATTAAATTAACTCAATAAGTCTGAAAATACATTAATATTTCAAGTATTTCTACTTACGTTAACTAAATTTAAGATAATTTAGTTAAAACTAAATAAAAAATGTTGAAAGCCATATTGAAATTGATTATTTTACTTTTTAATTAAACATGTATGTGACTCTTAATTTTTACGAAAATTTAACGAGACAGTTATTGTAATATGAAAGTACGAGTATCATTATTATGAAACCTTTATTATTTATAAATATAATGTATAAACGTGATCCCAAGTCCTTTATTTAAACATGTTAATTATCTATCTTTAAAAGTATTGCTCTTCAATTAGTTTATTTATAATAGTTTACAGCTATTAAAATATAGGGTACACACGAATTACTAGAAAAAACGTACTTCGTTTTTATGTAACATAATTTTGATTTATCTACTTCTACTAATGCTATATATTTTGATTACTACAAGGGAGCAAGAGCAGATGATGCAGTTAAAAATAAACTCTTTTTTTCCAATGGTCGGGGTATGTCGGGATGTATTGTCCCCTTATATCCAAGGAACCGGCCAGAAACAGCGACCTCTTTGCCACCGATGCGTTGCCCCGGGTGCACCACAGGGAGTGGGCCACCATCGCACCCTAGATGCCAAGATACACATGAAGAATGGTAGACAAACAGGATTACTAGACGAGTTTAGCAGATTTTATTAACAAAAGATGCACACATAACAACCACGTCTTACTCTGGAGTCGAACCCGAACCCACCTGGCAAAGCTAAAGACTGTAGCCATCATACTGGCTGGGTGACGTTAAAGATAATCTAAAATTAAGAAATAATATCTTTTCAAATCATGAACTTGCTCCCATGTCCAAGATTATGCACACACAATTGATTTCCGACTTTTCTCGAATAATCCTATGGCTTATCAAAGGAACGAAATATAAAATTTAGGGTAACATAAATAGCAGAAAACATTACATATTCCATTAAGATATAAACACCTTAAGATATTGTTGTTTACTTTTAAAAATTGTGTAACTACTTCAATTATAGTCATATAGGTAATTGTTTTCTGAAATCACTTATAATCTACTGCGTATTAAATGGAATTTGTAAATAGTAATTAAATTTTTTCTAGGTATTTCACATCAAATACATTTTTAAATAGTATAGAAATATAACAAATAAATGATTGTAAACTTATTATGTATTCGTATGTTATTTCTTTTTTATTTATCACAAAAAGGAGCACGTTTTGATTTATTTGCGTGAATCATAGTCTCCAAAAATTAAAAAAAAGTTTTAATATGTAAATTATTTCATTAACTGTACCTTTAAAAACAGAATCAAATTTTTGAAAAATAGATAAAGCAGTTCTGTGTTTCGTTATAATTTTATACCTTTAGTTTAACCGAAAAATTAATAAAAAGAAATTATTGTGAGAAACGAGATTTGAGTAAATAATTAAATGCTTTTATATATTTATACATTTCTCATTAAAAATACTGCGAAATATATAAAAATAAGAAATTAAAAGTTTTCCTTAAGGGTCATAAACCTTTGGTTTACATTTTTCTTAAATTAATTGGTTTATAGAATATTACAAAACTGTTAGTAATTTAATTCAATAAATTTTACTAATTTACCAAAAACCTAAAATTTTAAATTCTTTTGTCAAAATCATTGCATTTTTCAGCTACTTTATTTTAACAAATGAATGCATTTCTTTCTTTGTTAGTAACAGTATATATAATGTCATTCAGAATGAAGCATTAGCTATAACAGAAATATTTCAAAGATATAATTATCTTTGAAATTAAAGTAAAATTAATCCTCAAATAAATCAAAAAGGAAATTCATTTCATGTTTGTTTGTAAAGGAAAAAGCATTCCTGAGTAAACGCTTATTAAAAATAAAACAACATTCTCAATGTTTTCATTATATATATATACATATATATATATATATATATATATATATATATATATATATATATATATATATATATATATTATATATATATATATATATATATATATATATATATATATATATATATATATATATATATATATATATATATATATATATATATATATATATATATATATATATATATATATATATATATATATATATAATATATATATATATAGCTTAAAAAGTGCATATTATCCCTATATAAATTATTGGTTAAAATAATTAATAATTATAATTAATGCTTCTAGAAATTTAATTTTTAGGAGAATTCAAATTTTGGTTAAAAAATATTCTCATTAACAAATTACATTTCCGAACTATATCAATGCCATACATAAAACTCATTTTGGATTTTATATAAATTGCTTTTCTTATTAACCTGCAAGAAGAAGATGTAATACTAAATAGATAGGGTTATATCAAGAGATTTTAAACAGTTTTAATTTTAATCATTAAAGAAGAGAAAGAGGAGAGATTGGGTGATCTTATAAAGTAGAAAAAAATGTCCTCTATTTGTGTAAAATTCCACATGACATATTTAAAGAGCATTTTGTTGCAGTATGGATAAAAATATTGCAACCAACCAAACGAAATTTATATCTAAGATTTAAAATCAAATCACGTTGTTTTTATGTGGTGCAATTATAATTACTTTTAAAATGTATTCAAACAGTTTTACTTTTAGAAGGTTTAATTCTTAATATTAAAAATTGTCCAGTTATCAAATAAAAATAAAATCTTTTATAAAAACTGAGTTTTTTAATGAAAACATGTGATGCGAAAGTAATGCAGTGCGATTAGTAGAAGGCACAATGCTTGTAATAAATGTCTTTTTAGTGTATATAAAAACAGAATATGCATAAAATGTAATGTATTTAAAAATATTGTCTTCATACTTTTGAAAAAAAAATTTAAGGCCTACATATCATTCAAATGGTAAAATTTATTTGTGATTTTCATTAAACATTAACAAATACATGGATATTAAGTGAAGCGAATATCCCCTATATTATTTTAAAAAAAATATTTACAAGTAATTCGATATTATGGATATTTTTCCGTGAAATTTCAATGTAGTTATGTCACACAAGACAACATGTTTCAATATCACTATAATGTAATTAATAGTGATGAAGCATATTTTTATTAAAATTGATATATATATATATATATATATATATATATATATATATATATATATATATGTATATATATATATATAGATAGATATATATATGTATATATATATATATATATATATAGATATATATATATGTATATATATATATATATATTTTTATATATATATATATATATATATATAAGTATATAAATATATATATATTTATTTATTTATAGATAGATAGATAACTTTAAATTTATGAATTTATTAAGGTATTTTTAAATTTAAAATATGTGGTTCTAAATGATTATATATTTGAAATGCTTAGATGTATTCAATTGTAAAATTTTGAAAGAACTCAAATATATAAGCTAGCATAAGTTACCTAAGGTAAATAAAATTTCGTGATGTAGATATATGCTTATTAATACCAGTTTTTCTCATTCTACTAAATTTAAAATGTTGATGTCTTTTATGATAATTTCTGTATGTTTTATGGTAATTTCTTTTATGTATTCTGTATATATATATATATATATATATATATATATATATATATATATATATATAATTTATTACATATTTTGAATAAAATTGTTATTAATTACAACACTAAAAGTTGCGAAATTTTTTTTATTATTTTTGTTTGGTTTGATTCATTCAGAATAATCAAATAATCTTGATCCGAATGAATAAAATTAACTAAAATATTTAATTTAGATAGTTTGCATTTTTTGTGTATTTAAATCAAATTTAATAGACATAAATGAATATCTTCATAATGCTGATAAAAATATAATTTTTAGTAATAAAACACAACTTCTCAAAAATAAATATATTTTAAATATAAAAAAAGACAGTAACATAGTTTATATTTAAAAATTGTTAACAAAGTTTGTTTTTTCATTAAAAATTTTTATTTAAATTATTTTATGAAACCAAAGATATAATTTCATTATTTAAATGTGCTAGAAATATGTAAATTTTTTAAGAAAAACCAAAAAAATATTTTTTAAATTTGAATATATCATTTGTTATAATTTAAAATGTCAATTTTTACTTCAATATTATTTTATGCAGTTTCAAGTTATGTTACTAGTGTAGCTGAAATATTATATTACCATGAAAATTTAATCTACTCGATAATGATGCAGAAGAAATCAAACTTTATTCATCATTAAATGTACAAATTAATATTTCTGATTTTTTAATTCAATAACTTATCATTTGTAAAGGTAATTCACTTATCATATTTAATATATTCTAAAATACTTTGATATATAATATATTGATGACTGGAATTAATGTTAAGTTTAAATATATTTGTACATTGCATTGTACTGTTTTGTGGGAAATAAATGTTAAAAATTATTGAATATTTAGTTTTTGTGTTTAATACATTGATCTATCGGATAAACTGAGTTTGTTATTTTTATACTATTTTAAATTCGATATATATTTAGCCAAATAAAATATAGCGCATTTTTTTTACAGTCATTCTCAAAATTTCTTTTATGTTATGGTGTTTTCAAATATTCATTGTATATTTAGTATGATATTTTGACAGCACAGAAGCATTTTGAAATAAGTCTAGAGTTAGGAATTATTTTTGTATTGCTAAAGAATGAATTCAGTTCGATGTTTTACATAAAATGAAGAAACATTTCCTACATGAGAAATCAGGATGTATAAAATCAACTAAGAATTTTATTTAAAATAGTTATTAAAAGTACTTTTTTAACGAAATATCTTTTCTCGGGTAACAAATTAAATTTGTATAAAAATGCAATTTTTATTTAGTATTTTTGAATTGCCTGTTCTGAGTAAGGTACAAATAAATGAATATAATTAATAACCATTAAAATAATCTCAAATATTATGATAAACATATACATCTTGCATTTAGGTAAAGGTAAAGGTAAGGTAAAGGCAGTTTTAAAAAGGTAAGGTAAGGTAAAGTTAGTAGTAAAATTAAGGTAAAGGTAGTTTTTTGCTGAAATATAAAATCCCACATGCTCACATTTTGTAGTTCTTTACAATCATAGCCAATAATAAAATGTATAAGAAAAATGTTAAATAAATTAAATTGAAAGAAAATAAGTGGAACATTTAACAAAAGCAAATATTTGAACAGTTTTGTTTGCCAGTAAATTATCTTTTCAAATGCATAGTATTTCCAAATTGGAATATTAAATGAATGCATATAAGCAAAATTAGGATCTCATGATAATTTCCAAAAACTTTTTTAAATTTTATTTGTTGTAACACATTAGGGTTAACAACTATTTTGATATTTTCCTTATAGTTACTATATCTCACAAATTTCCATCATTACTATTTCATATATAGTTTTTATCAGCTAGTAGCATTTTTATTCTTAAAACATTTAATAAAGCATTGAGTAAAATCTTCCTTTCTAATTTAAGAAATGATTATACAAGTTAATGCAATTCTGTCAATAAATAATTATATATATATTTTTTTAATTTTTCCATCATTGATAAAATATTTATTCCTCGTCATTTAATTTCTTAAAATACATAAGAACAGTAATTTGATCATATGAAATACATAAAAAGTTATATAATAGAACAATTTCTTAAATACTCACACAAGAGCTAATATTCATGTTTGAATACAACTATGTTTACTCAGAAAAATCTTTATTTGCTTGTGTAGAAGATGTGTGTGTGATACAATGTTGTGTAACATCCAGTAAATTTCATGTTACGTGAACAAGTTGCAAATTTTTAAACACGTTCGGGAAAAGAAGTGTAAATAAAGCGTGACTTTTTCACAAATTAAATACACCTATTGGCATCACATTCATTCATCACTGGATAAAAATTCTGTTTCGGATTTCACTAAAAGAAAACTACCACAAAATACCATGAATCATGCCAATCAATCTGCACTTTTCTGGGGGGGGGGGAGAAAATAGTTTCGAGTAACAAATGCGAATTTCAATTTCGACCTCAAGTGGAGGATGATTTCCATGTTATCAATAAAGTTCCACTCAAGGCAAGGCTTATAGATTTCTAAGCACTCTTCTAGGAAAATGGATCTCAATCATAAAAGAAATTGCTAAAATAAGTTGGAATATCAAAAATTGATTTTAATTTTTAATAATTTGAGAAAATTACAGGAAGTTAAAACTTGAATATCTCATGTATTGATTCTGAAGAACAATTATGAGGGCATGTTTAAGTGAACGAATCTGAAATCCGGTAATATAGAAAATATTTATTTAGTAAACAGTGTGAGAAGACAAAAAATGGCTATGGGTATATTATATCAATCCAATATGTTATGAACAAGGCATACATTTTAGCGAAAAAATAATTTATACATTAAAACGAGCAGTTTATTGTGAAAACATTTTGCTGCAGCTGGGTTAAGAATAAAACATTCAATTATGAATTAATTTTGAGCCAGTAGTTAACCAATTTCTGAACGATAAAAAGCAACTAACATACCAGAAGCAAAAATTCGGTTGAAAATGTTCCTTTGTTAACAAAGGTGTGTCCTTAATATCATAAATATTCAAGGACGTGTAACAAATGGTGGTGCAATTTTAGAACATTCGTATCATTCCAAGTTTTAGAATATTCGTTTCAGCCCATGCTCAGTATAACTTGTTTATTGTATACTCCCAAATTGCTGACGAAGAATATAATTTATTAAATTTGGTGCCAGAAGTAGAATGTTTTACACTGTAGGCAAAAATTATTAGACAATAAAGTAGAATTTAATTAAATGAAATCACTTATCACAGTTATTATTATCCTATTTACTTCGATAGGATATGCACTAAAACTTATCACTAAACCAGTGAATTATGTATTTTTAATTTAATCCTAAAAACTACATTTTTCGATAAAGGATTATTTTAAATTTAATCAGGTTCTATTTAAATTAATATTATCGAATAAATGCATTTATTTATTCAGTTTCAGAATGAAAATATGTAGCACATTAAAAAAATTATCATTTATAATTATTGAACACTGAAACAATTCCACGTTATCAAAGTAAAAATATTCTAATTTTGTAAGCAGCCTATATCAGAACTAATTTATGTCAATTGATATTTATTTTTGAAGATATTAATTCCAAATACATTTCTGCAAATAGTTAAAGATTTTATTCTTTATAAATTAAATTCAGAATACTTTTTTTAAAAAGATTTTTTTTTGAAAAGTAACGCCATCTGTTGATATCTATGTATATTAAGTAAAATTAAGGACTTCAATGAGTTTCACTCTAGTAGTGCATAATATTGCTGGTGAGTCTATATTTTTAATTTTTTTACATTAAAATCTAAAATTTTCTTCGAAAAAGAATGATTTTAAAGCTTTAATATAAAATAAAATAGAGAAAAACCATAAACTTTTTTTGGAAAAAAAGGCTCATTTTTGGAATTCTGAGAACATTATTCTACTTAGAGATGCGTGTAGTAAATATTGGACAACTAATGTAACTATTGGATTTAAATAATCGTATGTTTTGCCCTATAATTTTATTATCTAAGTGATTTTGCCCAGAATAAGTGTTAAATTAAGAGCAAATTGAAACTGAAATGTACGACGACATGTGTGTATGCAGTGATATAATATAATGGGGTTAAATTGAAAATTACACCTTCGAAATCCTCCATTAGATTTCAGAAATGAAAATTAATGTTAAATATAAATAACTTTGAAAGTTTCGCAAAGTGACATATATTATTCTACTGAATAATATAATATATAAGCTATATTCTCAGTTTAAAATTCCTCTAATGTCTATTGAAAACGGAAAATGCAAATTGATGAAAACTACAATAGATATTAATTTGATAATATGTGAATTTGACATTGGACTAATCATAAAAACTACTGAGATAATATGTTTGCCATTGATTTGCGCTAACTTTAAATAAAACGAAAACTTTTAAGAATATTGTAACTACGGAATTTATACTTATACTGATTCTAAATTTTGGACTTAAATAAATGCATTGAAATTCAACAGCATTATTTGCAAAATATCAACATAAATGAGAATAAAAAATACGATTGACGTTCCAATATCCCAAGACAATATAATATGACCCTTAAATATAACCACATTACTAAAATTACGAAAAATAATGTGCAATGTAAAAATAATATCTACCATTTTTCTCAGAAATATTGATCAAAGGCTTCCAACTAAAAGAACAGAAGGTGACAATATCTAAATTTTACGCAACTGAAAATTTTTATTCAAGATATGAGTGTGAGGTCTTTTCAATATGCTCAGATATAGAAATGCCTCTATTAATTTACTAAGATTGCAGTTGATTTTCTTGAATAAAATCATACAAAATAATAAAATTATACATTCCATTTTTAAAACTTAAATTAAGCTGTTTTTAATCTGAAAAATTAATTTCTTTAATCGTCATATTGAATCATCTCAACGAAGAAACTAGTGATCATTTTCAGTTCATTTCCAAGAAGAATTAAGTAGCATTTAGCATTTAGAAAATTAATCCAAAAGTGTCTGTGCATTGATATTGTTGGAAAGTATATTGAGCACACCTAAAATCTTGTAGACATAGCTTTAATAACTTATACCTATTTCAAGAATTTCAGTATAAACTAATACATCATTAACAATTATTATGGATCATTCATATAATTCTCTTATCATGTTAATAACTAGAATGAACAAATGTGTGATATATTTGGCTACTTATTTGATAATAATTGAGTTAGTATTAAACTTCAGATCAAGTCACTTAAATATTAGATAAAATCAGGCTAGCTAAGCCTCAAGTTCTGAAGTCAAGTCAAACTTATACGTTGTACGTCATATCAATTGTTAAATAAAATTATAATAATATTTTACAAATCCAAACTCAATTGCATCAGTCATTGGTATTTGTTTATGAGAAAAGTTAGAAATTTTGACTAACATTTTTTGTGACAAAACACAGTTTCCTGATGATATCCAAAACAAAATTTTGCAACAATTGCTTATTTTATTGTTTGTTAAATGTCCATATTAAATTAATGAATGTGCTTTTAACATTGTTTGAAAAATAGATTTAAACTTATCTAGTTGATTTGTAATGATAAAAGTAAAGTAATTATTAGGTAAGTTGATGATTTTTGTAATTTTTCGCATTATTATAAGGAAAAGAAATTTGTTACATTATGCTTTTTAATCATGTAGTCTATATTTATTACATATTTCAAATAAAAATGCATCAAAAAATTTCAAATCGGTTGCTTAAAATATATGAATATTGTATTATTTTATTCAATTACATTGCTCGGATTTTGATTATTTTGGCAATTTTAACCTCGATTTTCTCTTTTCATTTATATTTATATATTTATTGTTATATATATATTTATATGTATATATATACATATATATATATATATATATATATATATATATATATATATATATATATATATATATATATATATATATATATATATATATATATATGTGGTTATATTTTAGACCTGACTTCATAAATACATAAAGGCTATAGGCTATATTCTCATTGATAAAATATTGTTATATGTAAATAAAGCAATGTATACATTTC
Source organism: Latrodectus elegans (assembly GCA_030067965.1). Taxonomy (NCBI): domain Eukaryota; kingdom Metazoa; phylum Arthropoda; class Arachnida; order Araneae; family Theridiidae; genus Latrodectus; species Latrodectus elegans. The sequence continues at coordinate 57,164,609 of CM057822.1, forward strand.
ATTAAATATTTAACAAAAGTATTATATTTTTAAATATTTAATCAAATGAATAAATTATACTTTACTAGATAGATTATTTAACTCAGTATGTATCTCAGGAAAGGTATTAATTAAAAGTAAACAGACATTAATAAAATAGTTATGTATCTTTATTGAATAAGTATTTTGTTTATGTATGCTAGCTTACAAAAAATTTCATTTAATACCATACGAACATAAAACAGTTAATAATACCTCTGATGCACGCGAGAATTTTATAGTAATTAAATATTTAAATTCATATAGATTTTTATTAAATAAAATATGTGAAGTCAAATAAGAATTTAGATATTTTCATCAAAGGCTCTTAGTTCTTTACTGTCTTTACAGATCTGTATATTTCACATATTCAAAATTGAAAAGTTAGAAGAAAAAACAAATAGTATTTATGAAAACAAAGTTTATATGCCATTTAAAAGTTCCTGAGTACTTAAAATACTTTCTTGAACACTCTTTAATGTCAAATACATAAATTTAATTTTTCATACGTCTTATTTATTTATTAAATATTTAATATATTTTTCTTTTTTACACGAAATTACATAGTGATAATCTTAAGAATTTTGTGCTTTAAACACTTAAAATATTCTAAAAATATTTTTCTTTCTGGAGCCAGTGACATAAATCTGGATTCATTTAAACAGCAAGTTATAACAATCTTCCTAGATTTTTTTAACTATTCTTTTTCTGAATTTATTTTCTGTGATGATCGAATTAATATTTTTCTAAACTGTAGCTTTGTTTGTAAAGAAAAATTGCTTCATGAAACACGTTGAAACTAAATTCTCTTTTGGCATTTTATAGTGTAAAAGGTAAATACTTGTTGGTGTTACGTAATAAAAGAAAATAAAATTATGAAAGCCATTTAAACAAATTGGTTTTTAAACAAAATTAATGCACTTTCTTTGACACAGAGTATGACGGTTTTCATTTCCTAAACACATCAGCATAACTCCCACATTTAATTTGCATAAAAGTTATTTAACATCCTATGAATAAACCTCTTTCTTAAATTAAAAACAGCTTACTGACCTGTTGCTTAAAATCAAATTCTTATCTCGAGTACAAATTTTAAATTACTATAACAATTACTATTTTCAGTGGTTTAGATTTTTCTTATCAGAATGATTGTAATTTGCAATTATAGATGGACTTGGCCACAGTTATTTATCACTTTTTCATGTCTTGAGCTCATGGGAGTTAATTTAACTGTAACTTTCTATTAAAGTCAAATTTTATAAACACAACTGATGTACTTATTTTGAAGCAATAATATTTTAATTTCATGATTGGTTTTACTTTCTAAACACATCGGCATAACTCCCATGTTTATTTGATATAAAATTTATTTAACTTCCTACGAATAAACCACTTTGTTACACTAAAAACAACTTACTGCCCTGTTGTTTAAAATCATATTTTTTTTTATCTAGATTACAAATTTTAAATACTATAATAGTTACTATTTTCAGAGGGTTAGATTTTTCTTATCAGAATGAATACAATTTATAGTAGTATATGAACTTGGCCAAATTTGATTTATCACTACTTTTTTATGTCTTACGCTCATAGGGGTTAATTTAATTGTAACTTTCTATTGAAGACAAATTTTATTTATATCTAAATTGAAATTGAATATAGAATTAAGAATAGCTAAGAAAAATTCTTGACTTCTGTCGAAAACTTTACTCACAGTTTAATAATACAGTAAATAAAAATTTTATTACATATATTATTATTAACACTTAAATAATAACAACAAACAAATAAAATAATATAAATCTTCCATTATTTTTAACCTAAAAAATTTATTACACATTGTGTAATCTAATGCAAAAATCAGAGAAACTATCTTTTATTTTGAAACAACCTATGAATAAGAGAATACAATGATGCAATTTTATTTGTTTTAGTTTGAAACATGAAGTTATAATTACCAAATCTCATGTAAAGTAACATCTTTTTTGTTTTAACAGAATTACTTAATAAGTTATTTGTTGTGACGTCCAAATATTTACTTTGCAAATTTTCCATCCAGTTTTCTTCAGCTCAGTCATAATAAAATGGTATAAAAATTTATTTTTTAAGAAAAGTTATTAAATTTCTCAAACATATTAAATTAATTGAAGTTTAGAATCTCTAACATGATGAACAAATTTTGAAAGACTAAAAAATAAATTAGTACCATACTAATACATAAATTAATGTGTACACAGAGTTAGATAAAAATATACATTTAAAGATTATTAAATGAAAAAAACTACGAAAATAGTTAACATAGTCCTTTTTACAAAATTTTAGTTTCAAATAACTAGTAGCTTTATTTTAATTTGAAATATATTTAGATGTTCCATGTTTGTTAAAAAAATTGGAAACTAAAAAGTTAGTTTACAGGATAATACATTTAACAGACACAAAGTTCTAATCAATTAATGAGTAAAAAGTGTCGCAATTATAATAAGGATAATCTTTTAAATAATATATTAAGGAAATCCTAAAATGATTAGTGTTTTTGCAGTTCTTAAATTAAAATATTATTAATGACTAATATATTTACACTCAAAGTAAAAAAATAATAACAGTGATTATAGTCATTATATAGAAATACATACACTAAAATCATAAATAAATTAAAATAATTGATCCATTCAAGAATTTTAATATTTTTTCAAAATTTTAAAAAAAATTTAAGTAACACATTTTAACAGTTAGAAATTAAAAATTCAATAAAATGTGTAATGAAACATTTATTGGGTGTCTAAATTATTAAATGATTTTATTTGAGCCATTCTGCTTTTATTTAAATAATGCGTATCAACTCTATCCTATGATTTGAGTATTGTTCAAGACATTTCTAAATCAAATAGTGATGACTAAACAGTAACAAACTTCAAGAAAATAAGAATTCATTCTTGACTAAAACAGTGAAAATATAAATGGAAGCTACAAAAGAAATGCAAATTATAAGGAGGAGAATTATAAACCAGTTACAAATGACAGACACCTGTTGCTAAAGAAATACTTGATTATTGGCAATAAATGTCTCTCCATTACACTCGTGAAGTGCTTAGAAAGACAGTATTTCCCTCATTGTATCCATCATTATCGTATCATCTCTATTATCATATCAGTTTTCAGGTTTCTTTATTATTGCTAGCTATATTAAAGAAATAGAAATGTCTCATTTGTTTTGTTAAAAGAAGCCAATAAATCTGACTCGTGACTAATAAAGAATGTCTTAAAATCCAGATAAATGCTTTAATTTTTTTTTTTTTTTTGCTAAATATTTTCAATATCAGTATATTATTTTAGCAGAACAATGCTCATTATAATAAAATAATTTTTGTTAAATATTTTATTTGTGTATTTTCTATAAGCAAAAATGCTGCAATATACTCATAACTATTCATACAAAATTAATATTTTCTATAATCATTTAGAATGTAAAATATTTGTAATGTTGTATTCGGAAATCAAGTCTGGTTATCTAAATAATATATATAGTTGATTAAATATATATATATATATATATATATATATTATATATATATATATATATATATATATATATATATTATATATATATATATATATATATATATATATATATATATATATATATATATATATATATATATATATATATATATATATATATATATATATATATATATATATATATATATATATATATATATATACTAATTCCATTGTAAGCAGAAGGTGAGGAAGATCATCAGTTTAGTGGATTGACTCAGTTCAAAATGATTTTAATTTGATAAATAAAGTAAGCTGGAGAAACCTTGCAATGGAAAGGACCAAAGGACAACGACTATTAGGCGTGTCCCTGGTCTGCAACAGGCTATAGTTGCTTGGAAGAAGAAGCATATTAAAATTATCATTAACACATAATCATTCTCTTCGTAAGCTTCTTTAACTATAAAATTAGGCTTTTATTAAATATTGATAAATTTTGTTATGCACTAAATACAATTTGTTTTACATATTAATTGTTTTGGTTGCACCAGCATGTTTTTCTGTACCTATCCATGAGTTGGCCTCTATCAGTCAGTAAAAAGCAGCCGGGTGGATTCTTATTTATTTTGTACCTAGGACCAAGCAGAAGACCCACAACACTTGGTCTACCAACCCATAAGTATCATTGCCTCTAGAGAATATTGCCACCACGCTCAGTGCGCAGCAGATTTTAACGAGCATGATTTACCTTTTAATAAGCCTGATTTCGAAGCCCCTACACTCCAATTATGAGAAAGACTGCCTAATCATTCAGGCTACCCAGTTCTCGTATAATATTTGTAACCTTCATAATTCAATACAATGTATTTATGGTTGATAAATTTAAATTTTATTGTATGAAAATATAAACTACGTAACTGTATCTTTATAAGTTTGGCGAAAAACTTTAATTAAATATTTTCTATTGGCAATCAAAATAAAAGTTACAGATAAGGAAGATTAAAAACTCGTCCCTTACTTTAGTTAATCAGATTTATAATTGTGTGATAATGAGATAGAAAACAATTTTAAATTCCATAAATTCGGGTAGTATCATAATACAACATGTTTAAGGTAGTCTGTAAATATTATTCCGTGGGTATTCACGCATCTTTGTGCATACAATGACATAATAAACAAATTTAGTAATTTATTAATAAACTTGGGCATATAATGATTTTGTTTTCAATGACCTGGTTAATTTAGGCATTGTTCTGCTTAGCCTATGATAGTGAATTTGAATCTCAAGTTAAGCAGGGATCCATCGTGTTTACTAAATGCGGTTGGGTCACGTTAAATATGTGGAGGGCTACAGTTTTCCCAAGTTAAATAATATTAAAAGTAATACCAATATTATTTTTTGGTATTATTTTATTGTAAAAGTCAATTACTGGAGTGCCCTTTGCTAGACCCCTGATTTTAAGTTAGGAAAAGGACCACCAAACTGGTACATCCAAAATCTTGGCTAGATACCCGGAGATACACTGATATAACAACAAATACATCTTAGTTTACATATCATCTGCTAAAATTTTAGTAAAAGCAGAGTAGATCTCATTACAGAAGTGATTTTCTTGCAAAATGATACATGTATTCATATGTCATAAAAAGTAATTTTAAAATACTCCCCAACACCAACCTAAAAATCAACAACAACGCTCAATATCAATTTATCTAGGGACATTCCCATCTCCATGTATAAGCTTTCGATACAAATTGAAAGCAAACATTTCTCAAATATGTTATGGAAAATTAAAATGATGTGTAAAAGGTATAGCATACATACAACTTGTACCTTCATAGTTAAAAAGTAAATTATAATTGAAATATTGTAAATAAAATTATATATTGACATAAATAACTTGAAAACAAATTCAGCAAAAAGTATCCAAAAACGTTTCCATAAATCTTAAAAACTATTTTTATTTTGAAAAAATCATCTAGTGTTAATTCAATTTAAATATCATCCATTAAAAGAAATTCCCTTTTCTGAAATTATACGAATCATTAAGAAATGATTCTTTAAGTTTATTGTGTATTTCTGACACCAGCCATAAAGAAAATTGTAATATTTAAAAACAAAATGTTGCATAAAGGAATTAAAGGTGAGATATTAAATAAATTGGAATATATAACCAATTTTGAGCAGTAATAAATTTCATAAAATCTATACTTGACAATGTATACATGAAATGAATTTAGGTAAACATCAACAAGAATAATTTTAATAAATATTAATGTCAGATCAGATAATTTTAATGGGATTTAAATTATTCTGCAATACAAATTGCACATGTTTTTGCAAAAGTGTTTGCAGTCATTCATTGTTACTTTAAAAGTAAAAATTAATTTGTTTTACGACAGATATAAGACAAGCAGTTAAAACTAATCACTATATATAGGAGGAATGTCTTGCAAGCTATTTAAATTTTATTAGAAATTCAAAAATAAAAAGTTATAATAGAAATTAATGCAAATACATCATAAATTCTTATTTAGATTAGCTTAAATAACTGAAATTTACAAATGCTAACTTTTGTTTCTTTGTTTAAAGTTGAAAATTATTTTTTTAATAATAATGGAAATAATAATATTCCTTGCAAACTCAACTATGCAAAAGCGAAACAAAAAAAAATTTTTAATATTTATTTCATAAAAAACCCTTCTCAATATGTAAATTTATATATATATATATATATATCTATAGAAATTTTATAATTTATTTATTTCCAAATAAAAATTAATCTCAACTTTTAGCATCGGTTGATATAAGAAATTGATGTCAAGTTAAACTGTCCGTGTAGATCTAATAAGGAATTGTTAGATAAAGAATGAAATAATCTTTACTCAACCATATAAAGAAAAAGGAATATGTTGGACATTACAGAATACAGTAGAAATGTTTTGCAATACTTTCTTGACTGATGTGACTTCACTTCTTATTGATCCAACAATTTTCCATGAAGGAAGGCAAAAAATCCTTTGTTCTCCTTGGTTCCCATATTGCGTCAAGTCATGTTAGTGTCCTTCATTTTTCATATAGTCTGATATAGAACACTTCTCCCTCAAAGCATGGCTTCCCTAATGTGACAACTTTTATTGATCATTGTTTGAATTGCTCGAATTTGTGTTTGTCCGCAAGAAATATGGGCATCGATTTGAAGAGTCTCTCGAATTGCAATGTGTTAAATCTTGTTCAAACATTCTTATTGATCTAACATAGTATTATGGAATGTAGTGCATTTTACTTATTGTTCTGCAGTACCAATGATATTTCAGATAATTTGTAACAAAAATATGGATAGTTTTTAAGTAATTCGTAGATTACTTAAAAATTCAAAAATTTAAATCTTATAAAGATTTAAATTTTTGTTACATGTTTTGTTGTTATATGGATATTATAAAAATATAAAATGTTAATTAACATGATGTGTGATCAATCATTAGTTAGTTTTAAGAATTCTTTTTAACTGAAAACAGCTGCAATGTTAATGATTAAAGTAAAATAAGCATTAAGCAGCTTATTATGCATCATTTAACAAAAAATTATGCAGTTTATTATGTATCATTTACCAAAAAATTATGCACCTTATATTTTATAGAATAATAAAACATTTTAGTATAACTTCATAAAATAGAACAGCTAATGCAATTTATGATACACGTGGCAAGTTTATAAAAGTTAATTATTTATTTTTATTTCAACTTATCATAAATGCTATATAATTTTATTAAATCCTAAGAGTCTAGGAAATAAGACATTGAGAATTTTCTTTAAAAACATCTCCATTATTAGATTTATATAAGCATTTCTTATTTACAATTTTGAAAAGCTTAGCAATAATATAATACAGATATTTCAGTAATTATCTGTGATTTTCTGTTGTTATAGAACAACCAAAAAAAAGTATTTTAGAAACGAATTGTTAATTTTTAAAATAAAAAGAAATTGTTATTTTTACAGGTGTTTTTTGCTTAGCATCTAATTACAATTTAATAATTTAAAATAGTTTTCATTCTATTCTTAACGCATTTTCTTGCTATTATAACGATGATAAAAGAATAAAACACGTTGTAAAATTACAAGGGAAATTTTTTAAAGAAAATGATAAAATTAATTCATTTGAAGGTTTTTTTGATTTGTTTCTTGGCCTTTTGACCTTCACTGCAAAACTTTTTTTATAATGTTTCTTAATGAATGAAATAAGAAGGATAAATTGGCTAATTGTAGAAGCTAACGAAAATTAATTTGAACTGTGTTCTAAATTGTTTAATTTATTATTAAAGGAATCATTTTCTAAAATACCCAATGTTAAGCAGATAAATTATTGTTTATTTATATTATAATGTAAATAGTATTTATTAATTTGTAAAATAATCCATTTTAAATTTATGGCAATATACAATTCATTGTTTCTTATCAAATTCTCACATCATGAAGAGTTAAACTAAAAGTTAATTTTATAATTCTATTAATTTCATACATAATTCTATTAAGGTGCAAAAATGCTTATGATGACAGATATTTTCAAAATTGAATTTTAATTGTTTTTGCAAATTGTTAGAATTATATTATAAGTTAACAAAAAAAAATCGAATAAGTTCTATTATAATTTTTGCTCCAAAATAGATGGTAATTGTATGCAAAGAAATGTTATAATGTAAAACAATATTATGTAAAAAGGAACATTATTTATGCAAAACATCATAAGGGAAATTCTAATAAATGCTTTCCAATTATGTGAATGTGACATTTACCAAAAATGAAAGACTTTAGGAATAAAATATATAAAAGTAAAAATTTCGGTATTTAACAATGAATTGTATATTCTTATTCCATGTCCCTTGACAGAGTGAAATAAATAAAACCCATTATATTTTAAGAAAGAGCCTTCAATATGAGCCTAGTATTTTCTTTGAAACTTATACTTAGAAACACACATCAAATTTGAAAAATGATTAAGAGATTTTAGATATTTTGTTTTGCGAAAGGAAAAATGTCGCAAACAATCCTTTTGAGAAAACAGTGTAGTATTATTTTAATTATAAATAATTTTAACATCCTAAAATACTATAATAATTTCTTATCATTTATCAGTGATAAGAAATACATTTACTTTCACAAGAATTCTTTCTTCTAGAAGAAAAAAGATTAATGTAAAACTGTAATTTAAAGGCACAAGTAGCTTAAGCTTTCGATGAACTTTGAATAAAGTGAATTTTATGCCATTTTTGTGACACACCTTTATTTTCTATTATATCAGAAATATTGAAGATATTAATGATATTCTAAACAATTTTACACTGGCAAACCTACCATATACGTCATTGCTTGAAATTTTAAAAGAAACCTTATTTTACCTGTGAATTTTGATTAGAGTTCTTGTAAGAATTAGAGAATAAATTTTATTTAAAAAAAAAATTCTAATATTTCATGATTTTATTTACATTTGTTATTGCTAATCATATTTCATTTACTTATTTACAAAAATTTTGTCCAATAACAATTGCGCCTAATTGGCGAGATTATTTAATTGCCAAAAATTTAAAGAATACACCAATAGAGCTGATTATAAAGCCTCCATTCCTTTTCATGTTTTCCTATAGATTTCCCTTTATTTTAAATGAAGAATAATATAGGAAAACTAAATAATATAACTAAAAAGATGGCAAGAAAACAAAACTTGAAAACTAAGATAATATATTGTTAATTGCAGAAAATAAACACGTATCAAGAATAGAACATTCAGTATTTTGCTAGATATTGTAATATAAAAAAGAAAAGAAAAGCTTTTCACGAAGTCTTTAAACGTTATAATAATTATACTACCTGAATTAAAAGGAATTAAAATCAAAATTAAGAATAGGAAGTTTTAATTTTACACTATTTATACTTTCTTTAAATTTAAATATTTTTGGTGCTTCTTGAGATTTAGACAAATTTAGACAGCTATAATAGTAAAATATTTCTTGTTATGTAATGAGCCAAAAGTATTTTCCATATTTTGGTAAAATTCAACGTAAAATATACATATTCTGTGTGTGTGATAGCTTAATCTTGCTAAATAATACTTTTTCAGGATAAATTATTATTCAGGATAAATACTTTTTCAGGATAAATTATCATTTATCAATGATTGTTATAAAAATCTAATAGAAATTTAGTCGATATATTTTATGTTACTTAATGCATATTATATAGTTTTAATAATTTCATTACAAGTATCTCATATATTTGCCTCATTTATTTTTTGCTAAAAAAAACCACGTGCAAATTAATACAAGCCGAAATTTATGTTAATCAGATTTTATAATGTCACAATAATATTTCATATTATAAAAGGTAAGGAGAATTTAAACATAGTTGGAATTATACTTCATATACTACAGAAATAAATGACATTATATGTTACATCCTTATAAATGGTTGCTAGTAATTTAGCATGTTTCACTGATTATATTGTTATGCATACATAGATGGCTTCTAAGTTAGGGACATCTTATCCGAAGTCAATTCACGTCTAATGAAGCGCAACCTGAGGAATTGCTTCCTTAACAATGTTTGACAGAAACTTAGTTGAAGAGATTTCAATCTGTCCATTTTATCAACCACTAGTGCTTTCTCTCGGAACGAGATACGCTTGGGAACAAGATAGAATATAATATTTACGCACACGTAATTTTTGAAAAGTGCATTATTTAATTTATTGAAAATAATTTACATTCAGTTTCGAGCAACACACGTTAAAATGTTACAAAAGAATTTTATATAAAGTTGAGAACATTATAATAATGTAAATTAGGTTATACTTTCAAATGAGGCTTATGAAATATTGCCCTTTTTCTAAAAAGTAAATTGAATTTTGGGTCTGTTGTATGATATTAGTTCAATAAAAGAGATGTGTAAACTTAAAATTAAAATTAGATTTAAAATCTGGTTTAAATATTTGCATCGTTAAAATTTACAAATTTTTAAAAACCTAATAAGCAATAAATTAAAATAAGTATTTTAATGAGCACTGTTATTGAAATGAAGAAAGTAGAAACGTTAAAATGCAACAAATAAAATATTTGTGGTAACAATTATAAATAATATATACTAAAAATATGAACATACTCCATAACGTCATATTAAAATTTATGAGTTTTTTTTTAATGAAGCATATGCATATATTTGTGGATAGAAAACACTGAACAATTCAGACGTGTAGAATTTTAGAGTGGTGGGTGGGGCGAAAATAAATCTTAACATATAAAATAATGTTAACAAAATATTTTCGTTAGAAAAGTTATCAGTGTTTAATTATGGTATTTTTTACTCGCATTTTATAAACATTTCTTCCATTAAATTTTATAATAACTAAATTATGTCACCTAATAATTATCTTATTAATTTTGTATAAATCAGAGGAGAATGACTGTGCCCCTTTTCTTGGTATTTACCGTTTACATTAAAAATTATTGGCAGGCTATAGTTATTCTCAAAAACAAATTTCCATGCCTCAGATGTACTTTCATTAAACAACATCAAACAGACAATTTATTTGTGATATAGAATTTTATAACAAATATATAAACGTTTAATCACCTACTAGTTAGTATGTTGATCTATATGTACTTTGATTTAAGGCAACGTAATATGTTACTATTTCTTTCGTAATTGATGGTTTACGTTTTGTGCTCTTTAACATACATTAAGCAACACATTTGGACTTTGAACTTTAATTTTTACGTCAAGAACACGATAACAAGTAACCAAGAAAATTCCACAAATAAACAATATCTGTCTTCTTCTACCATCACAGTCTTTAAATAAATATACGAATTAAACTTTACTTTTAACTTTGGCTTAATATTTACTTGTCAGTTAGAAATCATACTTAAGACATACCTACAGAACTTTTGTAAATTAGCCAATAATGATGATTGCATGAGAAACAGGCTTGTTTAATAATAATGAAGACAAACAATTAACTTTTACGTTAATTTTTTAATTGTATCTATATTTTGAAATGAAGATATCCGGTTGTATTATCAAAATAAGTTAGAAGAACAATTTTCTCAATCCCTTTAATAACTTTTAAATTACTTAGAATATTTTTATTATTTTTAAATTATTATTTTTTAAATTTAAAATTAAATTTTTTATTATTTTAAATACCATTCCTCGTTAACTATTTGATAACATAAATTTGGTCATAAATAAAAACTGTTTCTATATTTTGTCTATTCCATATTTTATTCACTCAGTTTTAAAGTCTCTGATATTTATTTTTTATATACGACTCGTAGTTTATCTTCTACAAATTGTTTCCTATTAATCCAATACATTTTATTTACTCTTATCACTGCAGTATGATTTACATGAAAAACCTTGTTTCTTTTCGAAAAATTTAAATAATGTGAGTTTTTGATCAATGTTATTTACAAGTAAGGAAAATGTATTTAATGTATTTGATATAGGTTTCTATTTAATTATTTTAAATATATTTATAACATAGGTTTTGATTTTGTTATTCGATAAGATATTTAAAAATTAATCATAATATTCTATAAGCTTATAATAAAACTTTATTATGTATTCATACGCATTACATTTAACGAAACATAAAAAAATGCTTTATGCGAATATAAAAAAAAATGTGTATTTTTCTTAAAATATTTTAAATTTTCAAAATCTTTATAAATTCAAAAAATACTAAATTGGAATATATTTTAAACTACAATAAATTTAGTTTATAAATTTAAAATTAATTTGAAATATTTATTTATATATAGAAATTCATTTAAATCACACAATTAAGACATTTAATAACAATATACTTGAAATAACGCCTATTGTTAACTTTATTTCTTTATAACCATATAATTATTTTCGTCAAATAATATGTAGTATTTAAAATTATCATTTCAATTTCTGTAATTTCAATAAAAACTTAAACTGCTGTACAAACAGGCAATATAGTAAATTCTTCGGTAAGCAATAATTTATTTCATTTAACACAGAGCTTCTCCAGCAATGCAGCCAATATTTAATCTTCCCCCAAACAACAGATGAGTTTTTAATGTTTATCTGATGTGATATTCATTATGAAAGCATCTGAATAATTAGCAACAAATGTATCTAACTGCAATCACTGCAATATTCTAAGCATAAAACACAACAGAACTGTTTCAATCTATAAATGGCATTAACTCTGCCATTAAAAAGAAAAATCGAGATTTAACAAAAAATGAAGTCGTTCAATTCTTCTCTGAAAGTGGGATTAAGCTTAATTAGGAGCGACTGACTTCATTGTTTTCCAGATAATGGAGTTGAAATCACTTTACTGGAGGCTTTTAATCAGATAATTGGTTTTTGGTGTGCTTTAGAAAGGTATTAACATAATATTGATACAAACGCTTCATTGCAGATTTAAGAAACGGATAATTTTTAATTAAAATGAATTCATCAATTTATAATTTTTACCTAAAACAATTGATTTAAATAAAATTTAGAATTGTATTCAATGCATAACTTTTCCAGAATTTTCTTCCATTGTTATTTTTGGTATGAGTATTACATATAAAATGATGGTTAAAATAATTCCGTTTAAAAGCACAAATACAATTTAGTTCATATATGATAATTATGGCTATTAACTATAATCAAAATATAAATGTTGTTTACTAAATTATCTTTGTTAATTGTACATTATGATTCAGAACATACTTTTATTTCTTAAGACAGATTTTCTTTCTCTTTAAATGTATTCAAATAAAGAATTATCTAATTCTGTTTTCGTATATGTACATATTATTAATACACAATATCTCAACAGAAAACGTAAGCATTTGAAAATTTTATTAATAAAAGTATTTCTATTATGATCTTTGCACTTTAAAGTACATGTTAATTCTTAAAGTAATAATGTTTAAAATTATTTAAATTATCTGAAATCATTTTCTTCTCTTTGCTAAATTTTTAGGTTATCAAAAGTTGATATTTTTTATTTAAACAGTTATTCCTAAGTATGGTAATTTACTTAATAGGAAATATGAGAATGTTTAGAATATATATATTATAATTACAAATCATAGTTAATTTTAGTCAATGATTTCACAGACATCTATGTCTTCTTTTAATAGTTAATCTCTTAACAAAATAATTTAAATAAGACTCCTTAATAAATGATTGTTATAATTAAATAATTGATATCACATCAGATGTACAAAAATTTACATTATATTAAAATAAGCATTTATATAGATCATATTTTTGTAAACAACTTTACATTGCAGTTTTACGTTACCCATTTCAAAAACTTATTATAGTAATTGACATTTTCGTTTTATTAGTAAGAGCGGATTATTATAAATTATTTAACATTTTTTCAAATTTATAGGATGCGAGATATAAAAATTAAAAAAAACTTTGCTATTATAGAAGTAACATTGTCCTGAAAATACATCATTACACGTATCAATGTAAAAATATTAATAAAAATGCACAACTTTACAACATGTTTTTTTTTCCTATTTGGTTCAAGTTTAAAGTACATTTTTATATATTATTTATAATTACATTGTTATACTGAAAGTTAACAAACGTTTTTGTACTACAAGCATTTTATACCATTACAATAATCAACTTTTAACTAAGTGTTAATATCTATGAATGCCAAACAGTTAAATTATCATTCAAAAGTTATAACTACCAAGTTACCTTAAAAAAGTAAATTACTTAAATCAAATAAAAATGTATTATAGTCAATAGTATGAATTAATATTTTGACAAACAATTCAGAACTAAAATGTGTTCTTAATACTCGCATTTTAGATATAAATGTTGAATCTTTATGTATTTTAATACTACAGTAATTTGTAATAGAACAGATTAAAATTGTAAAATGAAACACTTCATAACGCAACCAATAAAATATTTATGTTTTAAAATGTAAAATCTTAATTTTAAATGAAACCAATACTTATATTGATCAAATGTTTAAAGAAATGCTTAAATATATCTTAACAAGAATTGTACAGAAGTATAAATGCATTTTCTTTAATTTAAATCCATTTATAAACACACTTTTATATAATTTTAACCAATAATAATCTGTATGAGTGTTTCGTTTTTATTAAACTTTTATTTTAACTTCATTCTTTCTTAATGTATTTTACTTAGAAAAAAATACATCCTTCAGAAAATACCGAAGCAGTATAACATATTTCAATAAAGGCTGTAAGAAAATGAAAAGTTAGACACACCAAAACTCTTACGGGTTCACAACTCAATTTTGATCTGAGAAATTTCATCATAATGAAAAAATTGTTTCTAGGGTGACACGTATTCTCTATGTCAAAAATACAAAACTATTTTCATGGTATATGGAAAAAGAAATATATGAAGGTTTATTATATTATAGGTACGTTTCTTTCAAATTTGGCATCCGAACTTATATCAAAGAATAAGAAACGTTTCATTCCTCATAGTATTTCTAGACAAAATAGACGGACGCATCTTTCAAAATTGACTTATATATGAGCTCAACTTAACCTTTCAATCTCCAATCTCACTTAGCATTTCCCTACGCGATTTTATGATTTCCTATTTTTTCCTATGTTTTTAAGAGAAAGAATTTTCTCGTTGGAGAGTAAGGAAATAAAGTAACAATAGAATAAAATATTTCCTTCCGCATCCGAAGGAGAGGAGACAGAGTAAAATGAGGAAACGAAAAGAATTGTAACTCTTGTATATTTTTTCTTCTCCTTTTAGTTTCTTACTCTCTAGTTCAATCTGATATTGGACTCTGATGAAACACTTATTACCGAAAGAGAAGAAATGTTGCAATGTATTGAAGAATCCAATTTTAGAAACGGTGAAGGAAAGTGGACGGCCTAATACCATTATCTCTAACAAGCGTATCGCCCCCCTAGGAATAGTCTGTACGTGCCAGAGGAGGAGAAGCCATTTTTCTATGTTCAAAAGGTACAAAAATAAATGATGTCGAAACACGAGATTCTGAGCCTAGGTAAGTTTGAAAAACGGGCAGAAAATATAAAAATAATCTGAAGCCTAAAAAATGTAGTTGAGTAAATCTTGGATGTATCTGTTTTTTTATTTTATTTCTTAATTTTTTTTATATTACTTCCCCTAAAACAGAACAACATTTAATACCGATTACATTGTGCAATGGTTTCCAAATTATTTGTGGAATTTTTTCCTGTCTCCTAACGAAACTTCAAAAAGTTTTGTGTCGTAGTCTAGATCGAAGGAAATAATCTTTCTAAAAGTCATAATTTGATTAGACTACTCATCCATGACTTTCAGTTGAAAATTCTGGCTACCTATTGGAAGAGACACTTCAATTTAAAAAAATCACAGAATGTATTATTTGCATAACTTTGTTCAAAATGCTGTTTGACACCATGAATTAGTTGGACATGTAAATATTATCTGAAAAATAAATTGAATATGGAGTGAAATACTTGAAAAAAAATTATTTAATAAATTAAATAATAAAATCAGGAGTCCTTGCAATCAAGCTCCAATGTATCGTATTCTAAAAAACCAAAAGCATGTTTGCTGTCAAAAGCGATAAATGATTTATATTTTAAATCAAAAAATGTAGAAAATATCATTATTTTGGTAGAAAAAATATATTGAAGTAGAGAAAGAAAGGGACATATCATATACTGCAATAGATATTTTTCTATATTCCCAAGGTTATAACGGATGAATTCTTTTAAAGAGTTGAACTTGATACTATTTTGTTCTAAAGCTTCACATGCTTCCTTGTAAGGAAGCATGTGAAGCATGATACTATGCATTTATTGTAATAAATGCATAGTATCTAAAAAACGAAATTACGACATAAGAAAGTTTAGAATTAGTTCAAATTAATTTGTATTAAATTTTTCAAATTAATTACATATATATTAATTAAAATATTGAAAAAATTAAATATTCAAAAGTTTTAAAAAAATCAATTCATTTTCGATATTTGGAAAATCTACATTAGATTTACACAGTTGTGTTATTTATAATAATAGATTTTTTTCCAAACCACATGAACGATTTATTTTGTAAAGAAACCATTGAAACATACGATACTTTTTCTTCATAAGATAATTTTCAGAAAAATATTCCACACCATAATAAATATTAATAATATATCAATGGTATGCTAATTATTATTTCATGGTATCTAAGTATTTTTTAATCTATACAATCAAAATAATAACAAATATTTTAATATATGTTTCAAAGCAAGCAAGTGAAATTTAATGTATTTAATCGGAAATTTGGAATAATAGTTTTTTATATTTTTCTTATACTATTTTCCAAATTCAAAAATTTTATTATGCTATTTGTGCAGACGTACTTGGAAATTAAATGTAAATACCTTAATACATATATTTGTATACATAATACCAAAAAAAATAATTGTAATATTTCTAGTATTATATGCAATAATTGAAAAATACAGTAAATATTTTTGAAGAATGGTAGAATTTAATAGTAAATATTTTTAATGTGTTACATTCGAGAATTCCGAATCAGTTTCACCTACTACGGAATTATAAAAAAAAATTTATACTACCTAATATTATGATATTTCTACGTTTTCTTTTTTACATACATTATATTTGGATATTATTTAAATATTATTATTTAATTGTTTTTAATTTGAATTGTTTTATATTTAAAAAAACGTAAGACATATAAAGGTGTGTATCAACATGAAAATAGTCTGTTAAATAGTTGTTGGGGATAAGACAAATATGTAATTTATAAAAAAAAAAACAGAAAAATATAAGCTAATTTGCTTATACAGCATACGTTTTCTCAAGAGCTGTAGGAACCTCTAATTGGAAAGCTACATTATTGCATATATAACTAAAACACACTCATGTCCATAAATTAAGGATGATTCAGAATCACATAGAAATTGTACTCTAAAATAAAGATTTCCCACGTAAAATTATCCCACACATCTTGAAGAATAATATGCAAATTACAAGAAACCTCCAGATGGCGCCGATATTACGTCACAATGACGAGAGTGTAAGGGAGGTGTATATAAAGAATAGTTGCAAAAACGTAAAATTGTTCACAAGCGCTTTAAAAAAAACTCTCAGTGCAATAACCGCATAATTATGGTACAACGGAACTCTTTGGAAGCTCTTTTACACGGTAAAATTATCGGCCATCTGGAGTGTGGATGTAATCAGCTGGAAGTATATTACCAACTTGTAATCAGCCAGAGTGTCATCTACAGGCTTTGGTAACGGTTCCAAGATGATGGTAATGTGAGTACACGTTGCAGAACAAGTCCTTTCGAGCTCCAACACCAAATAAGAACAAGTATTTGGCAGTTACTTCCAAAGAAAAAAGATGGAGCACAACATCAAACCTGTCGCTACAGCTACCGATACAACAATTTCAAAGCAGACCGTGTACAGACACTTTGGACATATTGGTCTATAATGCTGGTAAGCCTGTCAGATGTGCTCCACTTATAGAAACTCACGGTCGCCTTCAGTTATCTTGGAGTAGAGAGCATGCAGACATCAGTAGCATTGCAGAAATCAGTGAGGTTTTCAGACGAGTCCAGTGTTTAGATTTCAATCTGATTCTCGCCTCACTTTCATATGGAGAGGGCCAGGTATCCGTTACCAACTAGAGAACACCATTGAACAACACCGTTACTTGGTACAGGATTGCTCATTTGTGGAGCAATTATTCTGGGTTCCAGAACCTACCTGCATGTTACGAATGTAACTATGATAGGCCACATCTATCGGGATGTCATTGTGAGCATTATCTACGCTTGTTTTGGGTTGCCATGGATGCGGAATTTCTGCTTATGGATGACAACGCCAGACCTCACCATGAAAACATTGTAGACGAATACCTTCAATCGGATGATATCACATGTATGGACTTGCCAGCATACTCATCGAACTTGAATCCAAAAGAGAATGTTTGGGATATGCTTGGCCGACGAATTGCAGCTTGTCAATCTCCATCCGCATATGTATAGGAACTTCGGAGGACATTGCTAGAGGAGTGGTGTAACATTCCCGAAGATCACGTCGATAATTTGATACTTAGAACATCTAGGCATTGTACGTACCTAGCTATTGAATCGTTTAGGGGCATACTATGCATTAAATACTATGCGTAATACTTTGCGTTATATTGGTTTTTATAAATAGGTTTTATTTTTAAAATTTGCTCCAGAGACTAAAAATTGCAATTTTTAATAATGATGTCAAACAATAACATCTTTTTCTCTATACCTTTTGTTAAATAAGTAAACTTTACAAACAAGTCACATTTGTTTTCATTCTGTCTCTTCTTTGCCTGAATTTGCATTATTCAAACTTATGGAAACGAGTGTATAATAATTAAATACATTAAAGTCTAAAATATTTAACTTCCCAGATTACTATATCCGTTGAGTTTTAAATAATTTCTTTTGACATTTTGAGCTAAGCTAAATCCCTTAAGAGTTGTATTCCTTCGATGTTATACGCCTTTAATATCCTGGACATTTCAGGTAAATGGTTATCCATATATAAATGGAGAGACAAAGATACGGTGAAACTGATAGGCAAAAAAAGAGGGTTGATTTCTTTGAGAAGCTTTACTTTATGACACGAAGCACAACACAATCCTTTCAAAATTATTTGTTGATGGTTTACGGAAAGGCAGTAGCTTCGCAGAACCAATAGATTCTGTCACATACTAGTCCAACGTTAATCTGTCAGTAATGGATCAAATTTTAGTGTTGTTTGTGTCACCACAAATAATGAATCCCACTACAGGCTAATAGATGAATAACGATAAAATTTGACTTTCTATTAACATTTAATTCGGTGACATATCTAGACTTTTCAATGTTTCAAAAATTTGGATTTATATAATATCAAAGAGTATATTTCGTGAAAAAATAAATATCGCTGAAAAAACTGGTTTACTTGTCTTTAAACTGATATGGGTTACTCTGAATGGGATCAATAATTTAAAGTAAGTTTCGCCCTACTAAAATCATTCGATACCTAGGGGGGGAAAGGAATCTCTTAATTGTTGTATCTAAAGCCAAAGTGCTAATGATTTGGTTGCCAACTTGGTTTGATGGAAACAAATGTATATAAATGGATATATAAAACTATTTATGTTGACCAAGTAACAATTAAATAATATCTGTATGCAATAAATAAGTTTTTAGCGATGAATATGCTGTGGAAAATTTGATTAAGCTTTCGCATATTTTAAATATGTTTTGTTGAGTCATACGTTTGCATACAACATTTTTAACTAATTATAAATTATTGGTAATGGCAAATCATTTTTAATCTGACGCTTTAATATTTTTAAATTAACATTAGCAAAGCTTCATTACTTTGTTAATGGTGTAATTTAAATTAATCACAAAAGCACGTTCCTAAGTAAAACCTTTCCATCAAATTCCTAATAAATGCTGTTATTTTCATGAAATAAAAGGAGAAGTATCATAAAATTAATTTAGATTGTTAATTTGAATATATATATATATATATATATATATATATATATATATATATATATATATATATATATATATATATATATATATATATATATATATATATATATATATATATATATATATATATATATATATATATATATATATATATATATATATATGTATATATATATATATATATATATATATATATATATATATATATATATATATATATATATATATATATATATATATATATATATATATGTATATATATAAAGAACATATATATGATTTTCACTATATGTCCATCACATTATAATTTTTTATATTTCTAACCACCTGATGAATTATAGGAGATTTATTTCTTAAGACAAAATTTGTGAAATTTTAATTGATGTATTAGAAGATTTTACACATTAGTTTAGCTGTTTCCTTAAAATATAATTATTTCTATGAACTTATTTCTTCTGAAATCTTAATTTGTTAAAGTGTATTTTATTATTCTCAAAATGTATTAAATATGGAAAATTTGAAATGAAGTATCGTTAACACAAATGTTGTGCTCTCATCTATTTAATTTCAAAAGCTATTTCACTTTTTAATGAAAATGAAAATATCTTGTAAGTATGCTATTTTGCGAATTTCTACAGTTTGAAAAATTACATTACTACATTTTACAAAATAATGATACATATTTACGTATCATTCCCATTGTAACATAAATCTAGAGGTCTGTCTTTCGTAGCTTAGTGTTACTTTGTTGCAGTATTTTAGGATGTTTACCTTAAAATGCAGAGAGTAATTTAATTATAAAGATGCTTTTTCTTGTATAGAATTTTTAAAGGTTCTGTATAAAAAATGTTATAAATAAATGTATTTATTTGTATTAACAGTAAATATGCTTCTGCAATAATTTCTAAATTTAATACTTTTCTGTCAGAGATTAAAAAAATAAAATTGTAACTATACATGATTCATGGGGACATGGTAAGATATAATACTTATTTATTTAAAACACAGTGAATAAGCATGAGATGTTTTCTTTAGAAGAATTATATTTTCTCTAGAAGAAACTGATTATCTCCTAATGAACTGCAAAACACCGCCTTATTTATGGTGTTTCGAAGTTAATGAAATAAGTGGAGCTTGAAATATTGAATAGTACCATGAAAGGTTAAGAAACCAATTACGTGAGAAAAATCTTTTCTTATGTTGATTTTGATTTATTTAGTTGTAAAAGATCGTGCTATTATAAATGACAATTTTTTATCTTTATGAAAGAGTCATCAGATACTAATCAAGAGTAATATCAAAACTCATTCTGAAAAATTAAAAATACATAGATGGTATTCACCTTGGTTGCTTCAAACTGAAGTCACTAAGATTTGTATAGATTGAAATTAGACTGGTATCTCATGCATTTTTAAACGTAACAATACAAAAGCACGGTTTATAAAACGGAAAAATAATACATTTCTTAGAACACATTAGAAAATTGACATCATAAATAGCGGGACCTGAAACATGAATTTAAACTTCAATTATATCCAAATATATGCACCAAAATTGATACCTATAAAAATATGAATATTCAAAATAAATTATAAACCAGTTTTTCCTTATTTATTTAGAAGCTGAGAAACCTAAACTAAACATTAAATATCATTTTATACAACGTTCTGTGAATATTTTAGTTAAATAGTGCAATGCTGTAATTGAAAAATTGTAAATAAATATTGGAGACATGATACTTTTAGAAGTTTTTGATATTGTTTCAGTAAATCTGTTGATTAAAATCATGGCAGAAGTTTAAATTTGAAACAGCCGATTGAAAAAAATTTCTTTGAATCTCCAGATACAGATTTCTTACAAAATTATATTTTACAAGATAAATGTTCTAATAAAAATTTGCATATCAAGAATAAAAAGCATTAAAATAAATCAGCGATTTCAAGCACTGAAATCCAAGACTCAACGTAAAATAAAAGGAAGAAAATGCACTACAATGTATGTAAGTTGTATGAGTTTCTAAATGTTACAATGCATATCGAAATGCAGGTATGTTATACATAAATGCATGCATAAAAATTGAGTTTGAATCAAATATGTAAAAATCAGTGGTAAATGTTTCAGTGACGAATACTTTGTATGCTGAAAATAAAGTTCTGTATCCATATTTATGTTATAACCTTTTGTAAAGCATATCATTTTATTGGAATGCAAATTTTCGGTATGTAAAAATAATTTAATATTACTATATTTTGTAATAAACAGTTTTGTTGGAATAATGTGAATATCTAATAAAAACTCATAAATAAATTGTTATCAAAATGTATATCAGTTAGTAAAGTAAGATGAGAAGTTTCTATAAAAATGTACAGACATTATTCAAGTATTACATAAATAAAATTAATGTATTTATACAAAATATATGCAGTTGTATAGCATGAATATGTGAATTAAATTGTAAGCTATTTAATTAATTTTTTTTAAGTTTTACAAACATTTTAATTAATAAGATAATTTGCTGTCAAAATGGACTTTCAATGATATCAGATATTTTCATTCATAAACTTAACATGAAGTAAATAATTCAAATTAGCCACTGAAATATTTACCAGGAACATATTTGCAACCTTTCTTATATAAATAATTTTTCATCAATTGTATTGTCCGGTCTATCACTTTGTTGTAGGAAAAGATATTGAATTGTAATTAAAACTTTTTTACTACATTTCACATACATAAAAGAATTTTTTTGATTTTATGGGCTAAAGATATGTGAAGAAGAAACAAAATTTTAGTTTTAACACTCGTGCCTATAAAACTGGTAGAACAAAGTATATCTCAAGGTTAAGAACTATGGCAAATTGTGTTTGGCATGATTACATATCTTCTATTTCCTATAGGTAATGAATGTCACTTACAATTTTTTTAATGTATTTAAAATTGGTAGGCTAAAATTACAATTTAACTTTATGTAGTTTTGTTAAACATAAAACTTACAAGTTTTTTTTGTATTACTAATATGTATTTTCAGTTTTGTTTTAATTCAGAGAATATTAAACACTTTTCCATTTTAAATAAAACTATTCAATGAATGTTGATTTAAATGATCAGCATGAAAAAGTAGAAATACAAATAAGTTTTCAAAATATATTCTATAAAAATTGGTGTCTTCAATATCAATGCGCTAACATATTTAATACTTAATAATTTTACTCTCGAAAACAATTTCTAAAATAATTAATTTACGATTCCACGAATAATATCATAGTATTTAGGGTACATTTTTAAAATGTTATTTCAGGAAAAATTACCGGAATTTGATTCTTTTTTAAACAGTTTAAAAAAGTTTATTTTTAAGCAAATTGAAAAACTTAAGAACCAATATTCAAAAATGCTTAAAAAATACTTCGCTTAAGCCTTAGAGCTGCTATTAAGTTGATGTAATTGTCGACAATTTGTTTTCTTTTTTTATTGATTAGAAAGATTGGAGAAACTTGTTGAAATATAACAGAGGCTCTTACATTAAAAACAAATCATGTCTGTAAGAATAAGTGCCTATAAATGTAGGAAAAGTCACCTTGTTTAAATTAAACATAAAATGGTTTTCTTTTTAAATTGCAAATTGATTAAAAATATGTCCATTAAACAAAAATATCTTAATGAATGAAACAAAAACCTTTTCGTTTTAAGAATCTGTACAGCTTGTCTAATACGTTGGTTAAAACAAATTTGAAGACATGATATCATTTATAAAATAAGATATATTTTTAGACACTAATAACTAATTATATATAAAATCCAAGAAATTTTGTTTCGAGAATAATTTCTATTTTTTTCCAACTTGTCGGTAAGAACTTATTTTCAATTGAGCGTCTGTAGTAGTCCTTAGGATCAAGGGAGCAAATTTAACTAACAATTATAATAGTTGTTATTTTAAGATAATTGCAATTTCTAAGTATTTAAAAAATA
This sequence comes from Latrodectus elegans, assembly GCA_030067965.1. Lineage (NCBI taxonomy): Eukaryota > Metazoa > Arthropoda > Arachnida > Araneae > Theridiidae > Latrodectus > Latrodectus elegans. The sequence continues at coordinate 57,188,647 of CM057822.1, forward strand.
TTTATAATTTATTAATTGAAAATATTTTCTCAATCGAAGGTATTTGTTCAAAGCTTTTAAAGAATATTTATAAATTAGAAAAGCCCAAACACAGTATATAAAAGCATACCAAAGATTTAAAAATGAAATCAAATTGCTTATATTTTATACAATACAGTTTATTAAACATTTATATCTAATAGGAACTTATAATCTATGAATGAAACTTATTATTCCTTAAAAAAAGCAAACAGAAAGAAATTAATAATATTTTCAGTATTACTGTACAAATATTTGAATATATGAGCATTCTGTTGAGTGAAATTATTAATAATGTTGAGTGAATGTTGAGTGAAATATTATTAATAATGTAAATAAAATTATATTTATTCTTCAATGAATATCTCTTTCAAGATTTGCAAAGAAATGTGTTTCGACATACTTATTTAATAATACATTTTCCACACAGAACAATTTAAATTTAAAAAATAAAAAAAGAATAAATTATAATTGCTATACCATATGAATAAGCAGAATAATAGATATGAATACAATTGCAAGTAATAAATATTGTAAATTATTAGATTTTAAATTTTTTGGTAGTAAACTGCATTTCTTTTTATAAAAATGTTGGTTATTTTAATTATTTGTATTTAGTAAACTGTTCATATTTGATAGTGAGCAATAAATTGTGTTTCTTTTGTTACATCTTTTAAAAAGCGAACTGAATGCTAAGTAATTAAGCAAGCCCATCAAGAACAAAATATCCATCCGAAATAACTGAAATCAATCATATTAAGTTCATAATTTTTCGGAAATATTTAAATTTCCTATTTTTTAATCATTTTGAAACACAACCTCCTACGTAATTGAAAAGAATGTGATAAAGATTTGGTTAGAAATCAAACATGGTATTGAGAACATATGTACATCATGAATATATGGATATTACATGAATGTAAATACCTTAAAAATATTTTAGCATCTGACGTGGGAAAAGCATTTTTTTTCATGAAGACATTTATTGTTGCAGATAATACTACGAATTAATTGAAAGTTTTTTTTGAAAAGTTATAATGATGTGAAACTGAAACTTCAAAAAACTATCTATTCCTGTCTTTTAGTATCTACTGTCGAATAGAAAAAAGTCATTTCCCAATATTCAAATTGGTAATTTAATATTCCTTATAAAAATAGAAAGAATAATAACTGTCCTAAGCATCATAAAATTTGAGAAAGGTGTCGTAATAAAATAATTAAAACGTTTTTGCAGTTTATTTTTCATAAATTTACGTCTTACCAAGACGTTACAGATTATTTTGTCGTTCCAATAGATTCAAGAAGGAGTTGTAGAATTATTTATCCTGGCACTTTTAATGAAGCAATTGCTGTAATAAAATCAAAGTAACTTCGTTTTTTTTTTTTTTTTTATTTTTATTTATTTTTTTACAAAAATTAATACATTTTCGGAGAAATTAAATGAAATTTAATATTGACGATGATCTCAAAAGTTTATATTGAGTTTTGATGCTCTTTGTAAATCAGATGAATAAAATATGATTTAATTATTTGCAATATGATTAAAGAAATAGCATATATATATATATATATATATATATATATATATATATATATATATATATATATTCAGATAACAAAACCATATTTATTGGACAAATATATAATACTAGAAATAATAAATGATTAAATTTTCAAAAAATTTGGCTGGATAGATCCTGAGAAATCAGTACCCAGATTAATCAACTCTGGCAGTAATAACAGCAGTTATACGCCTGGGCATTGAGTCAAACAGGGATTGGATTGCATGTACAGGTACAGATGCCCATGCAGCTTCAAAACGATGCCACAGTTCATCAACCGTAGTGACTGGCGTCTGGTGACGAGCCAGTCGCTCGGCAACCATTGACCAGACCGTTTTCTATTGGTGAAAGATCTGGAGAACGTGCTGGCCAGGGCCACAGCCGAACATGTTCCGTATCAAGGAAGGTCCGTACAATATCGGCAACATGCGGTCGGGCATTATCCTGCTGAAACGTAGGGTTTCGTGTGGCTCGAATAAAGGGTAAAGCAACGGGTCGTAACACACAAGAAATGTAACGTGCACTATTCAAAGCACCGTCACTGCGAACAAGAGGTGACCGAGACGTGTATCCCATGGCACCCCATACCATAACTGGTGATGTGCCAGTAGGACGATGACGAATGCAAGCTGCCAGAGTGCGTTCACCACGATGCCGCCAAACACGGATGCGACCATCATGATGCTGTACACAGAACCTGGATTCATTTGAAAAGATGACATCTCTCCATTTGTGGGCCCAGGTTAGTCGTTGATCACACCATTGAAGGTGCTCTTGTCTATGACGCAGCGTCAAGGAAAGCCGCAGCCATGTTCTCCGAGCTGAGAGTCCATGCTGCTGCAAACGTCGTTGAACTGTTCGTGCAGACACTTGTTGTCTTCCAAACAACCCCGGTTCTTGACTCACGACTCGTGGCGTGGTTGCACGATCCATTACGGCCATGCGGATAATATGCCTGTCTTCTCGGCTGCTAGTGATAGGTAGCCGTTGAGATCCCGCCCGCATGGCGTTCCATATTACCATCCTGAACCCATCGATTCCATATTCTGCTAACAGTCATTGGATCTCGACTGACGCGAGCCGCAATACTGCAATAAGATAAACCGCAATCCCGGTACGCTTCAATTCGACCTTTATCAAAGTCAGAAACGTGCTAATAAGCATTTCTCCTTCTTACACGGGGCATCTCAACAACGTTTCACCAGGCAACAACGTTCAAATGCAATTTGTGTATGAGGAACCGGCTGAACAATTTCCTCATTTAAACACAATGTAGGTGTTGCTACTAGTGCTTGCTTTGTCTGAATGCGCTGAAAAGCTAATCATTTTCGTATCACAGCACCTTATTCCTTTCGTATAATTTTCACGTCTGTAGCATGTAGCCTTCTTAGTGTAGCAACTTTAATGGTAGTATGTATATATATATATATATATATATATATATATATATATATATATATATATATATATATATATATATATATATATATATATATATATATATATATATATATATATATATATATATATATATATATATATATATGTATATATATATATATATTAATAAGGCTATTTTATAAAAAATGTTAAAATATATGACTATTCGGTTATCTCTTCCTTAAAAGAAACATTTAATAATTGGATAATGTATACTGATGTTTTAATATTTTAAATATAATTTTGCATAACAGAAGATTTTACAATAGTATGAGTAAAAGTAAATGTGAAATTTATACAAATTTATTCAATTCATAAAAACGAAAACAATAGATTTTTCCATCGATATTGAATTAGTTCATGAAAATTTCTCTTCAAGACAAAATTATTTTTCTTCAAAATTCATGTTTAAATTCAGTGAATTTTTAATTTTAATTAAATGTTTGCATTGAAAAACATTTCCCATAAATCTTTATCAATTTCCTCAATATGCTAATTTTTATAAGTAAATAAGCAGAAATTCAGCTATTTTTTCGAATAGCTGCCACAGCCACTGCAATAACAGTTTAGTTAATTTAAACTAGTTTTCTAAAAATGGAAGACAATTATCTTTTTATCAAAAATAAAAAAATAAATAAAATCTCTCATTTTTTAGCCTTTCACATTCAAACGTTTTAGAAAAATGCAAATTTATAGAAAAGTAAGAATCTCTTTAAAATAAATATTTCGATTTCTCATACACATTTTTATTATTTATCATTTTAACATAGCAACTTCTATTAACTATTATCTTATTTCCAAGTTTAATTCCCCTAACTATTTTTTTTTTTTTTTGCCATTTATAAACTAGAAATCACATAAGAAAATGAAACTCAGCAATGACAAAAAAACGTTTTCTGCAAAAAGGTTAATGAAAGATGGAAGTATGGAATAGATAAAAAACGGCTTATTGCATTCATTTTCTAGTATAACATTACTGTTTCCCCAAGAGGAAGTAAAACATGTAATAGAACCTCAATAGTATTAGATATAATTCTCATCATAATAGTTGCTTCACGCCGCTTCTCCCTACTGAACGTCTGTTTGTCTAACAGTTCTTGTAATAAGTGTAGTTTATAATATATAAACCAGTATCAGCCTCAACTGTTCTTTGTCTTTCGGAGTATGAATTCATGCTGCAGTGGAGCTTCTTAATGCATCCACCTACCAATTATGGGATTTTAGTCAAGGATTTCTTTATATTTGTGTGGCTGTGCATTGTCCTCCTTAAAAATATTTGTTCTCCAAGTCCCTCCTAGTAGATGCAAATAAGGATGTTTCACCTCATAAAAACAGTGATCTCTGGATACAGGATTCCTGTTGAAGAATCAATCCAATCTCTGCATAAATATTTCCTTGATGCCAACTCTAGGGTAACGTAATGATTTCTTTCAGAGTTTATACTGGGTGAAAACCGTATTTTAACATATAGCGAAATAAAATAATCTAGAAAATCCTTTGTGGCTCAAAAACTATCCTCATCCATGAAAAGACACAACTTCATTATTGGCTTGTCAAGTTTCAATAGACCTTGTACGACTCTAAGCAATTTAGCCATAGTTTATCTTTAAAAAAGGTGCACCGTTCAAGACAGCGAATGAGCTAGCCATCTTTGTGAATTCATTTGGTACAACAAACTACGGCATTCACCACCCTTTGCTGTACATATTTTCTGAGCAACGAGGTTGTTGATTTGTTTAAACCTCTTTTCAGAAGCTGCATGATATATGCAATGTATATTGCAGCAGTGCTCCTGGGAAACAACAATCATTCATTCTGAATGCTGCACTTATGGTTTGGAAAGCTTTCCAAAATAGTGAAACAATTTTTCTTTTATTTCGAATTCCTTAGCTACCTCGGTATAGATTCGGTTAGATTTTTCTTTCAGCTTTTCAATCATTCCTTCGCGTGTGAAGTTATGCAGATGATTTGTTATAGTTAGACATATTTCAGGAATAAACTCACAGGTACTTTCCTAGAATGCCTTCAATAACGTCTCAGTCTTTTTATAGTATTTTGTTTTTTTTTTGCTTTTTATTGTTGTCCGATCACATATGTGCACATTAACTTCTGTTTATTATAGTATGAGCTATAGTACACGTAATACATTAAACAGATGGAACATATATTCAATAGATTGTCGGCATTTTATTTTGCACCACACTTTATAAAAAACAAACAATATTTAATTTTAGTTTTTGAAAAAAGTTTACAAGTGGAACAGAAACAGATGGATTTAAAACACTAACGTTAACAGGAGAGCGGCATGAGCGAAGTGAATCATCGATGCAAGTTTATAAGGTAAACAGTCTGTCGATCGGGGTTGAGTTGTACGTCGCTGCATACTCCCCTCCCAGTGTCAACGATACCGACTTGGGTACCATACAGTTCTTCCTGTACAAGTGGTTCTTGACTCTGCCGGTGGTGTAGAATCATCAGTTGATGCGAGGTCAATTGGTGGTTGTGGTAGGAGAAGTCTCTTGTCTGCAACTATGTCCTCAGGGTTATTGATGAAGGCAAGTTTCACTCTATCCATGGATACTGTCACAGACTTTCCCTTGATGTCCAAGTTTAGCAATTTGTTGTTGCGCTGGCTGTTCTTAAGGCTGTGATGGTTTTCCGTAGTTTATACTGGAGTACTGCGATCACCTTTTCTGGAAGAAGTTTAATATCTTGCGGTGTGACAAGATGTCCTAGAAAAGTTAATTTAGATACAACAAATTCACATTTCGAAACGTTGAGCTTGAGACCATGGAATTTCAGTCGTTGAAAAATGGTCTTCAAGTGTTCCATATGTTCTTCAGGGCTATCAGAAAAGCAGAAGATGTCATCCAAGAAAACGTAGAAGAATGGTAACCTCTTAGAATTTCATGAATAAACCGCATAAAAACATGTGGAGCATTCGCTAACCCGAAGCATAGGCGAGTATATTCTTATAACTTCAAGGAGTGGTAACAGCAATCTTGGGTATATCCTCTTCAGCAATCGGGATGTGGTGGAATGCTTCAAAGATATCCAGCTTTGAAAAGACCTGTTTTCCATGCAGAGCATGGGCGAAGTCTTTCAGGTGTAGTATGTGGTAACTGTCAAACTCTGTCACTCCATTTAGAGGTCTGTAATCTCCTACAGGACGTACAGTTGAATCCTGTTTATGGACAACATGTAGAGGAGATCTCCAGGCGCTCTTTGATGGACGAATGATGCCCTTTGCAATGAGGAATTCAAACTATGACTTGACTGCGTCATGCAATTTGGGATGTAGTCACCTGGGCCTTGATGTGATTAGAGGACCTTTGGTTATGATGTGATGGACTGTGTGGTGTGGTGTTCATCCTCCAAATGCAGTAGGATTTGCAATCTTTGGGGAATGCCTCAGGATGTTTTCAAAGTCATTAACGTCTGCATTGATGGTGGTAACCGATAGCTGAGATGCACGCATCACTGAGCAGAATGTGTGTGGGGATGTTAGTTTGTTAATCAGTTTCTTTTGTTTGAAGTCGATCAAAAAGTTAAAATGCGTAAATAAACCAGCTCCTATGCTTGTTCAGTTAACATCAGCGTAAAGGGCAAAATTGGATTGTGACGATAATTTCTTGTTTGATGCTGGTGGGAAAACCAAGATCTCCGAGCCATAGTCGACCACGAACTTTAGTCCACTCTTACGGTCATGGATGAAGAGCCTGCTGGTCTTGGTTGTAGCGTCCGCCGTGCCAGCTACTGGGACGGGCTTAATAGGTTTTTCTTGAAAAGCACAAGGTTGTTTACAGTTCAAAACACGATCACCAAACTTCTTATGGTAGAAACAAAGTTCCCTATTGTTGTTATTCAATCTGGGTTGTCTGTTCGAGTTCGATCGGCTGCAGGACGATCATAGGGACGGATATGTATTTCGTGAGAAGTTGCGGCTTCCAGACAGATCCGCGGCCTGAAGGGATATCTCCTTAAGTTTACTTGCTAAGATGTCCGTAGCTGAAGGTGTGGGTGGCTCAGTTGTCGTAGCACATTCAGCTGCAGGGGACACTATCACCACCACCTTATCTGCAATGATCACCAGTTTGTTCAGCTAATCTGAGGACGCTGAAAGGACCGTCTGGATGTGGGAAGTCTTCTTGCAATTGCGTGTCAGTGAGGATGAGCATCTTCCTGGGGAGATGACTTGATTTTTCGTCGCCCAACTGGAGATCACATAGCAGCTTCTTAATCTTTTGTTGATCAGACTCTGCGAATTCTGATATTAGGTGAGTAGAAAGGACCTTGTACTTTTTACCAAGAATGGATTGAGGACGATGTCCGCCACATGCTCCAAGGTTTCCGCGTCGATGTTAGGCACTAGCGCTGAGAATTTGGTGTCGTCGCTGGTGATGCCGTTGTACGTGAATCGGTTGTCACACTGGGCAATCCAGAGAAGAACGTTTCTACTCCAGAATTGTGGAAGACGCAGTACGACGCGGGTGATCTGGGCAGACTCAGGCGATGAAATATTCCCAGCATCGGCAGCGTTGTCGTTTGGTATGTTGAAAGCTGGAGAAAAAGAAGAAGAAACGTACCTCTAGTTGAGTCACTGGAAATTCGTCATGTCTTGCCGGTTTTGAAGAACCGCTTAGCTTCTGTAGGATCAAAAGTCAAATTGGCACTAGAAGAAACCAAACTAATTGGTGGGGGTAATCATTATGCTTGCAATAAGTATGTGCAGAGAAAATTAAATGTGCAGGAATATACACTACTGGCCATTAAAATTGCTACAACAGGAAGAAATGCAGATATTATAATGATATTTATTGGACAAATATATTATACTAGAAATAACAAGCGATAAAAGTTTCAAAAAATTTGCCTGGATAGATCCTGAGAAATCAGTACCACCTCTGGCAGTAATAACAGCAGTTATACACCTGAGCATTGAGTCAAACAGAGATTGGATTGCATGTATAGGTACAGATGCCCATGCAGCTTCAACACGATGCCACAGTTCATCAACCTTAGTAACTGGGATTTGGTGACGAGCCAGTCATTCGGCAGCAATTGACCAGACGTTTTCAATTGGTGAAAAATCTGGAAAAAATGCTGGCCAGGGCAACAGCCGAACATGTTCAGTATCAAGAAAGGTCTGCAAAATACCAGCAACATGCGGTCGGGCATTATCCTGCTGAAACGTAGGGTTTCGCAGGGCTCGAATAAAGGGTAGAACAACGGGTCGTAACACACCAGAAATGTAACGTGCACTGTTCAAAGCACCGTCAATGCGAACAAAAGGTGACCGAGACGTGTATTCATAGAAACCCCATACCATCACGCCAGGTGATGGGCCAGTATGACGATTGAAGAATTCAAGCTGCCAGTGTGCGTTCACCACGATGCTGCCAAACACGGATGCGACCATCATGATGCTATACACAGAACCTGGATTTATCTGAAAAGTTGACGTCTCGCCATTCGTGAGCCAGGTTCGTCGTTGATCACACCATTGAAGGTGCTCTTGCCTATGACGCAGCGTCAAGGGAAGCCGCAGCCATGATCTCCGAGCTGAGAGTCCATGCTGCTGCAAACGTCGTTGAACTTTTCGTGCACACACTTGTCTTCCAAACGACCCCGTTTCTGGACTCAGGGCTCGTGACGTGGTTGCACGATCCATTACGGTCATGTGGATAATATGCCTGTCTTCTCGGCTGCTAGTGATAGGTGGCCGTTGAGATCCCGCATTGCGTTCCGTATTACCGTCCTGAACCCATCGATTCCATATTCTGCTAACAGTCATTGGATCTCGACCGACGCGAGCAGCAATACTGCGATAAGATAAACCGCAATTCTGGTATGCTAAAATTTGAGATTTATCAAAGTCAGAAACGTGCTGGTACGCATTTCTCCTTCTTACACGAGGCATTACAACAACTTTTCACCAGGCAACAACGTTCAATTGCAATTTGTGTATGAGGAACCGTCTGAACAATTCCCTCATTTAAGCACAATGTAGGTGTCGCTATTGGCGCCTACTTTATCTGAATGCGCTGAAAAGCTAATCATTTGCATATCACAGCACCTTCTTCCTTTCGTATAAATTTCACGTCTGTAGCATGTCGCCTTCTTGGTGTAGCATTTTTAATAGCCAGTAGTGTATAAGAAAAATTATGTCATCGGCAACCTAATTCAATAACATTTAGTAACCATGTTTTTCGCAACACTAAATATGTTCAAACTTTATTTACCGTTTTTTTAATCCTAGTGCCTCGTAAATCACGTCTGGGTCACCACTTGTGGGCGTGGTATTTAGCACCACACTTTATAAACAACGAACAATATTTAATTTTAGTTTTTAAGAAAAGTTTACAAGTTAAGTGGAGCAGAATCAGATGGATTTAAAACACTGTCGTTAACAGGTGAGCGGCCCCAGCGATGTGAATCGTCCATTCAAGTTTATAAGGTGAACAGTTTGTATATCGGGGTTGAGTTGTACATCGCTGTAAGATATTTGAATATTTAACATAGAATAAAAGTAAATAAAGTATCAGTGTGGACAAATCTTCGGGGATGTTGACCCCATAGTCGCAAAGCATAGATTTTAAGCCAGGGCACCAGATTAAAACCTTAAAGAAGCCACTACACATTATTTTATAAATATGCTTAAATTCGTTAGGTATATAAAGCACAGTACGTTTATAAAATGCTGGGTATGGTTCTACGCTTAAAAGTTTTACAATGAGAATATATAATTAAAAACGATGACATTTATACATTAAATTACGCAAATATATATATTTAAATTTGTAAAGAAGTCAACCATGGAATATATAATTTTCCCCCTTGAATTTCATTTTTTTAAAATACTGTTTTCGCATATTATTAATATTAATAATAATATATTTTTCTTTTTTCATTTTTGTCGTCTAAGCTATGTGTTTTACATATCCATGGATTCCTTTTTCTTGATTGCATAAATAACCTGATTTTAGTCCCAACCCAGGACTTTGTTTTGGGGGTTGAATGAAACACATGATTTACAAAATGAAAGTGTTTAAGATGCCTGAAAATCCCAGATTGAGAATTGATGTAGTTAAACTGTTTGCACTCTTCAAGCACATAACTGACTACCGTCTTGATATTATCCTTACGATGTAAGGCACAACTGAGGATATTCATTGACAAAAAGGTTATAAAACATTTTGAATATATCTATTCTTTAGAGTTAATTTATAAATATTTTCATTCTTTTATAAATTAATTAGAATTAAATTGTGTCAAATATTTTATAAAAACCTTCTGTACTTCGAAATTCAAAATCACTGTACTATTCAAACAATACACACAATATAAATTCATAATTTCTTGTATTAATTTCTTAAGGATCGCTCAGTGAAACAATGCAGGTTAATGTATTCTGATACATAAAAATAGCGATAAATACAATGTTTGCGTCAATTACGCGTGTTTTATGGAAACTACATATTGATAATTTTTCAAACATTTACATTATAAATACGTACGATGCGTTATATTTATAGCAAAAGACATTTAAGCATTTCTAAAGCTCTATTCAAACGATTTTGTTAAACAAATCAGAAAACCAGTTTTAAGCAATTTTGAATTATAAAATTAGAACTGAAATTTTCGTATTTATAAAAATTAATTTTACTTACAATATTTTTTCTTTTTATTAAAACAAGCTTTTCATTTGAAAATTTCTATTTTATATAAACCTTTGATTTCTATGACATGAATTAAAGTAACATTTCATAAATCCTATTTCTAATTGATTGATATTCATTTTTACTATGTTGAAGAAATAGGAATTTGTATTTACGTAAATCATTAGAATAAAAATAACAATTGTAAATATTTTCATTAGGACTTTCAAAAGAATTGTAAATTATATATTTAAATGAATGAAGGAAATAAAATAAAAATGAAATGTTTTACAAACACTCAAATTAAGAGATTTTTTCCCCTGTGAAACAATGTAATACGCCAAATTTTAAAATAATAACTGCTGTATATAAATTTCAAATAGTTAATATTTCGTAAAATAATGTAAGAGAATAAAGTTATAATAAACAAATTTATAGCGATCAATAATTGATACACGTATGCAGAAAAGAACCTTCAAAATCCAATTCCAAAACATCATAAAATATCAAATACATTGGCTAAGTCCAAAACTTTGAAGAAAGAAAGAAAAGTAAGAAAACTGCCAAAGCCCAACCAGTGCGGCTGGAAACGGCCATCGGGACTTATAACCTATCGAAAGTTGGGGCGGTTTAAATCGACGCCGGGATGAAAACATAAAAATAAAAACACAGCTACGGAGACGAAACGTGATGGACATTATCTACGCGCATGCGCTGAAATACGAAACCTCCACCCACAAGAGTGAGAGAGAGCACCTTGCTCACTGTATCTAAATTTCCCGTCTTTTGAGTTTCACTGCGAGAACCGAAAACACGCAGTGAAGCAGTCGACACAGGGAATCCCGCGCTGGCGAAGAAACTTTTTCCAGCAACTTTTTTCCCTAATTGTTTTTTCTTTCGAGTAAAAGAAACGAATGAATAAAGCTTAATTTACAGAGATTTCTACCAAATATTTAATTCAGTAATATTTTATTTAATTTTTATTTATTTTATTTTTATTTTGGAACTTATAATAATGTCGGCGAAAATTAAAATCGCCGCTAGAAAAGATGGCAAATGGAAAAAGAAGTTATGTAGCGCATTTATAAAGATTTTACTTTGTAGTACTCTCTTCACTTTTGCCATGACAACATCATCCATGGCAGAAGAAGGTGAGTTAAATTTGTTTCATTTCTTAATATTTTTCATTAAATAAGAATATGTGATGGGATATAGATGAAAATTGTTTGAAACTCTTTCAGAGATTAGTACGTATTACTTTTAATTAAAATATGTATTAAAACATATGAAAAAAAGTTTTTGCAGAAACAAAAATTCAAAACTTTTTCAAAGTTTTAAAAGGTAGCTTTCCAAAATTTGAGATTTTTTTTTCTATGAGCAATATATAAAGAGAGTGTAAAGTTTTCTCATTCCATTTATGTTTTTATTAGTTTGTGAATAATATGTATATAAATCATATTAAACGATAATTAGAATAAACAATCATCATTCAATAGGAACAACAATTTTTGCAGTTATAGCTTTTATAAGCATAATTATGAAAAACAATTTACTGTATTCTTATTTAAAGTATAAATCTACACAGTTAAAATTATTGTGTAAGAAATTTATATATAAAATTCATTTTCATGAAATATTACGAAATTTTTCATGAGAAAGCAAAATCTGTCCTACTAATTATATTGAGTTTGCTAGTTTAATGAAAAAGAAAACCAAAAGCTATTAAATTGAATCATCAAAGTAATGGTAATTAGTAGTGAGAGTTTGTAGCGAAATTTTTTGTTATAAAAATGTCAATTAAATGATAAAATCTATTTTACATTTAAGTTAACTATGATAGCAATAAGTTTTATTGTTGTCGGTAAGTCTGTGTTATTTTATAAAGAATCCCGAAAATCCTTAATTGTTAAGACAGAAGCACTTTTAATATAAATCTTTTATAGATAATCATCAATATTGAAAAATGGGAAAATGTTTGTAAATGTAAAATTATGGAAATTACTTTTTTACTTCAATTTGATTACATATATTTAATTTGACAACTTTGATACTCTTGAAAAATATACATTTAAGGAATTCTTTCTTTAAATATAAATTCTGAATTATAAAATGTTATGATTTATCTTGTATATAAATAAGTATACGTTCATTCTTATTGAATTTTGTAAACTATTAATTAGTTATAACTGCATGACCAAATTATTTCCAAATTGCAACCCATGCTGGAAATTAAGGATTCATATACTATTTTACTGATAAAATAAAAGATACTGATAATCTTAATTTAAGAATCTGTCTCTTCCTGTAACACATATTCCTAACTATTTTCTGAAGTTAGGAATTTTCAAATCATAAGTTTTCTAACTTGTGCTAACATTTAGTATTTCCATTTTCATGAGTTGTGAATATTTTAATAATAATATGAGATAAAAACGAAATTTTTAAAAAATGATCATTTAAGATCTTTAAATATAAATTAATTAAGATGTTTCTCCTTTATATTCCATAATAATTAAAAAAAATTTTCTCCCAAGTAATCGTAACACTCATAAAATCAATGACTTATTCGAAATATGCATCCATTCAAAATTTATTTTAAAAGTCTTCAGTATTTAACACGATTTTTAACTTACATGTGGATACACTACACATTTTACCCATGGTCATTTACTTTCCTGCTTAGACCCTCAGAAAAAATAGGGTTTCTTTCGAAAGCCTGCGCTTTGTTTGGAGATTTTGTTTGTTCACGGTTTCTTGGATCAGGTTTCGTTTATTGGCTAACCACATAGGATACGAAGTAACAACAAAAGATTTTTTTATTTGATAACGCGAATTCAGTTTTGTAATGCCTAACATTTATACTGTTTTACTTTTATATTAATTTTCATTTGAGCGTTTTAATATAAAGGAAATGTTTTCGTTTAAACACATCTACATTTCTCATTTGAAAATGTTATGTATTGCCATATTATTAGTTTTTATAATTATATTAAAATTAATATTTCGCTTAAAAGGAATTCATTCAATATTGTATTATCATAAAATATTATTATAAACTAAAATAAACTATTGTATTTAAGATTAAATTTTCAAAATTAAGATTAAAATTTCAAAATTACACATTAAATTAAATAAAATCTAATTGAAGATCAGTGATATTACTTCAATTAGAGATTAAAATTGCTTACACCAATTGAATAAATGTATTAAGCAATAAGCAAGTTATCATTTAAATTGAATAGGCGATTTAGATTTAATTCTAGAAGTATAAAACTCATTTTTACTGTTTTTAATTGTTTATTGTTTTGGATCAGTTAAACTTCAATATTTAATATTTAAATAAAGAAAAATTTACTTTTCTTTCATTTGTAATCAGTGTATTTTCCTTATACCTTTATGTACATTTCCTTAATATCAGTTATCTGCCTTATGTTAGAATTACCAATTTCATACTTGATATAAAATTGGTAATTCTAACATAAGGATTGATGTATGTTACGTTTTCCTTAATATTTTAAAAGCAGTATATTTTGTTGATTTGAAGGCCACAAGATTTAAAAATGCTTCCATAAAATATTAAACATTGAATTTATATCATTTCAGTAACTCTAATATGATGTTCTACAATTATTTTAAATTTGAATCCTTGCATTTGGCAGTTAACATTATTTTTAAATAGGATGTATTGAGCGTTTAACTAAAGCTGTTTTTTGATCAAGATAATTTTTTAATGTTTTTTCATTTACTTGAATGTTAAAATATAATTTAATTGTTAATTGTTAAATAACTAATTTCAATATTTAACATTTTTTTTCATACACAAAGAGCAGTTTAGTGACATTTAATTGTATATCCAATCTATTTTAGAAATTTTGAATCTCCCTTATTACTTTAATTTAAATAATTACTTTTTCAATAATTATATAAATTAAAACCATGGTTCAACAATAGCTTTTATGATACATAACAAACATGAAGAAAGAAATTATATATAATGTTTGAAGTATCTTATTATTTAATTTGTGATATCTTTTAGATTAAAGTACTACAAATAATCAAGGATCATTCAAAGACCTCTTTGAAAACTTCTATTATCAAGAATATTTGTCTACCAACTGAGAATTTCTTGCTGATAAACCATTAAATGTTAAGTTAATAATGGAGAGCTTTTATCTTTTCAAAAGAACACTCAGTATATTTGTGGAAAATATATCTAGCCTAAGTAATAGGTATCACGATGAATTTTTAAATTATTATTTCTACCCAATGAAGTCGCTTAACACCACGAAAACCTCATATTTTTTACATCAAATTACAATTTTGTGATACCAACATTATAATACTTTATTTCTTTCAGCATAACCATCTTATTATGATGGCGTTTGCTTGTATCAGTTATCGAATTAGATATCCTTCGAGTGAAGAGAAAGTAATAGTTTTTATCATTAAATTTTTTCAGCTCTCAACAAAAGCAGAGAACTAATAAATTAAGACTTGTTACCATATTTTCACTAATCATAAAATATTATAGACATAAAAATATTATGAGACTTTAATGATTTTCTCGACATCCAATTGAAGCTACTGCTCAATCCAATTCACCCAATCAAATATCTCATTACTATTAAAATATTAGAGCTTCCAATCTTATTTCAAATATTCAATTCAATGATTCGTGTGTTAAAAAATCTTAACACTTTAAATATTTAAATGGTTTTGATATCAATTTCTGGAAAAGATGTTTGTGATTATTAGAATAAAGAGAAATTTAAACTGCTCGTTTGTTTGGAGAAATTAATGAAAATTATATGATATTTAAATCTTTATACTCTAATAAATATTTCATAAGGTGTCATAGACTGCTTGTTAGTTTAAAAATGTATTTTCAAATGACACAAAATATGAAAACAGATTGGAAACATACTCAAGAGTAAATATGCAGAAATCCGGAAAACAATAAATAGTATTTCTAAAAACAAATTCGTGATCCTTTCAAAAACTGTTTTTCGAGAGCCAGTCATTTCTAAAGAATGAAGGAATGATGATTAAGAAAAAAAAAAACCGTAACTCTCTCGTAAATTTTCACTTTCACAATACCTTAGATTGAAACCGTCCTGGCATTTCGTGGCCTCTCATTGCTCAGTAAAGAGTTCACTTATTAACTCCGTTCTTCACACTCAGTTCGAATTTCGATTACTCTGGTTCAAGCTCAGTCATTCATTAGCTTGAATCCTTAAAGTTATTAATATTTTTTATCTGTTTTTTTCACATTCCTGGCAACTTCAACATTTTTGTCAACAATTTCTAATTCATAATTGAAATATTGCCATATATTTCTAACTGCAACAAAATATATTGTACATACTAATATTTACTGTAAATTTTGCCAAGTTTTATTTATACTAAGCCTTTTATTTATATTTATCAACTCATAAATTAATTATTAGTTGAAAATAAAGTTTAGTTTTGTAGAAATGTATTTAAGTTTTTCTTGGAGGAAGAAATTAACTAGTCTTAAAAAAATTATCTCCTTTTAGTGAAGAAGCAGATTTAATACGATTCTCAAACTAAACAGTTTTAACCAGCTCTAATTTTAATAGATAGGTATGAAAAAGTAAAAATGTTTGGTAATTTAACGGGATTTTTCTATTCAATATATTCTACGCTGAAAATGATCGGTTTTGAGACCCATATAAAAGATATTGCCAAGTTTTAGTTTCTGCGTAGACTAACTGATTGGTATTGCATTCGAATAGTTTTAAAATTAAACTTAATTTTTTTTCCATTTAATGACTAATCCTAATATTTCAGAATATACTTATGATTTAAAGAATATTTTACAATTGTCATTTTTCAGATAGTGTGTCCATATAAATTTCTGTCAGCAAGGATAGAATGTAAAATTCTCCCTCAAGTAAATTATTTAATACAATGCCTTATTCATTATTTGTCTTTCTATGTTTATGATATACAATTATCTTGCAATTAGTTTTTTAATTCTTAATAGAAATTAACATTTTAATCAGAGTTATTGTAATCAGCTGAAATAGCATTTTATAATTATTAATCAAGGGCTTTTTTTATGAAATTATAGCAATTTAAATGCCATTTATTTTGAAGATAAGTTTTAATAATATCGTGTTTTAATGGAAATAATAAGTATCAAAAAGAAGTTTGTATTAATTTTTTTTTCTAGGAAATTGAATGATTAATTTTATTTTTCTGATTAAGAAAGTTCATAGAATAATTTAACAAACCACACATGAGATTTATCTAACTCTATTAATGTCCTAATTATTTTTCAATTTAAAAAAAAGTTTATTATAGGAAATAACAGAATTCTACTATTTAAAGTTTTTTTTTATTAAAAATAAAGGAATTACTAATAATTAACCGAACTAAATGAAAAAGTTGATACAACAAAATTAAAATTTAAGTATATTTAAATGCATAAGTATCACAATTTGCTTTCTTCCATTTTCGTTATGATACAAAATATTGTCTGCTAATGGTCTTAAAAACATCTGATGATTTTTACTCTTTCATGAGCGACAAATCTCCTAAAATATTAAATTAATCTTGGTATTTATTTCAAAGGAAAATATTTTATTCCGAATAAATTGGATTTACTCCGACTTTTTATGAATGAATCTTAATCTTATCAAAATCACTGAATTTTAGGAAGCAAAAGAACGGAAATTCTCTCAGTTTATATGAATTTTTACTCGATGTATTTAAGATTGTATGGATCAATTGTTGCTCAATAAATTTCTGCTTAACACAATTTTGAATTTATAATGACTATATACACATATATATAGCTCATTTTCATGCAGTTATATATTTGCTATTTCCAACATACATTGATATAAATGTTTTGTCAAAAAGTGGATTTATTTTCCTTTTATAGGTGCACTTAACATATCAAGTGATATAAATGAATTTCTTAACGAAACTTAACAAAACTACATAAATGAATTTCTCTATTCTACTGCACAAAACTCAACTAATCATAAAACATTGAAATCAGATACTAAACAATATCTTAGTGAATATTGTTTAATAAGACTCATTTTTTTTACTTTATTGAATCCCGAAAAATGATTGTCTAATAATGTAAACGAAATAAACGAATCTGTTACACGTCAAATACTTAAAATCACACAGTTTTTAAAGTGCATTATGGGTAACACATCTGAAAATTACTCATTATTATATAGAAAGTACAATGATTTCTAAGCAGAAAGATTGATTATTAAGTAACTGATTTCTAACTATGGGATTAGAAATTGAAAAATAATAAAAATATAACAAATAGTTTATTGCTTTTATAATAGTTGTACTAAATATACTGCATCATTTATATGGTAAAAGTAAGTAAGATTATGAAATATTGCTTTGAATTCCACTTTTTGCCTATTTTTGTAAATAATTTATTATAGCAATATTAAATATAAAATTACAATTAATGTAGATAGTTTGTATACAGCGAATTTTATACAGTGTATGTTATTAACAATATACTTTGCTGGCCACATATAATTAAATAACCTGAAGGAAGTATGCGAATCATGGGAAATTTACATTATGTGTCAAAGGGGTTAAAATATCGATATTTAACAAATGAAGTATATGCACATCACAAGTGACTGTAGTGCCACTTACTATGAGATTAGAAAGTGAATTACAAAAATAGATAATACCTTCTCATTTTGCAATGCGTTTGCATTACAAATTGAGAAGGTATTAGCTATTTCAAATAAGGCAATATCCTTATCAAATTAATATATTTTTATTTATTATTATTTTTTATTATTTTTATAGTTTTATTTCCATACGTTGTTTACATATAACTCGTGGAAAACCTTGAACGTTTTACGAGCAAGCTTCTGAACTCAACCAAAAAAAATAATAATAATAATAAATAATAGCCTATTACAATTATATAGAATATCCTTCAAAATAATCAAATTTAGTGTTGGACAACACCAAGCAACTGTGATGTGGATCTGTAATCGCTGATTGCTAGAAAAATGGTGAACACAGATTATCGATCAGTAACCACCTTGTTCACAGATTTTTCTAGTACTAACTCCATGCAGATTGAACAATATATGCGGTGATGGATTACAAAGTCTTCCTATACCTTCGGCCCTTGCTATCTTTTATATTAACAATGTAACGTTTGAACATACGAGGCACGTAATGTTCAAGAGTTTTCTTTTTTTACCCATCAATAACTGATATTTTATTAACTCTGGTGTTAAAAATCTATGCAGACATATCATCTGTCTGTTCTCAGCTTCTAATATATGAAAATATTTAGAAGCTGATTTTTAATATTTTTCAAAATTTTTGAAAGAAATGATAATATTTTGAAATTTTTACATCAGCTTCTAAAGGATAGAACCCAATTTTTGACTAAATGCATTAAAGGATATTTATGCTCGCTTACTACTGTTTTTATTATCATTCACACTTAATAAGAAGCTCTAGTTTCAATCCTTTGATTTTTGAATGATGAATTATCTGCCATTTGAAGTTTGCTATAATATCTCTAGTATTTCTTACTGTTGCATTTTGAATGACCAGCAGGGTTGTTTGAAAATATAAATAATGCAATACCTTTATGTATTCAATTTAATTGCTTATTTTAATTATTAATAATTAAAGTTTTAAAAACAAAATTAAATTCAGTTTTTTCGGGATATATATTATTTAATTTTTATATATATTTTGTGTGTTATCCTATTGTGGTGTTATCCTACACTGTTTTTATTAAATCTAAACTGAATATTTTGATTCTAGGTATAATTTTTTATGTAAATATATTTGCTTATTGATAATTAAGTTCTCAAAAATTTTTAAAATGCATCTGAAAAAAACATGAATGCAATTAGATAAAAAGAAAAGTATTATTTATTGCAGTATAAAGATTCCATGGGGTAACTAGTTATAAACATAAATTACTAAAATTAGTTTTTAATGTTCATCCAGAATATTTAATTATTTAAAAATTAAGTTTTATTCTATTTACTATGTAGATTATAATCAAAAGAATCACCTGTATTGTAGAATTTTTATCGGATATAGGTATATTAATGACACGACAAGTGTTTGAAATATTTTAAGACCCTGGTAAAAAATCAAATACACTTTTTGATTTTGTACAAGATGAAACATAAACATACTTAATAAATATTCAAATCATCAATTTATCAAATATTAATCTCATAATTAATTTCTCTTTACTGATTAAACGTATTTTTGATATGAAACCCGGCTCTACAAGACTTATTAAAATACGTTTTACGATAGTGAAAAATTATAGCAATATTTAAACTGAATGAGAAACTTTAAAAAAAAATCAAACATATGCATATAATTGTAACTAAAAGGCTATCAGAAAAATGTTAAATATTAAATGAATACTAGAAATTTTTCTTGCTGCTGGGATTATAAACCAATTTTCACAAATTTTAAGACAAGACAAATTAAAGAAAACAAAACAAAATATCTGTTTTAAAGAATAATATGGCCAATTTTAATGCAATATTTAAAAATATATCATTACGGTTTGCAGCCAAAATTGTGTAATAAATTTTAAAAAATGATAAAAGATTGATAATGAGCAGTTTATTAAGTATTTTTAAAGTAGTTATTCTGTAATTTTTAAATCCAAGTTAAAATTTAAACGATAAAATCTTTATCAAATATTTTTCTATAAATATTTTCTATGTATAAAATTTACAACAGTTAACCAAATAACTTTGAAACTTTCTGTTAAGTAGAATTACATGATTGTGTTTTCAAAATTCACGACACGTATTTGAACAGTCTGAAACATTTGGTGGAAAGTCAAATACAATTTTATGTTTTCTACATGAAACAATATACACAACCTTAATAAATATTCAAATGATCTATGTATGAAATATTAATCTTTTGATTAATTTCTAGAGAGTTACTATTTAGAGAGATATTTTTGATTTGAACAATAGTTCTACAAAAAGTATTAAAATATGTTTTTAGAGACATTAGTTTTGCTGCAGGAAATAGTGGATGATTTATGAAAGCATGATTTCATGCTTTCATAATTCCTCATTTACATGATTTGCATTACAATCTAAGTTACTCATTTGTAGAAGAATAACTTTTAGGAAATTGATTTAAATATTTATTACGTTATGGTATGTTTCAAAACAACTTCATTTATTGAACATACATGAATAGAAGTGTGTGTTAAGGCACTTACTTAATTTGAATATGAGAAATCATACAAAAGAAGAAAGCTTTTGTTCAATCCTTCTTAATAAAAAAGTGACAGAAAATCTAACAAAAATCGCAAACATTATTGTGTATTATTATTACAAAAATGGCTTTATTTTTGTTTACGTATTTTTATATCGATTTTATTTTTGCTTTGAGTTTTAAAACTCTCATTGTCATGCTACATATTATTTCTTATTATGAATGGTTAAAATCTTTCTGCTATAATATTTAATGGTTAATATTCCTTGAATTCTGAGTGGATTAAATTTCTAAAAATATGTTTTGCTTCAGTATGAAAAAATTAATAAAACCAATATTTTACAAGAAGAATGCTCATTTTGGATTATTTTAATATCTGATATAGAAATATAGTTATTTATTCGGTTTAAAAAATTGCAAAATATCAGTTAATTTCAAATATATAAAAAGCTAATCATTTATTATAAATTCATTTCTCTCCCATAATGTAGTTTGAAGAATACAACCATTAAAATCTGTTAACATTTTGCAAAACATTTAACATAAAAGTGTATATTATGAGATAAAAAATGCATAAACATTTCTTCTCAAAACATCAAAACGTGGACTATTTAACACAAATGAAATTTAAAAGTTTCATATTTGAACCAATAGGAGAAGTGAAATTTTTAGATTTTATCTATAAATTGAAATGCGCGTTACATAATAAATATGGAAATTAGATAAAATTATAATTTATTTTCTGTCTCTTAAAATATTATAGATTTATTTATTACCAAGTAACAACAAAATGTTATTAATGTAGAATACTTACTATAAATAATTACAAATGACTGATGTTTGTAAGAAGAGGAAACTGACAAAAAATCGATAAAAGTTTCATTTATAACCAATGATTAATGTAATCAAATTAAGATAATAAAATGTACTAAAGATTACTTCGAAACATAACATTAATTTTGCGTTTTGTTTGATAATAAGAAAATTATAGCTATGCATTTTCTTTTCTCAATATAAAAGGCTATAATCTATTTATATTTTTCTAATTTTTTTTTTTTAAATATAGTCCATTAAAACATTCAATACATAATTTTCCATTACATCTTAAATTATTATTGAGTAGTTGTACATTAATTAAATTAACTTGATTTTTCCCCAAAATACAATCAACTGTTATGTTATTCCGATTAATATTGATACCTATCACGTATCCATCTTTTTCTTCACTTTTAAGCTTACCCATATTCAAGGATATGAATAAAAAATTCCAAGGATTTTTGATTGAATAATGAACATCATTCATAATATACGAATCATTGTTGGTATCAATTTGATAGGACGTAGTTTTTCAGTATGTTTGTACTACTGATTCTTCTACTAATACCTACCATTCCCTGAAAGGTGTGGTGATGAATGCTAATGCTATGAAAGGCCAATAACACCAAGTTGACTGACAATCTAATGAAACACTCTTCTTTGCAGAACTGTTCACTAGCCCTTTGCTATGCAACTATTATATTTATTTTCTTGAAAACAGGATAAAGAGTCAACTATTAATTATTTTCTTCATTGTGATGATAAATATAAATACTATCGCTCTCTCTCTCAACATTTAATTTTTAATAACTTATATGACATAAAGCTACTTACAGATTTTTCTTTTCATTTTAAGACCGAAAATTGTAGCTCATTCTGAACAGTTAATAAACGAAACTAATTCACTTGTATTTCAAGAAAGAATATAATTACATAAAGAATAATTTAAAAAAAAAAAATTATCTTTTCCCTGTGACAAGAAGAAAACGTATCAGCTGCTTAAGCTCATTTTTATTCTCATAAGTTAAATACGTTTTTGTATGTTATTACTCAAGTATATATTCATATTTAAAACTAATGATTTAATCCATATTTAAACATGGCTTCTGAATTCGGGAAATTTAAGTTCAAATTTTTTTTTCAAGGAAATGTATTTAGATTATAATTTTCCTTTTATTATGGTAAAATAATTTCTTGAAATTTTTAAATTTGTTAAGTTAAACTAATGATAAACTTAAATTTTTAAATTCATTATAATTATTTTAAAATAGCTTTTTGAAAATTTTAAGAAAATGGCTTATTGTTTTTCAAATATAAAATTTGCTTTTTTAAATATGTATGACTAATACACGTTACCGCAATTGTTTTGGATCCATGAAATTTAGGCCTTTTCTTTATTCAACAATCCATATTTTCACTCTGTATTTCAAGCACTCCATTTTTTCATAGAGCACATAATTATCATTATTTATGGAAAATATTTTACTTTGGCTGGAAAAAAATGATATGGAAAAATGAGTGGAAAATTGAACAAAATTTTCTAAGAATTACATTTTTGAATCTACTTCATTTACATTGAAAAAATGTAAGAATTACTAACAAAGTGTGTAACGAACGAACTTGACGTACAGCTTTACATAGTTCGAACTGTACAAGAGCCGTGTGGCTATGCATTTCGAAGGTAATGAACCTTGACAGGAATGCATCTAAAATAAAATCCTTGTGGCGTTCAGTAAAAATAAAGGAAAATAAACAATAAATTATAATCGTTACGAACTTCTTATTAAACATGTGCATCTTCTAGAATTTTACAGTAAGAAAAAAATGAAATTACAAATTGGAAAGAAAATTTTTCGTCCAACACAAAGCACAATATAAGTAAAATAGAAAATAATAACGATGAAATTCAGACAACTATTTAAACAAAATTCAAGTGTAATAAAATAATGGTAATTTATAGAATACTTCGCGATTTGGATTCCATGTTTGTATTAATACATTTATGGAATCTGGAAACATAATTTATAGAATACCTTGCCGGCCAACTTGTCTATTGGTCAGCGTGCCTGACTACGGATAGGGAGGTCCTGGATTGGAATCCTGGTTCAGTCTTTGATGTACTTTCTCTCTCTCTACCCTGTCTTTGTCCTTTCTTTGCGTGTAAATGAGATGTGAATGGTTGCCAACCCTATAAACGGGTCCCTATTGCATGTGTGTGTACTGAAAAAGTCGGACTCCAAACCAAATACGGTTCAAATGGAAAAGTGGAGCAGCGCACCCCAATTTGCAAGCCTAGCTGGTACACGAGATCAAAAATAACATAGAATACTTTGAATCTATTATAAATTACCATTTAGGTAACAGAAGAATAGTTAAAATGTATATTAATTTGCTTGAATATTAGATCATTTTCATAACAGTTACAAATCACTGAATCATGTCGTATCAACTTTCTTCCATCACATTTTTTGGATCCATCCATGCATACAGAACCAACTCAAGGGTGTGTCAAATATTAAGTACTATATTATTGTGCATCTAAAATTGGTAGTTGTATTTCACGACAATAATTGAAGATTTATTGTAATTTTTTTTTTCATTTCTTATTGAGCTGCCAGCTGAAAGCTTAGCAAACTGTTGTTTGGGTAGAGATTCATAAGTTGAATTTCCACTTTGAGTTTTGTCATTTGCAGTAGCTGGAAACTCATTTTCAATATTGGGTGTTGGGTTAACTGGATCTCGTGAATAAGAAATATGTCCGTTGGGTTACAAATCAACCAATTCAATTACAATAAAGTTACCTTTCATATTTTACAATATATAGCATTCATTTATCGATGTTTTTGGTAGTCATTATTCAAATACAATTTGCTTGAATGTATTTAAATTGATTGATTCATTTTAAGGCATTTGTAACAGTAAAAATATAAAAGACAAAAATATGAAATTTAATTTCAGAATTTTATAATAACCTTCAAAACGGTAAGAGTAATAATATTATTCTGTTATGTAGAATTTTTTTTTAAAAAATGAAGTCTTCAAAATAACTTTAATATCAGAAAAGTCTTTAGAAGGATCTTTTATAAAACAAGAATTAAGAGATGGCACATTTTATAGAGCAACATTATTTAGTATAATTTTTAATGAATTATTTATTCTGTAGAGCAACACATCCTTTATATTAAATCTTCCTTGGATTTTCTTGGAATTTAATTAGAAGAAATTGCATTTTTTATGCCCTAGTATATATAACGTCTTAATTTCAGTATTATGAATTCACCATTAAATTTCAAAATATAATTTGAGAAAACCAATAGAGGAAATTTGAGAAAATCTTCTAAGTAAAATACACTTTAGTTTTAAGTGATAATAATAAAAATAATTCATAGTGAATTATTTTATATCCCAGTTAATATAGTGCTATGGAAATATATAAATAAAAAATAAATATCCTTAGATATTTTTCACCTAGTTCCTTAAATATTATAAATAATTACAACAAACGGAAATGATGAGTTCTCTATGAAAATCAACATGTAAAAAATCTCCAATAAAAACTATTATTTCTTTTTTTATAAAACATTTTAGTGATAAGACTAAACACGTATATATATAAACTTATAAAAGTAAATAATTTGTCAAAAAATAATATTTATTTTAAATACAGTGAAATAATTTCAGATTTATACATTAAAATATATATTAATGTTTATCTGTAAAGTCATACAATAACATATTAATTATTGAAAAGTCCAAATTAATTCTCTACTTTCTCTACTGCAGAATACTTTATATTTATTTCGGAAAGTAATAAATGATTACATTTTTCAATAGTTTCTTCATATTGTAAAATATTTAAGCTTAGAATATACATTTTTTCATTCGGTAAAACGAATAAGCTAAGATTACATGATGGGATGCCTTTTTAATATTTTTTTTTTAAAAAAACCTTAAAATACAACAGATCATTTTCTTAAATATTAGTCCAAATTTATGAGATATAAACATGATTCCAAGAAATTTCTGATACTATGTAATTTTAAAGCAACTCGAAAAGTTATTGCGTGACTAGATGCCATAGAATAGTCACCAAGAAACGATTCAATAATAATGAAAATAAAAGGCAATTTAAATTTTTTGCGCAATTATCCATTGTACTCGGTAAAAGTATACTAATTACAGAAGGAAGAAATTTCATGTTATATTTAGATTTGTATATTTCAAAAATAACGGTCTACTAGTGCATTTCAAAGAGAAAATCTTTCTGTGCTACATAATATTAATAGACATATTTGGAAAATATATAATAAAGTATATGTTCATACAGATTATCAAAATATAAAAACCAACTTTATTTTTCTTTTACCCCTATCAAAAAATTAAAGTAAACTTTAATAATATATTCGAACATTCGAATATTATAATTCGAGAATATTCGAAAATATTTTAATCACAGTAAATATGAATAAACGTTCAAAATGTAAAACTTATATTGTCCTTAAAGCAACAAAAATAGAAGATTTTAATTTCTCTATAAAATTTCACTAAATATATTTAGTTGTTTTTACATCACTCACAAATTTATTTCACAAGGGATTTTAAAGTTATTTGAATTTTTTACAGTAATTGAGGGTCATTAAAAATGTAAAATTCAAATCTGAAAAAACATCGAAATTACTTAATCCATTAATTGGTTAAAATTCAGTAATGTATTGATTACTTTCATTAATAATTAACATTTACATTTTATTGAATTTTATTCTTCTCTTTGTATGAGAAATTTTACAAATCTGATTTCTATATTTATTTTTGTGGTGTATGATTAGTTAATATGTGTATTTATATACTTTTAATTACTTAAATTAGTATTATTAAAATTTAGTATAATGTGATGCTAAATAATTTTTTGTAATGTTTTTGTTATAAATATTCCTTTCATTTTTATTTAAAATTTAAATTTTAGTTCAGAATAATTTTCTGTAAATATGCAAAATTATTATTTTAAGAAAAAAAACTCAGATAAAATATGCTGCTAATAAATTCACATTTTAATCTAAAATAAACACGTTCTTATTGTAACAAGATAAGAGCGTTATACAATTCCAATAATTGTTTTCTCTCTAATTATTTTTGATGATGTTTCAAAATATAATCTAAACACTAAAAAATGATTTCTCTTACATTGCAGAACGCTCTTGAAAATACGTCAACACCAGCGACATTTCTGTATTTTCAATAGTTAAGTTATTATTTTAAAATTTTCGATTTTGCACAAATATTATATAATTTCGTAGAAATTTAGTGTATTCCATTGTTAATTTATTATAGCATAACTCTTACCTTAACTAGTTAATATTTTTCAATTTGAAATTGAGTGCCTTCAAATTGGAAATATTATTTCTCATTTTACATTCAAGACCACAGATACACACATTCTTCACATTTTAAACTACCCCTTCAACTGAAAACTAAATAAGATAATGTCCTTCAATTCCAGTATAATAATAGAAACAGCCTCTCTCCCGTTCATAATCCTCTTTCCTATGTAATTCAGGTTCAACGATTCGTTGTTACCCACCGACACAAGGAAGGGAGTTGTGCGATTGGCACGCAAATTGCATAATCTTAAATACGATTTGAAATACCAACTGCAACCATTCGTTGTTGTAAGTCCTCATGCGATTAACCGAGCGTTTAATTAATAGCTAGATGGCATTGCTTTCCTTCGCTTCCTTTCAGGCATTTACAGGAGAACTTACAGTAATTTTTCAGCGATTACTACAATGGCTCTGAAATATAGGAGCACTTGATTCTGTTCATGGCCTCCAAAGTTCATTGTAATAAATGAGTTTAGAAATTGAATAATAAGAATTAATCTTCAATCACTTTAAATATTAGCGAAAGCAGTGAATGTACTCTAGAAATGAATGTTTCAATAATGTTTTTGCCTTTTCCAATAAGTATCAGCAGCGAAAACTATTTATTAAACTCTATAAATGCTCACAAACTTCTCTATCCCATAATGATTTTAAATAACTATTAATATACCGATCACTATTATTTTCACATTATTAAAGGGACATGAAAATTTAATTTACAATATACTTTTTTCGAAATATTAAATTCATTTGAAACATTTGAAATTGAATTAATCAACCTTTTGGGAATCAGAAAATTATTTAAATACATTGTGCCTAAAAGAAAAAAATCGCACGTAAATTGTTAAAATATACGGAAAATGTTTAAATTCCTGATATTTATAGTAAAAAATGAAAAATTAAACAAATTGCTCATAGGAATAAAAATTTGAAAGTCTCCAAAGATATTATTTAAAAAAACAATGTTGTGAAGTCGATTTAAAATCTAAAAAATGCTCAGAAATAATGCAGGTATTATTTTATATATATATGAATGCAAACAGTATTAAACGTGATAGGTCCAAGGAAACATATTCCTGTGCTATTTAATAGTAACATAACATTCATATAATCAAATGAATTACTGTTTATGGATCATATGTATTACATAGATATCCTTTATATCAGGAATTTCTTTTCATTTATTCATTCTGTAATCTAGCTAAACTATATTTGCTGAATTAGAAAAATTCGGAATTGATAAAGATAATTATGAGAAGAATATTAATTAAAATTATCAGTAAAAGTTAATTTTAAATATTTCACCTACTAATGTGGAAATTAAATATAATTATCTTTATTAATGAGATAAAATAAGACTATAAATACATTCTTAAGAGTTATACAGCTCTGCTTGTAAATGGGATTAATTGCTTTCAAATGATTAATACGTACCTAATTGTTAGCTAATATTTTCAATACATTCAAAAATTTGTAAGCAAATTTAATTGTTTTCCTTTTTTAAAAATCCCTACAATAATGTTCATATTTTAATCAATTATAAATGCATTTATGCATGAAATAATTAACTTTAACATAATCAAAAATATTTAAAATTAAAATGCATTTTTGTTATTAATCAATGTTAGAATACAGTTATAATATAATAATTTTCGAAACAAGTGAAAGAAAATCTCTACTTTCTCTTATGAGTCTCTGTTATGAATAAAAATACACTCTTATGACTCTTGAACACATATAAAACTTACAAGAAAAAAAAATATGATTCGAAAAAAGAAAAAAATATGTAGTTCCCTTTAATAATAATATCAAATGCTGCTAAATGTGATTTAACAAAAGGGGTGATCATTCATCTGATGGGTTTTAAGGCTCAAAGTTGGTACTCTAAGAGAAGCATTTAGAAATTTTCTCCGTGCTGCTATCGGGGTAAGTTCTTAGTGATAATAAGACCGTATTCACGTTTCGAAAGTAAAAAAAAAAAAAAAAAAAAAAAAAAAAAAAAAAAAACTAAAATTTTTTTTAAACATTAATGATGATACATATGAAAGCAGGAAACCAAAATTCAACACATATTTCTCATTGTTTTAAAATTGCTGTAATCAAACTCAAGACCATCAATAAAAAAATATCTTAATTCTATCAGTATGATGCTGCGGTGATTTTCTCGTGAGCTTCTGACAATACAAAGCTTATCTTGTTACTGTTCAAGTTTATCTTGTAACTTTCAAATAACTTGTAATTGATAAAGGACAGTAAGGAGCATTTTACCATCCATCGGATGTAGCCATCCAGCTTACTTTTTATAGAAATTTTGAAACAATTTTATATTTCAAATAGCTTGTTATACTTGGAAATTCTCAGGTACTTATTCCGGAATATGGAACACAGGAAATAGAAACTAAGTACCCATTGCTGGAAATAAATCAAAGATTGTTAAAAAAATCACGGTAAAAGAATACCACACGGACTCTATGAAAAGTTTACAATACTACTGAGCGTAAATCAAAATAGTAAAAATCAATTACTAGCGTGGTAGATGTATTGCAAAATGCCAGCTTCTGATTATAAAAGTCATAATTTTTACTGACTGCAGATCAAGAGAATTTAGCAACACTTACTTCAATTAAATTTTATGTATAATTACCGTGACATATACATAATGTGAATTTATACTATTCTATAGAATATTGTGATACATTTTTTCAAGCAAGTAAAGCTGAAAATCTTAAGACAAAAATAACTGTCTCTGGAGGACACATCCCAAGAATGACTTACAATATCCTATTATATTTGAAGATATTATTTTCTTGTTTCCACTAATTATAACAAAGTGAGCTAAATATTTTCGCAATCTAAATGATTTTACCTTATAATGATTTTTATACAGTAAAAATCTGAATCAGGAATTAGTTATAAATAGGATATACATCTATGCATGAGCATAAATTGAATATGTATAGTATTTACTAAACTGAAAATTTATGATAAACCACTTATGGATGAAATTACCAGTTAATTAATACCAAATAATTTATGAACTTAAATTAGTTTATTATGTATTTAATCTAAGCAAATTTTTCCAAAGGTGTTTATTTTTATTTCAAATGTTTTTAATGATAATCATTTTCATGACTGGTTCACTCTAATGTTCAAGAAAGAATACTCGATTAAAATAGAGTTAAATTTTTAATTAAAAGAGATCTATCGTAAATTATCATCCAACATTTTCTATATTTGGTAACTATTATAAAGACAAAATATTTAAAACAAAAGATTTGCTCAAAAATTCATACTTAAAAAAAAACTGGAGATCTTATACAAAATATTATTAAATTGGAATAATAAATACGCCAGTAATATTGATTGATATTCAATAATGACGTAACTATTTTTTAAAAAAAATGCAAATTATTACATATAAACTTTTGAAATAACACGTATATTAATTTTCTATATCAAATGCATAAGCACTTGATTAATTTTTGATTAATTTAACAGTGAAGCTATTAGACAAATGGGTTGAGAAATTTAGATTGAAAATAAATGTTTTCATTCATTTCAATTGTTTATTTTTGCGTTATTTCTATTTGTTGTTGACGTAAACTTAAATTATCTCTTACAGGTTTAAAATTCCGCCTCCGCTAAGTGTCGAACTTATCTCAATCCTTTTCTACTATTTGAGAAAACACAAATCTTTCAGAACTGAAAAATTTCCCAAAATATTTTTACTCTCTGTGTTTGTTTAGTACACCTTTCTGTGGGGTGAGCGTTCATTTACCATCAGTAAACACTTTTCTGGAAGTC
Organism: Latrodectus elegans; assembly: GCA_030067965.1. Taxonomy (NCBI): domain Eukaryota; kingdom Metazoa; phylum Arthropoda; class Arachnida; order Araneae; family Theridiidae; genus Latrodectus; species Latrodectus elegans. The sequence continues at coordinate 57,219,574 of CM057822.1, forward strand.
AGCTTTCACGAATGATAAATGTTGACAAATGACAGAATTGACTTTGATAAATGGAGAGGCATTTTCCTCTCTCATTATATCACTTTTTCAAAAGACTGAAAAAGAAACACTCAGAAATGTCTCCCATTTTTTTTCCAAGCTTCCTTTCGTGAACACGAGAAATAAAAATTATGTTTGAAGAGTCACATCATTTAAGAAAGTTTATATTTAATTTGATTGGATTCAAAATATTATAAATTCTTTCATTTTTAAGTTTAAATAATGTAAAATACTGCATTGTGTATTTCCTAAGCAAAGTATATTACATATATTTTTATTGCACGTGTGATTAAATACTCGAAAGTTATATTGATATTTTGTTTTACATATAATAATTTACACAAAAACAAGCAAAACTGTGTTTGTTCAAAAATTAAATTGCATCATTCAATCCTCAATAGGTATTGAGAGGATCATAAATGAATAAGTTGATGAGAAATGATTAGATATATTAGAGAGATTTTGATTTTAATTATATATAGTTATAAAGTTTAGTACATCATTAAATTCATTAGCATCTTAAAAATCTTCAATACACCTGAATTAAAATATATATACTTGGTAGATTATATATATATATATGTGTGTGTGTATACATATGTATATATATATATATATATATATATATATATATATATATATATATATATATATATATATATATATATATATATATATATATATATATATATATATAAATGGAAGTAAGATTTGTATGTATGTATATTATATAAATTTTCTTGATTTCAACATACAAATTTAATAAATATTTTTGTGGCATAAATACTAAGTTAAATGATAGATGATGTATTATAAGAAATTATTACATTAATGTTAAAAACAAAAATGATCAAATGATAAGTATTTGTGTCATTGAATTCCGCAGAATTCCATAAATAATTTTATGTTATAAATATTCGATATTCTTACAAATTATTATCTCTATCAAACATATACTTTAAGATAAAATCCAAAAAGCTTCAACAAGCTATTTTACCATAATGATTTATTTGGTTTTTTAACGGTAGGGAATAATTATATCTAAAATATACATTTGTTTGTGTTTGCTATAATACAATTTTGGTTAGGTTTCGTTGAAATTTATAGACTTCTGTGAAGTGTGTGGTTCTTGTCAAAATCAGTAGCCAGAAAAACCACCATTGTTGGAGATCACCGCTGCCACAGTATTGATTTTAAGAGACTTAGGATGTGTTTTTGAGCTAGAGTAGACCAAGCAGCTTCTACACGTTGTCAAATTTGATCTGGTGTGGCAGCTGGGTATGTAATCTGGGTCCATCGTTGAGCAACCATGTACCACATGTTTTCTATCCGTGAAAGATCCGGAGAGTGATCCAGCGAGTGAACCAATTCAATTTGGCAACTGAGGAAGAACTCTTAGACAATGCGTGTCACATGTGGTAGCGAATTATCTTGTTAAAGTAGGACTGTGGGCAAGCCCTGAAGTTAAAGAAGAACAAATGGCTCCAATATTTCGGAGATGTAATGCTGGCTCCTTAAAGTACTGGCAGTGCGTAATAGAAGAGTGCGAGAGTGATATTCACTACCACCCCATACCATAATATCCCACACAGAACCAGTGTGAGGTGTATAAAGCAGCTCTGTTCAGCATCCTCTCTCCAAGATGTCTGCAGGCTCAAACGTGACCATCGTGGTGTTGCAGACTGATGAGTGGTTCATCAGTGAAGACAATTTAATTGAAGTCTGCCTTCGACTACCGATTAACCTGAACCTAATTCACAATCAAGGTAATCCCCGTCATGGTAATCCTAATCGTGGTAAATCTGTGTGTGTGTGTACTTGTGTGTGTGTGTACTTGTGTGTGTGTGTACTTGTGTGTGCGTGTGTACTTGTGTGTGCGTGTGTACTTGTGTGTGCGTGTGTACTTGTGTGTGTGTGTACTTGTGTGTGTGTGTACTTGTGTGTGTGTGTGTACTTGTGTGTGTGTACTTGTGTGTGTGTGTGTACTTGTGTCTGTGTGTGTACTTGTGTGTGTGTGTGTACTTGTGTCTGTGTGTGTACTTGTGTGTGTGTGTGTGTACTTGTGTGTGTGTACTTGTGTGTGTGTGTACTTGTGTGTGTGTACTTGTGTGTGTGTGTACTTGTGTCTGTGTGTGTACTTGTGTGTGTGTGTACTTGTGTCTGTGTGTGTACTTGTGTGTGTGTGTACTTGTGAATTTCTTGTACGGACTTAATCTGATTGATTCAATATGGAAAATACGTTTGCCTAACCACAAAATCTGCTGTCATTCTGATAGTTACGACGGACATTTTTTGAATATATGAACACCAATCTTCGAAGATCACATGTTAGGTTTCTTAAATTTTGTCATATAATAGTTTGATTTTCACAGTTTATCATATGTTTTTGAGTAAGTATTTCTCACTTCAAGGCATTTGGTTGAGCTTTTTATTTAAGGAGACATTCATTATCAATGATGTAATTTTAACATAAAATTTCCTCATAGTTTGACATTTCCTGTATGAAACATATATCGATACGATAGATCAGATATGATTGACAAATGACTTGACTTTGTCACTCATTTTATCTCAAATCATGAGATTTTCTCTTTCGTCTCTAACTTTTCTTCAGTGTGTAAGATGTGCATTCTTTAAACAAAAATGTTAGAAAATTAATGGTACATTTATTTTAAGCACAAAAAGAAATTTTTAAGACAGTAGGCCAGAAAAAAATTCATTTGCAGTAAGAATCATGAAACAAAACTTGGATGAGCCTCTTTAATTTCTTTCTGGGAATTTTTGCGGCACAATGGAGTATATTGTGTATATATATATTTTTTTTTTGAAGTTACTCATTTAATTTCATTTGATGATATAAATTTAGATTGTGGTATTATTCTGATTTAATTCTTTTCTATTTCTGAGATTATAACGTCCCATCATAAATTTTCCCCAAATATTGAGTAAAATATTATTACATACTTTATAACATAAATTTAAAAATGTCTTGAATGATTTTAAACAACAAATTATTAAGAAAAATCATATATTAAAAACACAATTATTTAAAAAAATAATTTTATGTATCTAACAATTTTCCGAGATTTTTAATTATGAAAGTTATTTTCCAGAGTACATGGCAAAGTTTCAGGAATTGAGTTAAATTTTAATTCGGTGATTAAAATTTCAATAAAGTAACTATTAAATAAATGATTAATGAATATTATACTGTGGAATTCAATTTTATTGATGTGGTTATGTCAGTAAATACTAAGCAAATCATGCTTAGAAGTATCTCAAAATAATTTTTAATAATAAAACCAAAATTTAAACTTAATAATTTCATTTGAATTTATGCTATTATATAAATTTAAATTTGTAATTATGATTCAAGTTAATAGTTAATTTAAAATATATTTTCAAACATTTAACAAATAGTTTTCCTTTTCCTCTTCTAATAATTGGTTGTCATTGTATCAATTTTTAACTTATTTTTCTGTTATTAGTTGAATAATTTATAGAATTTTCATTCTTTGGTTGGTGTCATTGATTAAAATTAAGCACCACTAGGAAAATTTGCTTTTTATATTTTGTGAATGAAAATGTAATAACATTACGATTTCACCAAATATACTAATAATTTATTATCGTATATGCAGCGCCAGTTAAAATCTCAAACAAATGAATGAGAGAGGAACAAATCACTTTGATTCGCGTCATTAGGATCTAAAGATTGATGTCCAGAAATCTGGACTCCTGCCTTACGGTCAAGAGAACGGGTAACAAATCCGCCACCTCTTGTCATGATTGAGGCTTCCCTACCAGAGCCTTTCAACAAAAGCCTCTTGTGTCCTTAATTGGTGAAGAGTAACGGGGAACAGAACCAAACTGAAAGGAGTTCCTGCTGAACGGTTGGAAGGAAAATTCCAAAAAAAAAGAGCAAACATTTGTTGGAAGAAAAAAAGGGAATTTTCGGTGTACAGGGAAGAAAAAGGGATAATTGTATTGGCTCAACTTTGAATCCTTTAGCAGGTCAGGTCTTAAGACACTTTTTTTCAATTTTCATGTTCCATGGAGATGAACAAGAGAACATACCTCTAACAAGGATCGGGGATGTAGTTAAAGATTAATGATGGTAGTAAGAATGGAAATGTATTGCATCTAGGGAGATTCGAAGTGAATATTTCAGTTCTATAGTATCTGAATAGAATTCAAAAATATCAAAATAGGAAAATATTTTAAATAGAAATTTATGCTCTCTTGTTTAGAGTCATGAATCAAAATATACTTAACTGAGTTAAAATATATTTATCCTCGAGTCAATAAAAAAAAATAAGATAATTTCACATATATAAAATTTTTTTCAATGTATTAAATTATGCTTATAATATCGTTGTATAAAATATATTTTTATTGTTAAAAGTTTTATGGGGGACTTTAACGTGCCACAAAATAGGAATATGATATTTAATTTTAACTCTTAGAAATTTAAAAAGTAGTTAGTAAAATTATATGCATATAAAATGTATCCTTTAAAATATACTTAGCTAAAAAAAGATAAAATTCTCAAATATTACTTTAATTAATGCTTAAGTTTATTAAAATATTTTTTAAGCAAATGCAAATAATTCTAAACTTAATGGTAACTTCTCCATTAACTTTATATCTATCATTATTAATTGCATACAAATATATACAACAGTTTAAACAGAATATAACCAGCACAATATAATCAATATTTGGTGCATATCAACAAAATTATACAAACTTTCTAATATCCTTTAATAGGTCCCTATTAAATACTTTTATTAGAAAGATATCTTTATTTTATTAAAACATTAAGATTAACTTAAATATTTTTACAATCAACATATCGAAAGAAAACAGTGCTCAGATATGAACAGAAATCAACTTAAAATATATTTACATAAAAAAATAAGATTTTATTAAAAATTGTTTTTTTTTCTTTATCACAGAAATTTAAAATCTAAAATGTAATAATTTATTTTTTATATCAATAAAAATTTTAAATATACCATCCAACAGTAGCTTAGCTTGATAAAATTGAACAATACAAACAATATTTGGCCGAAATTAATATTATTTTGCAATCGACAATGTTGAAAAATGTAATTATGAAGAATTATAATCAACTTACAAGTAAAATTTCATAGTTAAAAAAACTAATGAATTTAATTTGTCTAAAGTTCCTTTACTGCAATTAGTATTACTTTATTAATTATTGATTACAAGTTTTTATAGATTAACTATTAAATTTTTTGTGAAAAATATTTTTTTAAAAAAGACAAGAACTTTCTTATTGACAAAATTATCAAACATTTAGTATGCTTTTTTGTTTCATTAATTTCGTATTTCTCTGGAATAAAGATTAACCATCATAAAAAGAACAATAACATTCTCTATACATTCCACGCACTAAATCAATGATTTTATCACATTATTCCTAACTTCTATATCAATAAAAAGTAATTTCAGTCAATAGTCTGTCTTATAATATAAAAATGAGTTCAATTTACTTTTCGAAAATCATGGTTCGATTATAATAATCATAAACTGTCTTGAATAAATATAATTACACTCAGTATAAAGAAAATACAATGATTTAAATTTAATACATATATTGAGGTAAATCTCTATGCTTTCAGGTCTTCCACACATATTTATAGTGAAACTGGAATGGAAATTTAAGCTAATAACTTACAGAAATCTTGAAAATGCAAATTTCACAATTTCAAAGAGACATTTTCAGCATGCATTTCGGTCTTAAATTTACTCATGAATATTTTAAAATATATGTAATGAAATGTTTTGTTCCGGTAAACTAAAAGAGACGCAGACAAGTGCATGTTTAAACTTAATTTCGTTGATGATTATATACGTAACTGATGCCTTCCAGATTTAATAGCTCAAAGGAATTTGCAGAAAGTACTATATATATCTTATAATGTACATCTCACAAAATGTAATATATATGGAAATTATTTAAATTAAATATAAAAAAAAGAAAGTGTATCATTGTAATTAATATATTATTAAAATTGTTATTAAAAAGATAAAACAAATTTTATTTTAAATAAATTAGGAAAATTTTTCTTGATACATAAAAATTTGTTAAACATTATATTGCAAAAATATTTCCTATTTAATATCTATAGTATGCAATAATTGCATTTTTTAAAAAAAATATTGCATTAACTGCATTTTTTTAAAAAAATATTTTCAAAGAAAATATATTTTTTAAGAATTAAACATAGTTTAATATAAAATAAGTGTTGAGAAAAATTTATAGAACTAAGAAAATAGCAAAATATTTAATAATGGGAATTCAGAAATAGGAGTAATTAATGAGAAAAAAATTTGCCTTTTCTTTAAGGTATCCCAGTTTGAATTGAAAAAAGCATGGGAATGAAAGAAAATTTTCTTAATTTTCTCCTGTTTTTGGTGCTTGAAAATTATTGAAATTATGCATGATTTTTTCCATAGTCATTGTTGATTTTGATCGCCATTAAATAACGAGAATGATTGCAGCTTTAGCTATTTGAGTTTATAAAATTATATACACGTAAAGTAAACGCTTTTTACATCATAACGTATTATTTCTTATTATTATGCATATTTAAAAGTAAGGATAGAAAAATTATAAATCAATTTTAATAAGAATAACATACTTGACAATTTAAATAATTAAATAAATTTTTTTACAATAACAGTTAGTCAAACAGATTTATTCATTAGCTAAATTAATTTATATAGTTAACATGGTGATGTAATGCATGTATAACATATTTATATATATATATATATATATATATATATATATATATATATATATATATATATATATATATATATATATATATATATATATATATATATATATATATATATATAAACCATACTTATAAATGAATTAATGAACTTAATAAACTATGTATTATAATAATTTTGAAGAATTTCCTATTTTTGAGTGTAATGACTAGTTTTAAAAAATTTCATTTAAAATTTACTAATTTAAATCATTCAATACCCCATGCCAACAGCAGTTGTCAAGCAAAGTTAAAAATGCATTCATTAAGTGAGTTATATCTCAAGTGAGTTCGAAATAATTTATTTCGCTAAATATTAGTCATGTTAGTATTCATTAATTTAAATTCAATAAGTAATAAGAAGCACAATATTATTTTAATAACTCTAGGCTACATTAATATAAATCAAATTCTTCACGTAAAAAAATAAGTTCTTGACGATTTTGAAAACACTAATAAAATGTTTACATATATTATTGCATTTATTTAATAAATATATTATCATTTTATGCAACTAATTTGAATAAATGTCTTATTAATTAAGGAAATGTTGATAAATCTGTTCTGAATACATTACAAAATATTGTCAGTTTTTATATGTATTCCGTGAGTCTAATTTACATAAATTATTTCGGCAAGATCTTATTTTGATAACGAAATAAATCTTAATTAATGAAATTTTGATGAATGTCATAAATAATTCAGTAGGTTTAATTTTCCTAAATTAATCCAAGAAAAATAATTTTTAAGTTATTTATACCGTGAACAAAATGCGAAATGGGAGACAATCTCTAATAGCTTCAAAGTCATTGAAGTAGAACGAATCGCAGACATATCCACCTCAAGCCACCCTTCTCTGAACATGTGAGATTGTGAGCATAAACTTGTCGCCGTGGCGTTTGTCACAAGCGAGTAGTCCAAAACGCCCAACAGTTTAATTTGCAGTCCAACCCTCCTTTCCTCAGCGATAGGAAATTCCTCTCGCTAAGCCATTCTGGGCAGGCGTGCGTGAATAAGATAGCGAAGGAGTTAGACATTTAAGCCTGGCCGATAATTCCTGCCAGCAATCAACGATACAATGGAAAGGCGAGGAGCCGAGAACAAGCCTTCAAAGTGAATTACTCCAGTCTTCTGCCAGGGGAGAGTGCTGGCATTAATTGTTGGTCCCTACGCGGTGCTTTCTTTTCGGGAGGTGTTTGCGTGTAACGAATGCGTGTGTTCCTGCCGCCGAAATACGTCGGACTGTCTTGACTAGGGATTAATTACTCATCCCCTGGATGAAAACGGAAAGGGCAGCGGGAGATGTTATAATATGAGACTTTTATTGGACGTCCAGAACCACACGTCTTCTTAACGTGATAATTTCATTTGAGTAGGAAACAAAATGCAGTTGACTAATTTTCTTTATGTGGTTACATTTAAATTTGAGAACTTAAATGAACTGGAGCTTTTAAGACTGCAGATGTAAGGCAAAGTCTGTAAGAAATTAAATAAGCGGCAGAGTATGATTTAATGGTTTTAAAACATTGGTTTATACAATGTCTATACATTTTATAAATAAGCTTAAATTATTAATATCCGAAACAAAGTAAATGCGTTTTTATTTAAGCAACTATTAATATCGATTGTTACAGTTTATTTTCTTTTCTGTCTACTTGAAAACCATGTTCAAAAACTTATATTAAGATAAGAGAAAAATAGATTTTGATTTTATTATTTTGGAATTTAAACTATATATATATATATATATATATATATATATATATATATATATATATATATATATATATATATATATATGTATATATATATATATATATGTATATATATATATATATATATATATATATATATATATATATATATATATATATATATATATATATATATATATATATATATGTATATATATATATATATATATATATATATATATATATATATATATATATATATATATATATATATATATATATATATATATATATATATAATATATGTATATATATATATATATATATATATATATATATATATATATATATATATATATATATATATATATATATATATATATATATATATATATATATATATATATATATATATATATATATATATATATATATATATATATATATATATATTAGTTCCTTATGTTCATGGCAAAATTCTAGGTTTAAATTTTTTCAATTTTTCTCATACCATATTACCGTTAAACTTTGCATTATACAAAAAACTCCATTCAGTTGAAAATTTCACATATAATGAATCAATATCAGAGAATGTCTCTGCCAACAGTTTCCAATAATTCCATACCAAGTATATAAATATTTTTAAAAATATAAGATTTGTGGTAATTTTTATATTTTGATTATGTAAGAATAGAATAAAATTTTAAACATTCAGGAATTTTTTTTAAATATGCATATTTATATATTTTTTACTTATAAAAGAATGCAGCCAATGTAAAAGAAAATATTTTACATATGTCTCTTAATGATTACAGTCAGATTTTAGCTTTAATTGCGACACTTGAACCCATGAAATTTTAAACTTGTGCACTAAAACATGTTATAAAATGGCATATTTAAAATATGAAGTAACGTATTTTTTCAAAAAACATTATGAAGCATTTTAAAGTAGGAATATGCTGTTTGTAATTAAAATATTGAATAAAAAACACAATTATAGAAAAAGGTATGAATAAATATTGTTATAGTTTTCATTGTTTTGAATTATAATTAGGAAATCTGTATTACATTAAAATCATTATTTGAATAAAACAACAATTTATAACAGTAAATTGAATTATTATTTTATAGCAAGTTATGAAAATGTCAATTATATAAGTTACATTCTCCGAAGAGATTTTTTAATAATATGTGTAGTAAGTATTTCAAGGGAATCTAATTAAAAGTATTAATATAATTTTTTTCTAACTACCAAAGAATAAATATTTCAAAATACGTTTTAGAGCTTTAGAGCATTAATTGCGAAAATTCAGATGACTGAAATGATTCTTGTGTGGAATTGCAACTCTATATACATCTTGGAATATATATAAAATATTTTGACTGATTAATTTTCCACTATATCGCTCTAGACTGTAAGAATTATAGGAATAGGATAATTACTATAAGAAGCATATGAATCGGAGAAATCTTATAAATAATGATAGTATTATAATCAATTTTATTGATTACCCACGTATATACAATTCATCTAGGTGATTCAGCATTTTTGTATAGCTTGTTGCTTTAATAAATAATAAAGACATTGAATGTTAAATATCGTTTGTCAATTTGTCAATCTATTACATACATAGTAATTGCAAACCCGATAACAAAACAGATACGTATTTTTTTTTTAATCTTTTAAACTATGCTTAACAAATTATATATATAATATGGGCATGTGTTTGTGTGTGTGCATGCTTGTATGTATTCATTCATGAACTTCTGTTTTGCGTGTATAAAATATTATTTAATTAATTTTATAAACTGTTTTGCAAAAGCGAAAATTTATCAGCATTTAAACAAAGAAATTGCAAAGCTTAAATGCTCTCTAAATTTGTTTATTTCTAATTCCCGAAGACATATTTAGGTTGATCACTGAAATTGTTAATGATTTTACTTAAATTAATCAATTCTTAAAAGAATACTGCGAAAAATTTATTTTTAATTAATTTTAATTTCATTCTTTTCTAATGCCTGATGTCAATTATTAAGATGTTGACAATAAAACAATTCTTAATTTTAAATAATAAATGCTAAATCATAATGTTTTACAATCTAAGAAATATTTTAAGTGTAATAAAAATTTTCTATTCATTATTTTGAAATTATTTCATGCATAGATACCAAAAAACTATTATTTAAATAATGCATTAAGATGTACATCATTTATTTGCATTTGTTTAAAAAAATGTATTATTATTGCTTCGAACTGGATAAATTCTTGATAAGTATATTTTAAGGAAATTTAATATTATTAATATAATTTGAAAATTCAAACCTTACTACACATGGTTTTATATCTGCAAACAAGAAATATATTAAAGAAACTGCTCTTAAGTAAAATAAAATGAAAGGAAAAAACATAATAAAACTCCGAGACCCATAACAAAAATAAACGAAGAAGTGATTTTATTGACAGTTTCCTCCGCGAGCGAGTCAGTCACAGCTTTTGAGAGAAGCAAAAAATAATAAAACAGAAAATACGCCGAGAAATACAGCAAAATTTCACCGCATAGTGAGAACAGTAAATGTAAGGAATTCTCTGCAAGCTGCTGCTCACTGTGAAAGAAAAAAATGTCGTTTTGGATTCTATGTAATAAGGAACTACTTTCGCATCACATGCAATTTCTGATTTCTCTATCCTTATTGGCAAGTTTAGAAGTATGTCTCATTCTTCTTTTTTAATTTCAGGCCTTTACTTTTCTCACTTATTTTTAATTTTTTTCTAAGCTTTTAACCATTTTCAAGTCCTATTCTGCAATGTAACACGCATATAAAAAGGTGTAAAATCGGATGAAGCCTTAAAATGAAGTAGTAGAAATAAAACAGGTCCCGAAAATACGCCGTCATTTGTAACAGTTGTGTTTACGATGTGTTCTCTTCATAAAGAGTCTCTCTGCTTTCCCGTACACCTTCACATATAAATTCTACTCTTTGAAAGAAATGGTGAAAGAAGTTATAGTAGGAGTTTTTAAAGTACATATAATAAATTTTGTGTGTGTGTGTTTTTTTTTTTCTTATACGGACGCATTATGTACCGAACTAATTGAGTGTTTGCGAAAGTTATCAAAAATTTGACAGCAGTACTTACATTTTATTTTAAGATATTTAATTAAATTTAATATGATAACATTCAGGAAAACAATTATATAGCTATTTTGTCAGTTATAAATTAAAAAGTTGGCATCAGTAATTTTCAGAAATCACATATTTAGAAGAAATATGAAAATAAATTAAAGTTATTATTGTTAATTCACGTTGTAATTTTTTTCTGAATAATTATTTGTTTTTAAATGTAACTAGGCATGATTCAGCATAGTACAAAATAGGAAAAAACATTTTAGACATAAATAAGACCCTTATATACATATTCACTTACTGCAATATCTACGAGATCGAGAAACTAGACGTGTTATTGTCTATACCTCTATTTAGCAAATCAATGAGTTTAATCTAGTGTATATTAATATATCAATGAGTTTAATCTAGTGTATATTAATATATCAATGAGTTTAATCTAGTGTATATTAAAAGATTTGAAATTCCTATGAATTCGATATATACAGAATGTCTTTAGTATTTATTTCCATATCATGTTCAACATAAATTGTGATTTTAAATTAATTTATAAAACTAAAAATTACCACAAATGTATAGACATCATAAAATAAAAATTTATTATGTTAAAAGCTTTCTACTCGAAAATAACATAATTGACACTAAATATCTTTGAAAATAAATAATGGATCACATTTTTATGTGAAGTAATGCACATTTTTATTGTTTCTTTATTCATCTGTATACTGTATGTTAGGGGAAATCACACATAAATATTCTGAAATAACTTATTCTTACAACTTCTACTAAAACAACTTATTCTTAAGATTAACTAAATTATTAAATTCTATATTTAAGAAGTATATATGTATTCTTTTAAAAACGCAAAATGTTTGAAGAAAATAAAAGATATTTTAATAAATTTTTTTCAGTATAATATTAGTTTCTATTAAATGTTTTGTGAGTAAAATTGAATTTTATTATATAAATGAATGTGATATCTAAACTTTTCTACAAATATTTTGGACAATTCTTAACATCAAAGATAAATTTTAAATGAGTAATTGTTTTAATTTAATGTATTTAAATTCAGTGATTTTGAAAATAATTAAATCCATAAGGTAAGTATGGATTTCATAAATCCTGAATTTATAATTGTTATTGCAAACATAATTGCAAATTAAATCCACATATTCGATAAAAAACAATATGAGTAGAATTTTTGAAGGGTTGGAGAAACTGTTTTTGAAATTTACATATGTAATATTAATTAAACAAATCTAATATACATGTTTTAACTGAAACAGAATTTAAACTTAAAACATTTAATGCAAACTTTACATAGAATCAAAATAACTACTATCAAGTTTATTCAAAACATTATAATACCAAAATCAACTTTGAAATAAAAGGAAAATGTCAGGATATCAAACTATTGTTATTGACTTGACTGTAAATGCTATAAGATTTATTACAAAAATAAAAGTTTTTTTTAAAAAAAATTAGCATTATATACTTCTTAGAAAAATTCATGTCAGACAAAATATCGTAAGAAAGTTTACAGTGATCTACTTCAGGACTTGTGTTGTAAGGGCTATAACATTATTGGAAAAAAACTGGAATAATCTAAGTTATTTAAAACACAAACATTTACTGTATCCATACCATTCATACTCCACATAACATAAATTTGATTTAAAAATTAACATCAGTATCAGAAATAAATAACGTATATTATATTAAGCAAAGGAATTTACAAGATTTTTGAGGCTCAAACAATTAACATATAACACTACTTATTTTGAAAATGAAACATCAAACATTTTACACTTTTATTTGATTTAGAGAAGTAATGCTGCCCAAGTAATGTTCAGATATCATAAAATATTTAAATACCATGAAACTAAATTACTATTATTCTTAAACACTCATCAGTCAGTGAAATTCACAGTTATTGACTTTCGAATTTTTACAGTTTCTATAAAGAAGATAAAAGTGAAATAGATTCTTCATTTATTATTGAATGAAGATATTTCCTTCATGATATGACAGACCATCAAAACCATTGGCCTCTATATATATATATAGTTCAAATATTAATTTCTCAAATAGACATTTATATTGTAGTAGCTAAAGAATGCATCAAAATAAAAATATTCATTCGTTTTGACTCTTTGGAAAAGATAATTAAATATATATATATCACTTATGATTTCTTAAGCCATTTAAACTTTCTATGTATTTTACCTTTAAATGAACGGTTCTATAAATAACAAAAAATTCATAACTCATGTAAAATGTACAGCATGGATTTGAAGGAAACAGAAATGTTACATTTATTTTCCGTTACTAAGCAGTGACTGAAAACTGAAATGAAAAAAAATAATAGTCGCTTTAATGCATACCAATCAAAAATTATACTACAGGTTGAAGTAATAACAAATATTGCTCCTTTTACTAACCAAATTTTTTTTTTTTTTATTTTTTTTATTTTTGCAATATTGAATTAAAAATTTATGAAAGTGTAGATTTTTCACCGCGATATTGATCTCTTACTGATAGTTAATTTTTCCATATTTTTTAATTTTACTCACGAAATTGAGAGTAGTTTTTTGTAAAAGTCGATTCATTTTATATTTAATCCATTTTTCATCAATGAGCAATAATATTCTCTCTACTAGTTGCTTAAAAATTTGAGATAAAGCAAATGAAAGAACTGCAATTGCCATCATATGAGTCTAAAATTGAAAATAACATTAGTTACATCAATTAATCATTATCAGAAGTAAGAAGATATGCTGAATTTTTTACTTACCATTGTTTTGTTTTTTTTTAAATAAGTAGTAAATATTTATCAAACGTTGATGTTTTAAAATTATGTTGAAAAAAATAGTTGATTGAGATAAAATATCACATCATGGTAGTAGTATTCTATAATTATTTTTAAGCTCATTTTTTGTGAGCAGTATAAATTAATGAAATAATTTCTACTTACTTTAAGCTAATTAATAAATATGTTTATAGAATCGTTTTAACTGACTTTAATCTTAATTAAAGTAATTACTTTAAATTAATTTAATTGATATGACATGATCTATTATATTGAAAATAAAATAAATTTCACATATTAAAATTTATAATACTAATAAAATTAGTTATAAATTAATGAAAGGCTTATTAAAGGGAGAATGCAATACCACATTTTTTCATTAAATGTTAACACCCGAACACATTTGTTTCTATATTTTTTCCTGTGCGATCGTGTTTGTCACTAAAACAAATTTTATAAATTCTAATATGTAAGTAAAAATAACTCTTAAAATTTATTAAATCATTAAAAAAATCTGTTTGATATGATAGCATATTATTTAATCATAATTAAGACCATTTAAGTTAGTTTGTTTTACTTAGACTTTCTTCTCATTTGTTGAATTCTTTTTCTTTCTTGTAAAAAAAAAAATACCAGGATAGAAAATGGATAGGGATAAATTAATGAAAACAGATCCCATACTTTGGATAAGACATTGTCTCTGTCTCCCGCAGTAAAACCAGATCATGAAACGGAGGCTTAGATTCGTAAATCCGATTCTAAGGCCGATCGCTTCTTTGTTTGACATATCTTTACTCAGGGCCGATGCAGCAGTGGCGTGCATCAAGATTAGAAACCAGTGGGATCATTCGCTCGGAATCATTTTTTATTTTACCCCCACTATTGCCTCTGGGTCTTTAGTTTCTTTTATATTCCAGCAAAACGTAAGGAACATTAATCAGGTGGGCCAGGAGCCTAATTGACGTTAGAAGACAGGGAGATCACGTGTTAGTCTTAGCGAGATCCGGGAAACGGGAGATAGAGTGAAGGAACGAGAGTAAGCTGTCTTGACTTTGTTTCAAGCAGCAACAAGGCAAAAGAACGTTAATGATTTCAGGTTTTGGGGATCCTTTTTTTTTTTTTTGTTGCTTATTCTCTTGGCATTTTTATTATAAAAATTTATTTCTTTGTGCTTTAATCCAGGATTTGTATTTAAAAGTTTATATTAAGATAGATTGGTTTCACTAAATTTTCATTTCAATTTGTAAAGCAATTATGATAATCAGCTTTAAATTTGGATTTTGGTCAAATATAACATGTAATGTTTTGTATCTTTACCAGTCTATTTTTTAATAATTTACTAATTTGTTAAGTTAATTTTGTTAAAATAATAATTATTTTACATAAAATAACGAAAAAGGAGAATTTCGTTTTTTTAATTGTTTTACATACAGTATCTATTACATAGCAAAAATGTAGTAAAAATATACGAGAAAAATCTGTAATTATATTTCGAACAAAATTAATTCTTTTAACAAAAATTCTAATTTTAGAGCTGTATTTCTTAATTTTCTTCGCTTCTTATAGCATTAAAAGTATTTTGCTTTGTAGCAATACTAGTCTTGAAAAATACATCACATTTACAAAGAAAATTGAAACATAAATATACAGAAAAAAGATGCATTTTTGATAACAAATGCATAAAGTTTTTTTAATGTAATCTTTGGCAACATTTTTTAATATATTAATTATATTAGAAACACACAATAAAAAACTCACCAATTAAAAGACAATATTAGAAAAAAAATTTAATTTTGTTAAAAATATTCGTGGCAATTCTGATTTACTAAATGAAAATTAATTTTTTTCTTCTATGATCTTCATATTTAAAATAAAAATGCATTTGTTGAATAGGATCTAAAATTAATTGGAAAATGATTTTTGAATAATTTTGAATATAAAAAGTGACATAATTCAAACTTTTAAAAATACATCTAATTAGCTGGGGTTTTTTAATAATAAAGACATTTTAATTGGCAGGAGAAAGGAATTTTTCTAAATAAAATATATAACTCAGATTGGAAAATATTCTGCTCCATAATATCGTACATATTATATTAAATAACATTTTTGTATACAGTAAATATTCATTTAATATAAATTTAAATTTTATAGATAAAATCTCTTAATTTCTAAGATAAAAAAAATTGACAGTGTTAAATCTCATAAAAACGTAAATATTATTAAATCCAAATTATTTCAAAACAAAATGTTAAAGTAATTTAATTCTTAAATTAAAAAATGTAATAAATAAAAAATATAAATATATTAAATCTACTTTAATAATTTCCGAAAAACTAAAAGAATGTTATTCTGATTAGAACATTTAAATTAAATCAAAATGTTCCTGTATACCAGTAACATGTGAATATTAACACTTTCCTTTTTAAGCAGATCACCTTTAATTTAATAAAATGCGATTTGTTCCCTTTGCCGGCTCCGTTGATGAATAGTTACATGATTAGATGACGCCAAAGTTTATGCATTAATTTATGAATTGTGTATCTTAGATGTAAATGCAAATTTCATAGAGAGTGCCTTCATTTACTGTAACGATTAAATGCAAATCAGATGGTCTGCTTAGAATATGAGTAATGCAGGACTTTCATGCTGCTACACTATTTTACTTATATATGCGCGTCTCGAATATTCACGAAGAAAATTGATACATTCAGTCTGCATTGTTATTAAATATTGAAAATTGAATGAGCGCTCTGAACATGTTGATTGGTTATAATAACTTGTTATAAAATAGAAAATTGTGGTTAATTTTTAATTAACTTGAGGGAACATCGTTTTTATTATTGTTAAAACAAAGAGTAATGAATGCAAAATGACAAAAATATAAAGTTAAGAAAAACTTAAAAAGAAACAATAATGCATTATTAAATACATTTATTGATAGAAATTTCGTTTTTTTATGATTTTGAAAGTACATTAATAATTTTTCTATCAAATATATAATGTTTTAAATGATTTTAATGAATATCTTCACATAAATGCTCATACTATTTTTATTTGATTATGAATTAAATAGCACAGTATACATAGAAAGAAATTTTAATAACTTATATAATGATATATCAAACTTAATACAAATATCGATACTTTGAAATTTGTCTTTTTAAATAAGCATTCTTTAACGAATAGAAAGAAATATTTTTTTCAAAATTTAGAGTTATTAAATTTATATATAAATGCATTCACAACTTCATTGAGAAAGCCGTTTTGTATCGCAATGAAGTACTTCTATCGAAGTAACTATAATATTAAATTACGACGACACATTGCGCGTATCTCTGTGTGTGTATGTGAGTCTGCATCTTTGTGTATGTATCTGCGTCAATGTGTGTGTGTCTGCGTCTATGTGCGTGCGTGTTTCATTTAAATATATTTCTATGAATGTTTTCTATTTATATTAAATATAGAGAGAAATATTTTAAAGTATTTCTAATTTTATAATCAAATATTTTTTTTATAATTTGTCTTATTTTACCTCCATGTAAAGACTACTTCTATGGTATCCGTTTCCTTCTCTTTTTTCCTTTTTTTAAAATTATTTTTCATATTAGTTTGTTCAAATTATTATTTAAATATTTATATATCTTATTATATATCATTGTTCTTGTATGATACTTAAGCTGTTTATTTATTTATATTGATACTTTTCCAATAAAGCCATATGTAAAAATGTGTAATCCAATAATTTGTAAATCCTCGTGGTACTAAGTATATGTCAGATAATTTTTTACTGAATTACTAAAACAAAGTTTAATGCAATGAAATTACAAAAAAAATTAAAAATAACATTTGATAAATAAAAATGTTTACTCAGATTATTAGAAATTTACATGTTGAATTTATAAGGTTATCCATGTAAAAAAATAGAACAATTTTCAAATAAATATAATTTGACCACACAATTATAGAACAAACGTATTGCGAACTTTTACTTTTTGTGATCATACAAATTAGATCATTTATTCTTCAAAATTATTATATTCTGCAGTTTCTTACGAAGAACAATGGTTTAAAAATATCCTCAAATCTTGATATTTTTCAGATTTATTTGAAATCAGTTGCTTCTACTTAAAAAACAAAAAAAAAAACTGTTTATTAAATTATTTTACGAAATTAAATAATATTTTTTTCAGCATGTAGTTGATATGCATGCACATTTAGCTTATTTAAATTTTATAATTTGAATTTCTCTTAAATGAAAATCTGAAGTTTTTTTCCCTTCATTATAAGGCATTCTTTCTAAAGAAACAATACAAAATACATATCAATAAAAATTTGATATAGTTTCAGTTCCTAGCATACATGATTCAAAACATTAATTTTCTAAAAAGATTTTTTAGCAATAAATACTTTGAATTTTTATTTAAATCAAATGTACAATGTAACATGTTGATTAATAAAGAAAATAAACATGTGGATTAGTACCTAACTTATATAAACTTAAACAATTAAATTATTTTTACATTTATCTAATTAAATTAGAAATAATATTACGAGATTCTCTTTTACATAGGTTTGTCCCTCATCGCCTAATCTCTTTCTTCCAATATAATATAATATTGCAAATCTTTACTTTTAAACCACGTCTGCTTACATTTGTAGTCATTTTTGAAACAATTAATTTTTAGATTAAGTGAAAACAAATGAAATAAAATTATTCTATTAGAAACTTATCATGAATAAGTCAAATTTACAAGGAACATAACGTTTTAAATGTATAGGTAATTGTTGAATTTTGTAAATTCGAAACACAAAATTTATCCTTTTATTGTTACATTTATAAACATTGTTACATTCAGTAGAAGTGTGACTGCATTTAAAAGAATATATTACTCATTGTTTGTTATTTAAATGAGATATTCGGTTGATTAAAATATATTCTAGCTTTCTTATTAGGCATCTTTAATTATGTATGTCTCTTGTAGGAAAGAGGAATATCGAATACGCATAAAATATTTTCCTTAAATATTATTTCCTGACATGGGAATGGTTAAACTCCATATAATTAATAATTTATAGTTAATAATTATATTATTAATTATTAAAATATTCGAGATAGTAAAAATTTCAATAGTTTCAAAATAGATACAATGCTTTATTAAACATGGGAAAATTCATTCAAGAATTTTGTTATTATTTGCGAAAATTGGTTTGTTTCTTTATCAATATGAAAAATCCATAAGTGAATTAAAATATGTAATATTAAAAAATAAATAATGTTAACATTTTAATAAGACTTTCATGTTTGTATAACAGATTATATAAAAATTATTACTTGTACAATAAATTCTATGATAAGCTAATGAAACATTGAAAACTTGTATTTAGTGTATTGATTCGTGCATCATGTCTGAAAATAATAATCGTTTACACTAATTGATTTTTTGAAAGTTTTATTGTTCATTTTATTGTTCGATTTTATTGTTCTGCGATTTTAGTGGTCAAACACGAAAACAAATAAATTTCTTCACACAATTTAAATAATAAAGAAACCCTTCTTTATTATTTTGATGTATATTACTATGGATACCATTCAGGTAACTTTACCATTAGCATGCCAGTTTGAAAGCCACATATTATAATTGATTGAGAGTTATAAAATTGACACGAATGCATTTCTTATAAATATTTTGTGGAGATGATTATAAGAATTATCTCATTGATATTTCATTTTAATAATTAGTTAATACATTATAAGCTTTTCATAATTTTTCATGATTTTTTTTGTATTTAGCCTTTCCATTTCATTTATATTTTTAATAATTTTTCATACCCACTTTTGTTTATACTTCTGAATTTATCAATAAAACAAACAAATTTTAAGATGAAACGAAAGATAATTTATAGTCTCATTATTTCTTTGCAATGTTTAATTTGTTCTCTATTTATTAATTTTCTATAATTTATCCTAAAATAAAAATATATTTTATCAAATTTAGTGATCTTATTGAGACAATATATTGCTTGAAATGCCCATAGATTTAATTTTATTACTCATTGGAGGCTTGTCCATAATAAATATACAAGAATTCATGAAATGCTTAGGTAATTTGTCAACAGAATACGAATACTATTTAATTTTTCTGTATCTCTCCTATACCTCCATATAAAGTTAATGAAAACACTCCATGAAGAAAATCTATTTTTTGTAAAGCCAACTATTTTTGTAGCTGTAGAAATGTATATATTTTAATGATATGAAGTTGTCCATAGCCATGAATAGTTTTTGATCATGATAATTAATTTTGCTTAGTTCTTAAGAAAAATTAAGATCCTCACCAACTTGTTCTGCCTACTTAAGGCAATACTTCAATTTTTAAAAATGAGTATATGAAATAAAGACCTCAACTTGTAACCAAAGCTATACTTCGTGAATTTTAAATAAATTCTAGAACATTGGTAATATCCATATATTATGTTTTTTAACATGAATTTATAAGAAAAAAATAAAATTTAGGATACTTTTGGTTTAAAATTAAAGATATGTTTTCCTCCACGCTTCTTTTCGTGTATTATTAAAGGAACAGTATGACACTGAAAACTAAATAGGTCAACCAGAAATAAACCAACATTGCTACAGGTTTGGCGGCAAATTAGCAAGAAATTGAGGGGTACTCTAAGGTATAAGATACCTGTTTATAAAGCAATAAATAATAGTTTCAGATGATCATTGTAGTTTAGCAATATTAAAAAGAAAACTAAGATCTTCTTACTTTTTGGTACAGATTTAATGGTTAAGATACAATAAACAAAAGTTTTGGTGATCGGAAACTGTTATATACTAAATGTTTAATTCAATGAAATAAAAAAAATGTATTGCATTTTTTTGAAAATTGTATTGTTAAAAGAGACGTAAAAATAAAATAATAAAACTCAAATAGAACTACAGTTTGTAAAAATGTTTCAACTCTTAGAAACCAAACTATTGAATTTAGAAAGTCGTCGGTGTTGTATTATTAATTTTAAAATATAAAAATAAATTTAAATTTATATTGAGTAGTTTAAAAATAAAAAAAAGATATAGAAAAATGAAACAACAGTTGCTTTAGTGTTCCATTTAAAAATTAAAAATAAATTTGGAATATTTCTTTCATTTAAAAATCTTTTTATGTCTTATTTTTTTAAATATATATGTAGTATCATTACCATTTACAATTCTACTTTCATCGATATGACAAATAACTTAACAATGTATTTAAAAATAAAGAAGCAGTTAAAGCTATAATTAACTAGGAAAAAAGTTAAATGTTTTTTCAGCATTTAGCAGAAGTTACTTAGAGCAAATAAATAAAACAAATTTAAATATTTTACATCTCATGGGAAGCTTTTTACGTAACTACTTCATGCTAATACGCTTTAATGTTTATATTTAGCTGGCGGAAAAATAAGAACAAATTTCTTGTTCAGTAATTGGATGAAACAAAAAAAAAACTACTTACACACAGTTCATCTTGGTATATTCATAAAACTTTTAATCAAAACAGATAATTAATCGAATAAAAGGATTTCGGCAATTTTTCCCACTTCAATCAAAGAACTTAAAAATAAAAGAAATTTAAGACATAAAAGCAAACTAAATCACACAATGTGTCTTATTTCAAATACAAAAAAAAAATATATTTAAAGGAATTGTCTGCTTTAAAACAAAAGTATTAAAATAGTAAAAAGTATTTTGAAAGTAATGAAATGTGATTAAATTTCTTCGCGATTGGAAAACCAGAAATTACTTAAGTGCATAATCATAATATAGAAAATTGTAACGGAAACTTAATGCGAATATAATTTTTCAGGTCATTAATTTTACATCATGAATATGCCAATTATATACCAATAAATTAATCATGAGAATGATTCACATTAATTGTTTTAAAATGCAGGTAGAAGACTTTTTTTCATTAAAGCATTTACTTTAAGAAGAACATTTTTCGTTACACTGAAAAAGAAACTCTAAAGTGCAATAATATCTACTCAGTTTATCCATGTTTACATTGGTGTGTGAACATAAAGTTAAAAAGTATACATTCATCTTTGTATTTGATGTGTTTATACAATTGGTTATGTATGTTTTTGATACGTAAAATACACAAAATTTTTTGAAGAAGATACATGATTAACAGTGCACAACTCCAGATAAATAAAAAATGAATGCTGCGCATTATAAGGAATTCTGCTTGGAAACAAAGAAATGCTTTTTACTCTGAATCTCAAGAGAAATATTTTATATATTGAGAAAACTCTATGATGAGTATCCTTATTGCATATGAAAGTAACATCAACAATGTCTAAGAAATTGATGGAAACTTGTTTATATTTAACAAGAAGAGTTTCGTATAAAACTTTGTTTCAAAAATACTTTTAGCGCAAAGGGAATGCTAGAATCAAAGAAGATCAATTTGAAGGATGCTTGGCAATGTAGAAATTGCGTATTCACAGTTTTATTTTAATCAAAAATAGTCTGTTTTATCTCCTATATCTAGACAAAATAATATTTTGATATCGGTTACAAATGTGAAAATAATAAAAGCATTAATTAAATGTTATTTAAGTTAATTGAAACATCAAAGAAAAGATAAATTGTTCATTTATGAATATCAAATTTACATAACTGTATATTGATAAATATACGTAATATTATATAAAAATATAAAAATGTGCATTAACTTCTTTTTAGGATCACCATAAATTATATTTAATTCAACATATAATATAACCAAAAAGTAATTTTGAGGGTAGTTTAAATGACTCCCAAAACACCATTATAAAAATAGAACAGCTTTGATTGTATCATAAAAAAACAACTTACATAATAAGGTATGTGTTTCATTTATAAAATGAAATTGTTTTAAGCAGAAGGAATTTTGGAAAGTATTTAATTTTAAACTTAGACTTTCATAGGTATTTAAAAAATGGAAATTTAAGTACTTCTGTGGCATACTTTTATTTTGTTAAAAATATTAATTACGTTTCCTTATAATTATTTATTAAATGCTAAGTTTAATAAATAAACTTAGCATTTTTTTGTTTATTTATAAGTAAAAACTTTATAAATAAACAAAAAGATGCTAAGTTTTAAGATATTCTATGCATTATACTTGGACTTCAATTAAACTTCCTTTAATAAATTTATTTCAATAAATAATTTAATGAAGCAAAAAATTAAAATTTTAAATATATAAACGAGGTATACACTATATATTTGAGACACCAAGATACGTAATTTAATAAATATGGTAAAAAGCAAACTCATCCGGTTATAAATGTTCTGATTTCAAATTGAAATTACCGAGGAAAGAAAAACATTTTCGCGAAATTGTATAAGATTTATGGACAAAAATCTTCTTATCGAGTTTTTCCATGTTCATATTTTAGTTTATTCTTGAATTTATTGAAATGTATCATGAAAAATGTGGTACTCTGACAATGTCGGTTATTATAATATTAATTTATAATAATATCCTCAAATTTTGCATTTTTAAACATAAAATTAGATTGATTATATTTTACTCTATATCTTTGATGTTCTTTCTTGTTTTCTTTTTTGATGGATAATCAAGAGAATTTCAGCAAAAATGACTGCAGTTCTTCATTAATTCAACAAAAGCTTTCTTCAAAATTGCATATAATTGTATAAATTGCAATAGGAAATATCATAGCATAAAAGTAAAATTTGATAAGGCTTCATATTTTTTTCTTTATTCTTTCTTATTTTGCAGTCCTAATTTTTACCACATTGAATTGTTTAATTATTTTCAAAAACAATTTTGAGAAACAGAATTTTATTTGAAAACGTATAAGTAATCAAGTTGTAAAATTTCCTGAATTCCAAAATTACTTAATCCCAATATTAAATTTTAATATGCATTAAAGTGTGCTTTATTGAAAATTCCATTTTTGAAATGTTATTTTCTGTGATTAATGGTATTATAAATGCAAAAGAAAGTTAAATTGACAAATTTTCAAATTCACTTTTTATAAATTTAGTTAAAAATAGCATATTTATTTGTTAACTAAATTCGATTATGATTGAGAAACTCTAAAAGTAAAATAGTTTTAATCTCTAATATATATTTAGGACTAACACACATTGCCTGTAATAGTAAAAGTAAGAAACAATCCAGTAATACTAAACCACTATATTAGCAACCAATGAAAATATTACCAAAATATCTTAAACTTGATTCGTGTTTTCTCTTTTCAATTAAAATCAATGAACAGGATCGTTTGATTGATTGATTGTTTGTCGCTCAACGGTCATTTTTTGCACACGAGGACTAACTAAACTAGGACCTACGGTTTAAAGTGGATTCCGAACCACTACAAACATCCATGCCGTAGGTGGGATTCGAACCCACGAACTATTGAACCGAAGGCAAGAGCGCTAACCATTCGGCTGCCAGCTCGGCCAATGAACAGGATCAGTTAATCGAACAATAAATCAAATCATTTGATTAAAGCAGACATTGCTTTAGAAAAAATCTACAGTATTTTACTCTTTTGTACCACCCAACTCAGGACTATGAAGAGGTAAATATGCTAATGTAATAAACACACTCGTATTATATCAAAAAATCTTAATAAATCATCATAATTATCTTTTTTCAATGCTTATTTTTTCCAAAACATTTCTTAAAATATCTTTTTTACAAAGTTACCTGTTAGAAATTTTTCTTAAATATAGCCTATTTTTTGCAGTAAGGATAAATAATAACATATAGTACAATATGTACAATTATTTTAATATTATAGTGTGTATCATTATTTTGATTTATTACTTTACACAATATTTTAGCTCTCATAGAAAGTTTAATTTACATTTAAAAAGATATTAGTCCTGACAACTTATATTAGTATCCTATAATTATGTTATTGTTATTTCATATTTTAGTGTGAGCTATTTTATTATTGTTAGTGGTAATTGCACAGTTACGTAAGAGTTTGTTTAAATAGGATACAGATTTAAATTATTATTTTAAAATGTATTTAAAATTGCTATAAGGTCAGTTATATGATACTTAGAACTTAAGAGTAAAATAAAGAAATATATATCTACATTTAAAAATAATAATAAATAAGTTTGCCTTTCAAATAAGAAAATTAGACATTTATATCTCTTTCAATATCTATGTGTGAGTGTACACACACACACACACATATATATATATATATATATATATATATATATATATATATATATATATATATATATATATATATATATATATATATATATATATATATATATATATATATATATATATATATATATATATATATATATATATATATATATATATATATATATATATATATATATATATATATATATATATATATATATATATATATATATATATATATATATATATATATATATATATATATATATATAATATTATATGTATATATATAATACATATATATATATATATATATATATATATATATATATATATATATATATATATATATATATATATATATATATATATATATATATATATATATATATATATATATATATATATATATATATATATATATATATATATATATATATATATATATATATATATATATATATATATATATATATATATATATATATATATATATATATATATATATATATATATATATATACAGAAATCCAGATTTAATCTCAATAATTGATTTAAATTGTTTAGCATTTCGTTATGCTGTTTATAATAATAGAATGATAATATTAAAATTTGTAAAATGCAATGCGAATGTTTTAAATTTAGCTAATACTAAAACGGTCTCATATTTAGAATTAGCTGATGGTTGCAAAAAGGATCAACAAATATGTACGAATATGCAAAAGAAAAAAAACATTCTATTTATTTTTGATTGCAGATATTGGAATATTATCAATATCTAAGCAACTGGAAAAATTTAATACTCTTGAACATAATAATAACATAGGAATAAATAAATTCCCAGATTAATCTAATGTGTTTGAATATATATTTGTAAAAGAAAAATATTGCTTTAACGTAAAATCGCGATCATTCTTTCTATTTTTAGTTAGAATGTAAAATAGAAAAAAAATAATAAAATTGAAGAATAGAAAAATATTTATTTTATTTTAAGAATGTATACTATAAGTTATTACAATGTGTGAAATTGTACAACTGAAGCCATATTATGGTAGCGTGAAAGGAAGAACAAATAAACCCAATTATAAAATATTATTCAAGTTTTTTCAAAATAATTCTGAGTTTTTCATTCCACTTATTTATTACTTATTGTCATTGTGATGAAGAATAGAACAGCATTAACTTCCGTTAAAATGGAGCTTGTGTAATTACATGTGTGATTTTCTTAGACACATAGACTGTAATCTAATTAAGTTATCGTATGAACAATGTAAATATCTTGATAAATTACTTTTATCCTGAATGAAAAATACATTTAACAATTCTAAAGTAAGATGTTTTGAGTAACACTAAAAATTTCACAAAATATTTTTTATATTACTTTAAATTCAAATCTTTCAAAATATCCAGATTTAAACAAGTGGATATAAATTCTATTAACACAGGTATGTATTTTGTAACAATTGAATACTTCATCAGAATTTATCTTAAATTCAGACTTAAAAAGAGGAATATTTCACTGTAGAAAAGTAAATTTCAATAACATTAATTAATTTAAAATTTTTCCCTTTATACAGTTTTTAGAAATTTTAAAATTTACTTAATTTATTAGGCTGATTTATATATCATACCATCTAACAGTATATAGAAACCAAATACTTTTAGAAATAATTAAATAATTTAACATCAATTCTTATATTAAGGTGTAAAATGTTATAAAAATAAATGAAATAACAATGATATCTTTACAGGTGGAAAAATTCCTGCTAGCTTTTCTTCTAAAAATTTCTTATTGATTTTTCGCGTATTATTCCTATATTATTAAGATAGAAATTTACAGAGAATGCACATAAACATTTTTGATAAGTAATTCAGACGAAATAACTTAATAAATATTATCATTTACTAAATATATCATTTTAATTTCCCTTGTGTTTAATAATTGTGTAAAAAGGACACTTTTGCTTTTTCTTAAGAATATTTGTTATACATGTATTTCTTTTAAATCTTTATATTTATTAAATTTTTTCTAAATTTATAAAGCATGTTAATCATAACTTAATTAATTTGACAAATTTTTGATATTATAATTTTTTTATAAAATAAAATTGGTGAGAGAGAGAGAATATAATATATCTAAGATAATGAATGTTTTCAATTAAGCATCAACAATTTTAGTAATAACAATGATTTGTTATAATTTTGGATAAATTAAAAAATGATGATTATTTTTTATTAAATAAATATTAAACTTCAAAATCAATTTCACAAGATACCTTATATTTTTAACTTACGTATGTTTTATATTATGTTTACAATTATGTCCATTTTCAAACGATTAAAAAATTGGTCATTAATATGGGTATATTCTAAATGTAAAGCATGTACATTTCCTAAATGTAAATATGTATGTAAATTCTAAATGTAATTGTTATAAAATATCTGATTTCATTTATAAACTTTGAAAATGAATTAAATTAAAAAAAGATATTTCAATAAAATTAAATATTGATTCATTGGACGAATGATTAGTGAACGTTAAAATACGTATATATTTTGATTTATTTGTGCTAATGCAACGATGCATTTATTTAAATAAATCTTAAAATTAAATCATTTTAACACGATATTTTCATCTAAACAAATATGAATTTTCAAATTAGTAATACATTAATTTATAAATATATGATAAGTTTTAAAAACTTGCAATTGTTATCAAAATGTATATTTATTAAGAGATTATTACAACAATATGTTATTTCCAAAAATAAAAGGATATGTTTATTTTATTGGAATTACATTTGTTACATAATGAATACACATGTTTATAATTTAAATAATAAACGAAGTTAACTGCTTTTCATTAAATTTATTTATTAACTAAGTTCTCAGATTTACATTAATTAATTAATAATTCCAAAATATTTAAATACATAAAATTTTATTTCTACAGATAAGAACAATTATAACTTATCTGACATTTATTTAGCGGTATATTGTATATTGTACTCAATTTTGTTTGTGCTCTGATGTGATATTCATTTTTAAAAGAATAATACAAAAATGTGTGACGATGAATTATTTAGTAATAAAAATGACAAAATATATCATTGCTTTACATATTTCTACTTTCAGCGTTCACCATGCAAGTGGTGCATTGCCTTTTTATTTAAATTCCAGAATTTATAATCATGTAGTTTATTTCTTTGAAATAAATAAAAAATAAAATTTATACTAATTCTACGTCTTCAAAAAATGAGAACATAATTCTCAATTTATTTAACAAAATACAAATATACATTTTAGAAAGCTCAGTAAATATAATTTAAATTTAGATTTTGCTTTTGAAATAATTATAAATTTCTTAATGAAAGAACAAAAATGAAGGAAGATAATAATATTTGTAAGCAATAGTTTTACATGTGTTCAGTATGAAATTTCTCTCCAACAATCTTTTTGCAAAAAAGATTCATTTCCTTAAAAGTTTTGTTTTGTATAAATCATCTAATATTAATAAGAGGAGTAAGAATTATTCTCTTCACGATAGAAGCCAAGTGAAAGATGTATGTGGTTGTTTCTTCCCAAATTTTTAACTTTTCCATCGAAATATTTTGGATTTAAAAGCAATACAAAAAATATTTTACTACTTCACATTTAAAAGGAGTCTAGGATTGCGGTGCTTCTTTGTTCTCTCGATTTGTTGAAATTGAAATCCATTGACAAAAGCAAGAATCAGAAACATCTGTTATTTTTCCTTTGACACATCTTGTCAAAACATGTTTCTTTTCTCATTGTTTCATATGAAATGCATTGCATTTCTTTTCATTTTTCTTTTTCTAGATGGTGTTTCTACTCATTTAGCATTTGTTGGAAATTTAGTAAAACAATGCTTCGAGGAAATATTTATCCCGCATAAAATTGTTTTATATGCAGTTAAATATGTATAATATGGGAAATTGAAGAGTTGTATAAATGTTCACAATATTATTAGTAGAATGTCTATAAATGTAAAAATATTTTTATCAACATTTATCTTCCTACATTAATATATATTTCCTATTTTACAAAGTCATTTTGAGGAAATCTTTATATATAAAAAAAAAACTTAAATTTCTTTAAAATACATTGAAGTAAGTAACCATAAGTAATCTAAGTAATCATTCTACCCATGTAAAAAATTTATTAAAAAATAATAAATTTTTTTAAACACAAATTATTATGTACTACATTTGAAAACAAAAACTCAATGTTTTTTTTTTTGAAAATCATTTTATTTTTTAAATAATACAACCCTGATTTTCTCAAATTTTATTCCTTTTAATTAAATTAGTGAGCATAAAATCATTTTGAATAATAATGTTACGATAATAAAACAAAAACATATTGTACAACAAACTTTAACTTTTCAATATTTTATCGTTGAGGAATAATACAATTTCAATATTTATATAAAAGTAAGGTAAAAAAACTATATTTCCGTTGTTACAAAAATTCATTCATGTGTATATTGAATTAAACCTGAATAAAAAATGGTGGTAAAGTAATATTTCAAAACTAACTGCTTAAGAATTTGAATTTTGATAACATTAAATTAAACTAAAAGGAGTTCACAAATTCTAGAGTAATTTCAAGCAAATATTAATAATAAATGTAAATTTATTTTTAATGATAAGCTGTTAAAAAAGTCATAACTTCTAGTACACACAGAATCTACAGTATATATTCTAATAAAAAGTATGAATATATACTGCAACTTAGAGACTTATTTCCATTTGTTATGGCAACAGAACTTAAATAGAAATTCATTGCCTAAAAACCAGTAGAAAAAAAACTAATAAAACAAGACAACTTTGAAAAATTCGAAAAGTGTATTTTAATGCATGGAACAATTTATTTAAATATATTCAAGAAACATTTTGGTAAAATTTTGTTCAATAATAAATATGAATTATATGTCATAGTTTAATTTCCATGTAACATCAATAATGTATATTCTCAAATGTCTTTATTACTAGTGACATAAAAATTTAAATGAGCGAAAGGAACAGTTTAAATGTGATTAGAATTCATTATTTTATCATGTTTTAGCAACTGAAATAAAATGTCAACATAAAAAAATTTAAACAAAGATTTTGATCCTGATAAAATATTAAAATTTAACCAAGGAGTGTTAGTTAAAATTTAATAGCTATTTTTGAACTGTTCATGAAACTGTGTTTCCCATTATGATTAATTATTTTATTATAATTCTTATTTATAATTATATAAATTTATCATTACTTGAAATACTAGTTATAACGCGTTTTAACCATTTAAACACATCATAACTTTAAATCCTTTGAAACTTTGCCATATATTTAACCTTTTGATTTCATGTTAATTCTGCTGACATAAATGATTGATCAAAATGTCCCTTTTCACAATTATATTCGTAATTCAATATTTCGTTTTTACTAGTCAGGAAGCAAATATCAGGCTGTTACAAGGAAAGGGATAACATACCACAATATTGTATGTTATACTCCACGCCTGGTACAAAAAAAAAATTTAAGCATTTTCCCCAGAACGAAAATAGGAAATCAATTATTTGGATACTTTTATTCGCTACTGAGAAAGGAACTTAGAATAAAGTGATTATGTTTACTTAGATTTTGTTACGTGGTTTTATAAAAAATATTGAAGTAGAAATATTTCTGAATACATAAAATGAATTTATATGTCATCTTTTTATGAAATAATAATTACTTGCAACAGTATGTATTAACAGTTTGTATTAAATATTATATTCTTTAGGCATAATTTCCCCATCATAATATTATTAAACAGCAATGTTTTGTGCCTATAATTTATATTAGAGATGTATATTTTATATCGAATAAAATTTCCACTAAGTTTCATTGAATCTATCTTGTCGAAATCATAAAAATAATTTTACACCTCGGCAATGTTGGATATCTGGATTTAATCATAAAATAATTATTAAAATGTTAAAAAATAGTAAATGTATGATCTACCTGCATATAATTATGTATTAAATTTATGCTAATATTTTTTCGAAGAAAAGGGATGAAAGTTATTTTTTTTATCTTGAATTAAATACAAAGTAATGTATATTTCCTTATAGACGTAACTGCTTAAGTTAATTTTCAAAAATATGATCATCATTTTTAAGATTTGATCAAAATTCATCTGTTGAAAACATATTTAAGTTCAACTTTATTATGTTCATAATTCATAGTTCCAACTTGCAATAAATAATTAGATCTTTAATGTAAATATGAACAGAAAAATAAGTACTTAAATAACATTTTTAGTTAAAGTAGTTATTAGTTTCTCAATTTTTAATGAATTAGATTGTTTGGGTCTCAATTAATAAAATTCATTCTCAATCGAACAGGTTCTGTTAAATTCAACTATGACTTTTGCTATAAAATTAGACATCACCAATACTTTATTCAGTTGCTCGTATATGTTTTTCTCTTTTTTATAATCAATCACTAAATCTAAAGGTACTATTTTTATTAAGACATTATATGATTTCAATTTTCAGAACGAGTGTTCAGGTTATAAAGAATATAATTTTAAAGGTTTCAAAACATATATATAAGCAATGCACTTGTATTTCAAGTATCTTAAATAAGTTTCTATTTCTCAAAAACTTGCTAGATTATTTTAATAAAGCCTTAATTTAGATTTGAAATTAATTACTCAATAAATAATGTTTTTTAGTGAAATGTATAATTTTTAATATCACCTTTTATAAGTAATTATTACACTGGTTATACATAGATATATCTTCCGCTGTTTAAAAAATGGTGCGAAAATTTAAATTTCAATACTCACAATAAATTTTTAAGTGAATATCAATAAGTTTTATATTGTCATTAAGTTTGCCATGCATCTTATATTAAGTTTGCCATGCATCTAAATTATTCATTATTTAATATCCACTAGATTTGTCAAACGTCTCATATTTAATTTACGTAATTTTTTATTTCATTTTTTTCTCATGGTGTAAAAATATCTGAAATAACTTTATGTTAAATAAAAAATGTGAATTATTCCACTGATAAATATCTTTGTTCATTCTTTTAGTATATATTTGCTTATTAATTATACAACATGAAGTAATTTTTAATAATGGATTTATTCTCCTTTTGAGATATTAATACTCTCCTTTAAGTCACAATGCTAAGCATTTTCTGTTTTGGAATTTTTCCAGCAAATATTTTAAACTATCTTTCTTATCATTGCAAATGAAGTAATAGCAAATGATTTTTTAAATTAATTTTTATGCAATAGTAAATTATTTAATGTCATTTTTCATTAGGCAGATTTCAAATTACATTTAAGATTTCCTTGAATCTTACAACTAGGAGAATTCTGATGGAATAAAATACTTAAATATGAACATTTTGTAAGCGATGCAATTATTCTTATACTACTTTATTCCAAACACAATTGTTGCAAATATAATTGCCGCTGTAGAGGTCCTTATAAAAGGGAAAATTCACTCAAGCGTCGATTTGTTATCAAAACTCCAGCAATTGCTAAGAAATAAATTGTGTGAGTGCAACTTCTTTATGTTTTCTTCTTTCTTTGATCTCCTTACAGAGTTGATGGAGCGAGATCAAACAATTTGTCCAAATTAACTCTTTACAGAAAAAGTATACTCTACGGCGAGGTCTGTTGGAAGCTAAGGAAAGCGGACAATTTAATCCCCTACCTTTTACGGCAATTGGTCGGTCAGAGAAACACTTCTTTTTGTTTCGAAGAAAATCATGAAAATTTATCTTATTAAAATGAAACACCCTATTCATTCCATGAACATATTGTTGACTTCAAGAATATATATCTTCTATTTTTCTTTCATGGACTAACTTGCTCCCTTCCTTTTCATTTCTTCTCGCAACAATACAAAATTATTTCTTAAAGGTTTTCTGTTTGCTTTTGTTTTGTGATCTATAATTAACAACTCATTTCTTTAAATATATGTATTTATTCCAATATAGCTCGTTTCAGATTTTATGCAGAATATTGTAAAAAAACGAAATGATAGGATTGTATGTAACTCAAAAAAAGAAATCATTTATTTTAAATTTCACTCAATCGAAGGTATCACATATGATAAAATTAGTTGAAATATATATCTTGAATATAATGCTTTTATTTTTATTACTTTTTAATTATTTACTTTATAATATTTTATTTATATCAAAAATAATAGAACACATAATTATTTTTAGTTAAGCCAAATTATTGCCACTAAATATTTTCCAATACATAATTTAAAGTAATTCCTATGGGAAATAAAATTAAACTTCAACAAGATAGTAAAGAGTACTTATGGCATTTAGCAAAGGTGCTCATGTTTTAAAAAATTCGTAATTTTACAAAAAATGTTAAATTATTTTTTTAACTATTAATTTAATGAAATTAAATTAAGTTGTAAGTTCCTCTGTAATTCGCGTATTAATTTTGAAAATAAATTCAGAAAACTATCACTAATTTTCGTTAATATTCAAAATATTGTTATAATTTGGAGTTCTCTCAAGAATCTCTTATCCTGATCATCATAAAAAAATATATAAGTTGGTAATCTTAGCCTTGAAGAAAATAATGGAAGGAAATATGATAAGATTCTAGAAAAAAGTATTTTAAAATATAATGAACTAAGCAAGTCCCAAATAGTTAACCATTTATTAAATTTTCATGTACATTTCATATGTATTTTAATACGTACTAATAAGTTTAGGCAAAATCACAAGGGCATTATAAATAATATTTAGAGTATCTATTTCCTTTTTGTGCGATACGATAAATAATTCTAATTTTGACAATATTTACAAATCCTGTTATGATAGTGTGTCATATAAATCGTAATAAATTGTGAAGCTTTTGAAATACAAAACTCGCACTTCCAACTTTTAAGAAATCGCTGTGGTGTATGATACATTCAATTACTTACAATTATACCAGTCATTATTATAAGAATGTATTTATCCGCATGTATTTTACGCAAAACTACTTGAACATAAAAAATTCATTTTCTAACCGCATGATAAATGAGTATGATGGCTCATTATATTTCTGTCTTAGAATCACCATAAAATCACCATTAAAATACATAAAATGTGATTATTATTATTATTATTATTTAAGAATCTTACTAAGTAATTTAACTCATATTGCCTGTTATTGATCACATTTTGCTGAATTGTAATTTGCAATGAATCAGCGAAAAAGAACTACTTGCTAAAGAAACACATGCATTGTTATAGAATTCTAAATAATGATTTCATTGGAATAATATTTATGTTATTTAAAAATTGTCGATAGCAAAATATTGTTTCTGTTAATATCCACAAATGCATATTGAAAATAAATAGCTGATGTGTTTTTGTGTGGAATTAATGTGCTTCTTTATCTAAATGTGTTTTACATTTATTCATAAAAACAATTTTTTTACGGAACTAGAAAATATCTCAAAATGAAGCATATAAAGGCTTAGAAAAAGTTAAGAGCTTCATTTTGACGTTTGTAATCTAATGTATATTTTGGTTTCCTAAACGGCTGACGGCTATTTTTTTTTTCAATTTTTTTTTTAAAAAGATTCGTTGACGTTAAGATTTAAAATGCCAATTTTCTCTCCTGAGGTACTGATGGTTTCTTTTTTTAGGATCTATATTGATTTGCTGCAGGAAAATGCTCATTCACCCACCCAGACGTAGACTTTTAGAGGCAGCGATAAATAACGGGGTAATAAAAAGGGACGTGCACGTGATACACTTGCACGTTATGGGGCAGTACCGGAAAGTCAATGCTTTCCTAATGTTAAAATCAAAACAGAAGCCATTTTTGACCGAGTCAGTTTTCTTTGTTTCAATATATTCCACTTAAATATCTTGTATATCAAAAATGGCAAATTCAGTGAGTGTGCGAAAAATTAAGATAAACAATAAGTACTCTATAATATTTATTTAATTACCTCATATATAAAAACAACTCTATGGAAATTATATTTTTAAATGTGTTTTTTACGATGTGAATAATGTTATTTTTTAAATTTCGCCCATTTAAATACATTTTGTGACATTTAATTTTTTATTTATTTATTTTTAGTTAAATCAAGTAAAATAAGTTTTATGAATTTCGTGACACTTTCTTTCAGTATAGATACTTCTGGTATAATTTATATTTCTATCACAAAATATATATAGAAGAAACAGTTTATCACCTCCAAAAAATTATTCTATATTATAATGATAGCATTATAGATACAACTTTAAAATTGTGATTTTTTGATTGAAAACAAATTATATAATATTTTTGATAAGTACTTAATTTTAAATAAATTTTTACGTTAGTATATCCCTGTATGTTGAGAAATTCAATTTAAATAAAAGTACATATCTCACTTTAAATAACTTTCTTTTTCAAAGCATTGGCTGCCATGTTTTATATGATTGTCATAACTAACAATGGCCCCTTTATCAGTAATTCTTAGTAAATCAATTATGTATTACATGTGTTAATACATGGTTATTGGTAATTTGTGCTAAAGATTAATATGTTTCAATATTTCAGCTTTAAGAAAACATAACAGCACAAACTTGACTAATAACCGTCAGTGTATCACAGGTAATCATAGCCATATTGTTGCAAAATATGGAGTATTATGTAGCGGTTGATCAAAAGTTTTGATTGATTGGATAGCTTAGCGATAAACTCTCTACCATGATTCACATAACACAACTCATTCCATCATCCATGCAGTAATTATAATTAACAATTTCTTAGTGTACTGAATTTATTAATATAAGTGAAGTGAGATGCATTTCATCGTGTCTTATTCTGATTAGTGATAAGGCACATTTAAAGGTTTTGGAACAAGTAATCGTCGAAACGCATTAACACTATGAAGAATTCAGTTTCTTTAAAGCAGAATTTGTTATTAATAATGTTCTTCAGATTGACTCTCTCATAATAATTTTCATTATTAGTTCACAAAGATTTCAAAATATTGTTACTAGTGTTGTCGTTATGCAATTTTTGCAAGAAAAAGTTCTCGATCTGATAATCTTTATGCAGGACAGTATATCGAAGTAAAAGAAAACAAAATATTTAAGCCATTATTTCAAAAAGGAAGGAGATAGTGGTTTTTCATTGATATAGGCATCTGCTTCCCCTGACATAACGCAATACGGTATTAGGCTGTGAGGTTATTAGAAATGAAATGTGTTTGATATCTTCCTAAGTCTTCTAGATTTATAAAAATAAAATATCACAGAGAGTGAGATATATTTCTTGTGATAGGTCACATAAGTCTACAAGTTTTATTGATTTGAATTCGCACGTGTATTTTCTCAGAGAATACGGATTAATTTTTCTTCAAATAAGATAGTTCATTGCTTATAGCTTAACATCTCACATTGGGTCTGTATTGTATGAATTTTGAAACATATTTTACTGACTGTGCATTGCTTGGAGCTCTGAATAATATATATATATATATATATATATATATATATATATATATATATATATATATATATATATATATATATATATATATATATATATATATATATATATATATATATATATATATATATATATATATATATATATATATATATATATATATATATATATGTATATATATATATATAATTGCACAAATAAACATACACATTTTTTTAAATTATACTCCATTCCTTAAAAGAACAGAATATTTCCGTCATTTTGCATTCTTTTCAAATTGTGAAACACTTAAAACAAATACTTTTTTACAAGTTGATTATTTATTGGTTTCATTTTTGTGTACGGTAAGCATTAGCTATGTGTTCAACATTTATGCCTAAAATGTTTTTCTTAAACCTATAATATATAATAAAATATTCGTAATTATGTATTGAATAGTGTGTAACAATATTAGTAATTTGTTTAAGGATACATAAAAATTTTAACAATGCAACATATATTAAAAAAAGTACATTACAACGTTCTTTTAATCTAAAAGATATTTCAAGCACCATTAAGTTGTCACATCAAAACTGAGTATAATTAAATAATTAGCTAATAAATCATTATAATCTATAGTATTTCTTAGATTTGAATAGTAATTGTGAGTAAAATTTGTGCTCGATTCTCTTCTAGGAATTCTTTTGTTCTGATTGAAGAATTATGGTGACGAGTTCTATAAAAATAGCAAATTATGCGGTATAAAAATGACTCTATTAAGAACAATATGTTCATTAATAATGATGTTAAGCTGCTTATCGCGACATTTTAGGGCGGGTCCTGGAAGATTTATACTGCAGATTTACAACATGTTTTGCATACACAGATGTACAAAAAGGGTTATTCCATTAACTCGTTACTTGCCGGATATTAATCTTGATTGAAAAGATGTAAATTTTGTCACATAATAAGTAAAGATTCATGTTTGAAATTCAGCTAGAGGGAGTTCAATAAGGCCAGGGAACATAACATGTATATTACTAAGTTTATTTTAAGCATAATTATATTCAGAGGAGACGTTTTATTCTAATTTATAATACATGCGACAAACACGTGTGCAATTCATTACCAGTGTCATAGAATATGAATATTTATGAGTGAATTAAAATTTAAAAATAACAAAAATTCAAAATAAAATTTTTAATTTTATTTTATTCTTTATTATTTGAAAGAATAATTTACATTGTACAACTCATCATAGAAAAAATTTATGAAACATTACTTTTAGCTTAGCAAAGTTTCGAAACAGTTTTAGATTTATATTTTGCGGTTAGGCAAAAAGAATCATATTTAAAATTATTGTTATCGAACATTATCTCCCGTTTTATCAATTTTTTGACAAAATTTGTCCATATATTTAAAAATATTTACAATAGCATTTAATTGTTAATATTAGATAATATGCTTTCAATGTTTACAATATATATGATTTAAATCAAGTTTTTGATATCAAAGAATTCTTAAAATTAGGAAATGTGTTTCTATATAAAAAGATACTTTTGAATGCATATAATAAAATAAGTTTTTAGTAGATAAAAATGTCACTGAGTGTATATGAGATAGAGAAGGAGAAATGCACACAGAGAGTTAGATACATGTTTATGAAATGATACTAAATAAATTATATGTATAATTGTAATTAATGACTATTTTAACACACGTTCATGATAACATTATTACCTCACTCCTTCGCTCTCTCTTCATGTATACAGAGAGAATAATCTTATCATAAAAATGTCAGATAGAGAAACTATTGTATAAAACTATTGTACAAACTAACTATATATATATATATGCACGAACGTTACAGTCATTATGCTTGGTGTTGCTAGGCCACTTACAGTTCTCTTTCTCAAGAAGAAAATTAAGAAGTAGAAAAAGAAAAGACTTGGATGAAGAAGAATATCACGGCCACGCTTAGCGTGAAAACACGATGTTAAAACACTCTTGGTCGCATACTTGCGGAATGTTTTGTAAATAGTTTTAACTTTTCATTAAAATTTGCATTAAATATTAGGCTTGAATTATTTTAATAACTTCAAAAAGACATTTGAAAATTGAGATCACATGGACAATAATTTCTCTCCTACCACGAGCATTAGTGCAATATATATATATATATATATATATATATATATATATATATATATATATATATATATATATATATATATATATATTGTGTGTGTGTGTGTGCACGTGTGTGTGAGTATATGTATATGTATGGATACAGATATAGAGATTGATAGATTGATGATGGATAGATATCATATATAAATTTCTTTTAGTGTAACATTTCGCAAAAAATAAAGTTATTTCTTAACCCAAATTTCTTGCCGTTTAATTTCTATAGTTAGTTTTGTGCTAATAGTCACTCCACACACACAAGTATGTGATCTCTTTTATGAAATATGTAACATAAATATGGTAATTAAATTTTAACCCACATCCAATGCCATGCTTATAATTTATTCATTTATGCAAAATTTATAATTTTATTTCACAATAATTAAAAGTTACTTTTCCTGTCTCAAACATTTACAAAACAATGTTAGCTTCCGATGCCAAAACTTATGAAATAAAAATAATATAGTAACAATCCAAATTATTTAAACACATTTCAAAATTTTAAATTTTACATTTTCGTGTGAAATATGTTTACGATACGTTATAAGTGATAACTTTAATCATTTCCATTAACATTAAAAATAAGAGCTTATGTTTTATCATCCATTCAATGCGTTGCAGAAAAACAATTTTTCTAAATAATTTTTTCTGACGTCTGATTAAACAATGAACTCCGTCATTAACATTCAAAACAATCAGCCTCCAATAAAATTCTAGAAATCTCTCTGAAAAGCAAAAATAAACACCGTGTGATTCGAAAAGGTTAATTAAGCATTAGGTGGAGGCAATTATTTTGCTAACTCTTGTAACGCCGATTAGTGCTGACAGAAACAGAGTTAAATGCTTTTCTTAATAATGAACGATTGTGTTTTAGTCATCGACTTGAGCAGCATCGATGGCTCTAACGGCATCAGCAATGAATTATTATGTTACCGGTAACTCATTTTTTGAATCGTTGCGTGATTAATCACGCTAATGGATGCCCGGATAAGTCTTAAGATATGCGCACGGAAAAAAGTGATTTAACTCACTGGAAAATTGAGAATTTTTGATATCATAAGTTTCTTCCATGTTTTATGCAGAAAATTTGTCATTGAATGATAATCAGTTTCATGGCTATGGATATCAAGTAACATTAAATTCAATGATTAAATATTATATTAATATTGTACAAATTATATGGTAATTAATTTTGTCCAAATTATTCAGCGAAAATTTTCCAGGCCGCAAAAATAAGGATTTTTTTAAAGCTATTTTTAATTTCCTTGTAGTAAAATTAAATACCTAAAATGGAGTATTATTTATATTTTTATTTATTGCTACTATTCAACTTTTTATCAAATATATTCTGTTTCGATAATAATCGATGACCTATTAACTGGAAAATGTTGTATACAAATGTAAAAAGATATAACACGAAAACATTTTCAAGGGAAATAAAAAATGAGGTAAAGGTATATTTTTACAAAAAATGCTTTGAAACTGTGAGAAAAAAATAATTCTTACTACACTAATTTAATAT
This sequence comes from Latrodectus elegans, assembly GCA_030067965.1. NCBI lineage: Eukaryota > Metazoa > Arthropoda > Arachnida > Araneae > Theridiidae > Latrodectus > Latrodectus elegans. The sequence goes on from CM057822.1 coordinate 57,260,397, forward strand.
TTATAAATTTACACATCTATTTTTAATTTTCAATTATTTTCCTTTCATTTATAAATGATATTTTTTTGATTTATATAAAAAAATATCATATAGAATTTAAATATGGCTCTGATTGGTGTAAATGATAAGAATAATTGCATCATCAAGAAGCATTAATAATTGAAATTTTAAATATTAATTATATATTCTTGTTTGAATATTTTCACAGTAAACCTTTAAAATATTTTATGTATATACAAATCTCTTTAAATGCAAAATTTCTTCTGCTTCATATTTTTTAATTGAATCCACATCACTTGATATTAAACGCTTTAGCCACGGTGACCCGGTTCATTAGGGTGTTCACTCTTGTTTTCGGAAAATAGTGAGTTCGAAATCCGACCAATGGAAAATTAGATGAATTCACTATTAGTTTCTTTAGAACTTTAAATTTGTCGTGGTCACAATGTCTTCCATGTTGAATGACATTTCTCGGGATTACAGGCCCAGAAATGAATACTCACCAGTAAGATAAATTATTGTTAAAATATGAATCACATGATAAATTATAAGGATCCAACAACTGTTGAGACCATTTTGACACATCCACGGAGCCCCTAACTATATGAGGTATCCTTACTTCCACCTTGAAAGGGGAAACCAAATAAACAGGCGTTATATCTAGAAAAATTATCAAAATTACCAGATTTAAATGCATTTTCTACCCTAACATAATAAGGGGAAACGATTGAAAGAAAACTCCTCAAATAATATGAATTTATTCATTCGTAAAAACACTAGTATTTTAAGAGAGGATACTATAAATTCAAATATAAAATTTATAAAGGCATTCAATACATGTAGGTATGAACATCCATTAAAATTAATATACCCTGAAATATTTACTAAGATTAAATTTATTAATGTGTTTCTTACAAAAGTTATTTTCAGTTCGACAGTCAACTTATCAAAAGAATGACCTGTTAGTAAGTACATTTCCCCTTTAATGGTAAAAATTTTCTTTGTACATTCCCAAATGAAAACCCATCTATATTATTTCGTCCTTTCTAATTGGCCTTGTCGGACAATTCAAATGCACACGATAATCAGTTCTCACAGCAGAAAAAAAAGTTATTCGAGAGTTCACTAATGAAAAGTGACCAACAAAATATGACTAACAATCGCTGCAAACAGTAAAAGAAATGAGTGTGTGCATTTATATTTCATGACTTTTATCTCCATTTGTAAGAAGGAAACTAATTTTAGAAAAAGGGAAATGACGAATCTCAGCATTTGGGATCACGAACTAGAATTTCTCCTGCAGTCTTGTCACGCACTATGCAAATGTTCCACAATTTGCTAATACAAAGAGCTTATTTCTCTCCTCGCTGTCTGAGATTCTTCATTTCGGAGTGTACTTAGTATTTATTTTCTATTTGCGAGCTTGTTAATTATTTCAGTGTTGAGTCTCATTGCACTAAAGGCTTGATGAACGATCTCCTCGAAACTGAAGATATAAGTCAAGAAAATAGTTTTTAAAAAAAAACCGTTGTGTTTAAGTTTGAAATGAGTAGTTGTAAATGAAATTTGACTATACATATTTAACTGGGATATATATTGACTTTACTTAATGAAATATAATATTATTTTGTATAATATTTAGGAAATGAAGATTTTTTTGTTAATCAAATTTACAAAAATGTATTTGTGAATACTTATAATTTTTTTTCTTTTGGCAATAAAAATGTTATGAAATAAGAAATAGAAAGAGTATTTCTCTTTTACTGTCATTGCCTAAACATAGGTTTTCATATAAAAATTATGTATAATTTTAATCTGTTTGGTTCCTTAATTCTGTTCAATGGAAATTAGTTTTATTTAAAATGTGACATGATCATAAACTTGATTTTAGTTTATCTGGTCATTTTGAGACCCATATCAAATATAAAACACGCTTTTTTTACTGGCGGCATACATGTGAAATAGACTTGGAGTTATTGCAATTCCATTATTGTTTATAAATAATTTAAGCATTGTGCTGCCTTATAGAAATAATTTGAATTTCATAAAAATCAATAATGGATTCATGATTAGTTATAGAGGAAGGGAATTTTTCAATAGTAATTTTTATCCTATTAATAATTTAATAACCTATTTTAACTTAGCTAAGTTAGCTATGAACTTTTTTCAAAGTTATGAATTCATTCTGGTAAAGGAGACTTTTATGAACATTTTGATGTATTAATATGGATGATACCTTAGTTAGAGTCATAACACTCCTCATTTTTCAAAAATTCGATCAAAAAGGCACAAAAAATTGACTTCTTTAAAGAGGGGGGGGTGATTAGAACATTATAGGGGCCTAAAAATGTCTGGAACCAAACTGCATCTTGTAGAGAAGACTCTTGCGAACAATTTGATATACTAATGTTGAAGATCCCATGGTTAGAGCCATAACACTCCTCAGTAATGGATTTATGATTATTCATACTAATAAGTTTGGTTCATACTAATATGCGCGTTGTTCGTAGTAATAGTTATAATGTTAGTTCCAAGTATGGAGAAATGAATCTCACAGCATTTCATACATTGAAATCACACAAAGGGTGCAAAATATTTAATTGCTTCATAAGAATATAGATTTATCTAAAATATTTTAAAATGTCTCAAAACGTTTTTGTTTCTCATTAACTTAAAAAGAACTGGAAATCAAGCTATTTTCTATAAGATTTACTATCATTTAATCCTCACAGATTTTTCATTTTTTAAAATAATGAAATTAATATAATTTAAAAGATTATATGTAAGCAACATAAATATGTATTTAACAAATACAAAAGCAAGAGAATTTTTCTATTCGTTTATATTGCTATTATTATTTGTGTCGGATTGTAATGTTGAAATTTAACTTATAAAGTTTTAAGAATAAGTTTTAAATTTCATAAAAAAATTGTGCTTCCTTTAAATAGTTTTGTATGAAATTGATTAATTTTATGAATTTTGATATTATAGTAAACTTTTAAGATATTTTTACTAAAACGTTTATCCGAAACCGTTCAATATTAGAGATGTATAAATTCGGAAAGAACAGAGAGAAAGAAATAGTAAGAAATACCATTTTTCTTTATGTTGTATATTACTGAGTAATACAATTGATTACAGGTTAAAAATGATTAAGGAAATATTGTTAGTGTTCTTCCCAATGCTCAGCTACTAAGAACTTTAGACATGTAGACAGTAAATTATTTTGAAAACATCATTTAACATCTCTCGTTTCAGTAGATCTGAGATGAACAGGTTTGAATGGGATTTTCTTCAAATATTTCTGAGCAAACTTTTACGTTTTCAGTTTGCTTCGCCGTAAAACGTGTAAGGATCTCCGTTATAGCTAACCTATAATAATTGGGTAAGCTTTTTCTCTTAGGAAAGAACTGGAGACTCTTTTGTTTCGAGTTTTTTTTCAATTGAACGCTTAAAAAGACATCACAAATCAATACTTTCAAGACATTCGCCATGTTGAGGTTTAGCATTTGTTTACATACCTTTATAATGTTTCAAAAATTGATGCAATGAAATATTAGTTTTTATAACTTTACTATAATAATTAAAAACGTCATGTTATAGTTTTATATTTTTATACTTCCTTTTTCTTTTTCACCTAGTGATTGCGTTTGATGGTTGATATTCCTTCACTTAGTTTATAAGAGATGAACCAAATTACTTTTCACTTGAGTTTATACACTTTATAGTGTATTTATCCTTACATGACTTACATACACTTTCACACAATTTATTGAGTTCATGTATAGTTCTTAGGTTACATTCATGTTGGTATTTCATTTTTCAGTCACTTAACGAAAACTGCCACATTCTATCAGCAGCAGTAACCTGCACCCAACAGAATAGCCATTTTAATGTTTTAGATATTCGCTTTTGAGGACTTTATTACAAATAAACAGTTCAGCACATTTTTTATAAGCCTCAGCAGCAGCAAAAAGTCAAGACAATACAGTAAAAGAATTTTAAAGTCAGTCATGATTCCTGTCAAAATGTTGATTGCACTCTTAAACTCAAATTATATTATGTCATCGCTTTTGAAATGTGTCAACATACAACACAATAACCTAAATGATGCCTTCAGCTTCTAAAATATTTGCAGCTATGTGAGATTCTCGCAAAAAATTTTCTTAAAAAAGTATCTTTTATACTTCTGTTTTTACTGAGCTGTTTCACTTTCATAGATGTGATTTACGTAGTTAAGATACCTATTTTTTTTTTTTTATCAAAACAAGGTATTCCTAAGACCAGCGAAAACATTTCCATAACAGCATATTCTCTTCCAGTTATAAAAATATTTTTACAACTGTATAGTTTATTTCAAAAACTTTATTTTGAATTTATTTTCTGACAGTGCTTCCTATAAAAATTACATTTTACTTCACTTTGTGAACAACTTCTGTTATTTCTTGAATTATATGTTATAAACAAATTTACACATCAGTGCATTGAAAGCACTAATGTCAATATTGTTAGCAGACCAGATTTATTTATTTACAACAATGTACTCATTTACTTTAGAAGAATAAATTCAGAAACAGAAATGTGTAATATATTGCTTTAAATGCTTTATTGATGGATACATTTCAATGGGATGAAATGCAATTTTGTCGAAAGCAATCAATAATCTACAAATTTATTTCATCATTCAATTTAGGCATAAAATCAAGGCAACAAATCTATGATATATTAAAATTACTTACTGAAAATTTTGTAATTATTTTATTTTACGAGTATAATTCGTTATTTATTTTATTACTAAATCTCTAAGAAATTTTTATGATAGATCATAATTTAAATAAAAAACTGTCGTATTAGATGAGGTGTAATAAAGCATGTTATTTTTATTAAGATTATAACAATATAGATTAATTAAAAAATAATCTTCTTTTGAATTATTTATATATTTAATTTCACATGAAATTGCATGTATAAAAACTATTATGGTTTTCAATTTGAAAAAAAAATTACATTAATGTAGATTGTTTTTTTTAAACTTTTATAACTATTTTATTTTGACACTCATAGAAAAATTTTATTCTTCTAGTTTGAAAATAGAAACATACAAAAGTTTACAAATCTAGATAAAAAGTAGTAATATAAAATGCTCATTTCATGTCTTAATTAATTTTCGTGCTTTTGTGTGTTTATATGTTTTCTTCTATACCTCAATTATGAAAGATTTCCTTTCATATATATTGATTTCAATTTCATTATTTCTTACAATAAAAAAACATAAAATAAACTTTGAATTTAAACTTTCATAATTTCGTCTAAATTTATTTTGGTATAAAAAAGAAAAATCTTTTGTAATTTTCCGGTTCAGATGCAGTTAATTGAAATATAATTCATCCCGTCTTAAGAAATTAAGGCGAGTAAAATATTCATTGAGGTATTAAAAAAGTAGTTTTGCCATATACTTAAATTTGAAATAATTTTGAATGTATTTAAAATGTTGATATGCAGGTCTTAAATTGAAAATATCAGTATAGATTAAAATAAAAATTGTGTTTCTTATTCCCCATGATAAAAATCTATAAATTTAGTTATATGGATTTTATATTCCGAAACAGTCTTCTATTTATAAAAGTAAACATTATATTTTTCATTTAAAGATATCACTAATTTAGTTTTAAATCTTAAATTTTCCTTAGCCATTTCATTCTAAACAGTTTTCTTTTCTGTTAAATAACATTTGAGTAATCATATATTCATAATGACTGAAATGATAGTAACACATTAGACTGATTTCTTAATCAAGATATGTGCTTCGCACACCCGGGTCCTCCGTCAAAAAAAGAAGTATGAACACTTTAGGCTTTGTTTTCTATATGGGCTGTCGTGACATTGAGTTTATTTCATTATAATTTCCATTAAACTACATATTTTAATTTTCAATGGCTTATTTTAATTTTTAATGATTAATGACAGCGCTACATCTCTTAGGTTTTGGAGCCAGCTGTCTTTCCTTACCTTCAGGGCTTACCCACAGCCATATTTTAACAGGGTATTGCACAACCACACGTGACACGCATTATCTAAAAGCTCTTCATTAATCACCAGATTGAATTGCTTAGCTGGCTTGAACACTCTATAACCTATTAAAAACACGTTGTCCATGGTTGCTCAATGATTGACCCAGATTACATCCCCAGCTGCCACACCATATCAAATTTGGCAACGTGTGGAAGCTGTTTGGTCTATTGGAGCCCAAGAATACATCCAAAGTCTCTTTGAATCAATACTAAGGCCATTGGCAGCGGTAATCACCAACAATGACGATTATTCCTGTCTGGATTTTGACAGGGACCACACTTCGCAAAAGTCTATAAATTTAACCATTTGATACTTGGTTAACATGCTATCTACAAAATGAATTTTGTTGTGTTATCCCTTATCTTTCATGGTTTTGCAGTTTAGATGTCCAACAGTGTATTTACTTGTCATATTTACAAAATTGTAAAATTAAATGTTTTCAAAAAATCGAATTTATTTGTTTCTAAGTCTAACACATTTCAATAAAGACCAGAATTGGATACAATCGAAATGTTTATTTGAGTATTTATTGTTAAGGATGAATAATTGATTTCAAACACAAATTCACTAAAATCATATAGATTTAAATAATTTTATTGTTACTATAAAAAGAATTATAAATAGTATTAGTTAATGTTTTAAAATGTGATTTTCCAAGTAAATTTTGCATAGATCGAACAACATTTGTTTTCGCAATTAGGTTAATTTAAATCATTAATTCATTTGATATTTTATTAAATGAAAAACACAAACATTGCATGGAAATATCATTTGAAATTATTATAATTTAAAAGTAAAACTAATCATAAATTCAGATAATTATACTTTGATTTTATAATCTGCTTCAGTAAAGAATGAATAAATGTGAAAACATCTAAATTAATGAACTACTGTTAATTTCGTTTAACTATATTCCTTGTAATAGATTGTTAAAAATAATTAAATGGTATTCTAAGTTTTAATAATTACAGTTAATAATAATTAAAAATATTTCCTTAATCTTTTTTATTTCCTTTTCTGTCCATAAAAATTGAAGGAAAGAGTTACAAATGCATTTTTTTCTGATTTTAAAGCATCCTTGTATGCAAGTTTTGGGTTTGAAGCTGACACATTAGCGGAAACTAATGAGCTTTATCGTTCATCTTAATGTAAGAAAAGCAGACAAAAATGATCGATAATTATAAAGCTTCTTATTCAGAGGAGTGCGATGTATCAACGAGGCTATTTAAACAAATTAGAGCCTTGGACAGCTGTTAGCTTGTTATAAGTGTACCAATATACAATTCGAAGTATCAGAAATCGTTGGTGTTTCAGAAAGTGAGATTTCCATAATCTGGGATAATTCCTTGAAGTTAGAAATGCAGGACTTTTTAAGGTCGTAAACGTGCAACAAACTCAACAAATACCATCATTTAGCGTTAACACATTGAAGACATCGATATAGGAATGTCCTATTTCTTCAACAATGCATTTGGTTGGCGACTAGGACCACAATTTCGACACAAACTCTCCGAAATTCCATGAAAATAGGAGGTTTTTAAGTTCGCCGACCAATAGTGTGTGTCTCCTGAACAGTAAGGCAACATCACTTCCGAAGGAAGTGAGCAACGGATCTGGAGATATGAGTGACAGAATACTATTTTCTCATATGAATTGTATTTTTTCTTCTCTCTCGCATCTTGGTAACGAGCGTATTTTTATCTGGAAGGAATCTGGCACTAGACACCATCCTGCATTCGTTGATGAAAGTATCAAATTTATTGCTGTGGTTTATGCTCAAATTCCTGTTGATGGGTGAACGTTGATCATGTCAATGAAATGGAGCTCTTATAGTTTCCCAATATAAGATTGTCATTCTCAGACCTATTGTAGTCTGTTACGGTTCATTATTTAGAGATAACTTCATATTCATGGATCACAGTTGTCGATCACATCGTGTTTACGTGAACGGTTTCCCTTTAGAAGAAGAAATCATATGAATGGAATAGTGACCATGTTCTCTTTACATGAATCCAATAGAGCTTGTTTGAAACATTCTGACAGATGTTTTGTTGTACGCATACCACTTCCGCAAACTATTCAAGAACTAGAAAGTGCTCTTCTAGAGGAGTGGAATAGAATGTACCAACCCTTCATTAATATATTAATTGGATAGATGTCACAAACGTGTTTAACTTTTCTGGCCATCCGGGGAAACCATACACCTTACTAAAACCGATTTACTTTTAACGAAACACATTTTTCATTTCTTTTTCTCATGTCTTTTTTCCTTTTTAGACCAAATAATTATTAAGGATGATTTTTGTGCCAAACAAATGTCATTTTTATTATCTACTTCATCCCTCAGTAATAAACTAATTTACCAATTCTGCAAGAGCAAAATCAACTTAAGATCTTTGTATTCTTTAATTATTTTGACCAATGCAGTTGCCTTAAAATTTATTACCAATATTCATTATCACCCTAATTTTCACGCAGAATTATTTAAATATATCATGTTCACATAGTTTAGTTTCTTATATCATATGTTTACAGATTCATTTGTAACTGTCAATTACTATACTATTTGTGAATCATTGTATGACAAAAACCTTAGGTATCAAAACATTTAATGGTAGTGAAAAACTAAGACGGGATAACCAAGACAAAACATATTCTCTTCAATTCTTAGAAGCTGCATTTATTTGAATGGTGTTGAACGAAGTTTGAATTTATGGCAGTTGTATGAGAAGAACTGAATGCCAATTTATTGAATGGAATTTGATTTATTTTGCGTTCAAGTCAAATGTGTTTGTGAGTTTAAAAAATATTCAGATAGTTGTATTCAAATTTTAACATGTGGTATTTGATGCCCCACGATTATATCTCAGTACTCTTACATATCTTATCTTTAAATGTTACTTCATTTTTTTACAAAAAAAATAAATTTATGAACAACCTTTGATAAATTTCTTGATAGGTAAAGAATTGTTTTATTTGAGTTTTGTTTTCAAACCTATTTCACATACTCCTTTTTTTCAAAATTTATAGGTTTCTTTTAAATTAAGCCAGTTCGAAGATCTCTTAAGCTTCCTAAATTAATATGGTGTTAATTTTTAGTCAAAGCATACTTACTCACTTTTGCATGTAATTTATCGGCTAATATATTATAAATTTCAAATATGATTTAATATATTATCTTACTAATTCTATTAAAGTATGAATCTATGATTAAATGGCTCATATATTATTAATATTAGCAAGGTAATTCCTTTTATAGTGTCACCAAATTCAACTTTGCAATGAATATTAAATCTCTGAACCAAAATCTTTTTAATTAAAATTATTGAAAGTAATTTTTTTGTTTTTGTTGAAACATTGAAATCTTCATTTATTGAATAATTTCTGCAAAACTGATAAAGAAATTTATCTCAAAGGTGTTAAAAAATTTCCAAAAAGCATAAAAATATACATGAACCTGTATTATGTATCTTAGGAAATAAGAAAGAAAATATTCAATATTTATAGTTCTAATAATATATTAATTTAGTAATCTAATAACTTCATCAGGATCAGCAATGTTATTCAGAAATATAAGTATTTTAAAGAAACGCTTTCTCCAAAAAGTTTAAAGATGACATTTTTTAAAAATGAATACTTCTCCATCGATTTCTTATTTTTCAAATATAAGAATATTCGTATCGTTTTCACATTTTCCTCTGTCAAGCAAGTATCTGAAGGTCTCACTTTTTTTTCTTTTTTAAAACCCTTTTTTTTTAAAAAAAAATGTTTTTTCTCTTCTTTTATATCTGCTGTTTCTGAGTAGTAAGCGAACCATGTAACCCTTTCTTTCACGCTGTAAAAGTTCGAGGAGGAGAGTGAGTATGAATTCGTAATATTATCCATCTATTTCCGATTCTTTTGCTTTTTGCGTAGATTTTGTAAAAACGCAAATAAATCTTTGATTCTACTTTTTTCAGAAAGAAAGTACAGAATTTATGCGTATGGTTCTAACACCATTTTTAAAGAATAGGGCATTATTTTTATAGATCATTTATCTTTGATAGAAATGTGGTAATGTAAGTTGCACTTTTGTTACAAAATATTATAACTTATTATCATTGAACATCAGTTCTGAAAATGACTTCGATGAATGTCTTCCTTTTTTAATGCATTTTTTACACTGAAAAGCGAATTTTTTTTAGTATAATAATAACTGACTTTATAATGAGAAAATATATATTCAAGCGAAAATGATACAGTAGTTGTATTGTTTTTCATTTATGTTTCATGATTGAAGTGTTAATGATACAGAAATTATAACTAAACTGTATACTCTAGAGAAACACATTCACAACCTTATTAATGCACTTTACAGTATAAAATAACATTTTTTACGAAATGTTATTCCGCTTTACTTGCACTAGATGTAATTCGAAATTTGTTTCACATTACTTGTTTAACTTAGTGCTAAAATAAGCGATTATTTAATTTTGATTGAATTCTTGTGATTTATTTATGTAAAAACTAAGTTTGTTAGAGAATTCCGGTTTGTCTTTTTGAAAAAATAAAAATAAATATTAAAAACTAAATTTTCACACATATCTTAATACATTATACAACTAAATTTTTATATTGCTGAATTAAAATATAAGCAAATTTCTTTTTTATATTTTCTTTGTTTATTTTAAATATAAATGTATTTAATAGAGATAAATAATGCATGGAATTAATATAATAGTCTTCAATAACTTTTTATTATACTTGTTTTAAATAGCTAATATTTTTGAAACAGAGAATATTAGAGTATGTTTTTAATTTTATTGTAAGTGCGTATTTTATTATAAGTTATTTTTGTAAAATAACTTTGTTAAATGAGATAAAATGTGTTTGATCTATACAAATAATTAATTTTGCAAGCTTTTACTCAAATAAATAAGATGTTTAAAAGTTTAAAAAATAAAAGCTTCTATGAGTTCAGATTATTTTGAATTAGATAAAGCAAACAAAGTAATACTTCTCATCCATAATGCGTTCCATTTGAAAATACCGTTTACGTTATTTTTTGGAGGAAAAAATTTTTTTTTTCAGGATTAAAACGTAATTTTTTAAGATGCTTATTCTAATTTATTTTCTAGACAATCAAAACAAGGCACATATTAGGAATCATGTTTAACATGAGAAAATAATAGGTATTTTCTAAAATATGCATCTCTTATATTTTTGATTGGCAAATAATAAGCGACTAATATTACTAATGCTCTGCTCATACTATAAAAAAATAATTGTTTAAGAAATGACTTGAGAAGGTTGAAGGAAAAATACCTAATCATGAGCAGATTTTCTTAAAATGAATTATTTAAAACATAAATATATTTATTTAAAATATTAGCTAATCCTAAAGCAGAATATTTTACTTACATATTAATGTATTTTTTTCATACACATACATTAATATATATATA